>CM076580.1:131756888-132356888 GCA_034641835.2 Pinus albicaulis | reverse complement strand
AAGGCGCTGGTTGAACTTTTATAAAAATCTTAGGGTAAAATGGGATGAGCGGGGTAATGATTTTGCGCTTTTAGAAATACATAAGATATGTATAAAAAAGGCCAATTTTTGCATTTTTAGTTTTATTATATAGTTTATTAAACCATGGGGGATTTAATAACTATAGTGGGGCATGATATTTATATATTGTTATTTTTATGCCAAAGGGGGTATATTTTAGGATTTTATTTCAACATGTGGATAATTAACTTTGGCATAAAATCTTATAATAGTGGGTTTTAGGGGATATTTAAATAAAAGAAACTATATTAATAGGATAAGGTTTCTTTTAGGGAGTTAATAGAATAAGTTAGAGATTAATATGACAAGGAAAATGTAACACTCAAGAAATTCACTTATATGACTAAGTAAAGTGAAAACCTTAAAGCAAAGTTTATTATTTGATGATTTCACCACTTTTACTTAGGATAAGATGTTTTTTGAGGGTTTGTATATTTTATGAAATGGAGGAAGTCAATCAAAAGGAATATTATGCATTATTGAGTAAGAAAAGAGTTCTTACTCAAGAATTTGAGTTGTGATGGGTGAATGAAGGGTAAATAATGATAATTGGGGATTAATATAGAAATTCAACACTTTTAACTAACAGTCATTGATCCTTGGGTTTGGTCCCAACAGAAGTCAGAGAAATTCTCTGAGCCCGTTTGACTAAAATTCTCGAATGTAGAATAACTTTAGGGGATGGGAAATAAGTTATTTTTGCCCGGTGATGAATATTTACAAGCTTCTTCCCACTTCTTTCTACCTACCCAACTTTAATCTAACATTTTTTCTTCCATTTTTGCAGGTGTGCTTGAGCTTGCTACCTTGAAACATTTTATTCTTTTGAAAAGCATAAAAACTATCTAATCTACCTTATATCATTCGAGGGCTCATATTAAACTGATGAGATCCTCTTTATTCTCTACCTATCTAATGATTAGTCAGGATTAAACTATCTGACTAATCTTTATTCACTATGTAAAACATGGAAATTGAAAACATGACAAGTCAAGTTTAAATAGTTTAACTCATCATGGATTATGGCATTTATTTACACTCTGCCATAATCATAAGCAAAAGTAAAAAGTAGTGGCATTTGGACTTGCACACTTTCATGTTTTATTTCTTTTTCTTTTGGGGTCTATATTTTTTCTAAGTCCTTTGATTTTTCTTTTAGGACTTTTACCCTCTTTTTGATATTCTATTTTTTTTATTTTTTTTTAAAATATGGGAAAACAACTTGCGTAAAGCAAGGTATGTACATATTTTACAAGACAGTCATAATTCAATTCCAAATTATGAATCCTATACTTATATGACCCTAACAACGGCTTCACATGGGGATGGCATTTCCTGGTGAAATGTCAAGAACTCCAAGACTAGTAGCCTTCAACTTTGACCTTGATGATCCAATAATTATCTTTTGATTTCTGCAAAAACTAATATTTATGACATTTTACTCTTCAAAGCTTAGGGCGTTCTCTCCAAGCTTCAACTTTGGAAAGAAAACATCCAATCCAATCTAAAAACTTCAATGGATATTTATAATGATGTGAAAAGTAACTGGGACTAACTATTGGTTAACACAGAAGAATAGTAGTGTTTGAGCATTCTACCATTGATTGGTCCATCTTGAATATCTGCTCCATCTAAATCTTTGATGAAGAAAGCATTGTTACCCCTATATCCATAAATGACATAAGGTCCTTTCCATAGAAAATCAAATTTTCCATGCTTGCCTTTTTCCTCTCTCCTGGAATCCCATTTTAACACTTTATCTCCAATGGTAAAGTCATCTTCTTTACTTCTTTTATCAAAAATTTTCTTGATTTTATCTTGAATGACTTGAGATATTTCATAGACTTCTTCCCTTGTTTGTTGTAGATGAATAGTTTGATTTATCCTTCTTTGTATATCATTGAGTTCCACTTGTGATTCTTGAATGATCTTCATTACTAGAACATATAAAGATGATGGGAAAACTGCTTCCATCCCATAAACAATTTGGTAAGGAGAAGTTCCAATTGACTTCTTGGTAGTAAGTCTATCTGCCCATAAGGCATAGAATAAATTTTTATTCCAAGTTTTCTTGTTTTCCTCAAGTAGTTTTTTAATGATATTCACAAGGCTTTTATTTGAAGATTCAGCTAGGCCATTACTGTGACGGTAATAAGCAATAGAGTGGCCTAGGGTAATATGGTACTTGTGACAGAAGGCAATCATTTTCTTAGATTTAAATGCTGCTGCATTAATAGTAATTATTTTTGGTGGGCATCCAAATCTAGATAAAAGGTTATTTTCTATGAAAGAGATAATGACTGAGTTAGTGGCTTGTCTAGTAGGAATGGCTTCAATCCACTTAGTAAAGTAATCCATGGTAGTCAAAATTCACTTTTGTTGGCCAGAAGATGGAGGGTGAATTTCCCCAATGAAGTCTAAACCCCATTGTTGAAATGGCACTTCAGTAGAAATAGGCTTTAGGGGTAAAGGTAATAACTTCTTTTTTCCTTCAAAAATCTGACATTTATGACATGAAGTAACAAATTTTTTCACATCAGTAAATAATTTAGGCCAGTAAAAACCAACCCTAAGGATCTTATCTGTAGTACTTTTCTAATATAAGTGTCCTCCACAATCACCTGCATGAAATTATTCAAGAATTTTGTTAGCTTCTGATTTTAGTAAACAGCTCAGTAATATCCCACTTTGTTCTTTCCAAAAAAGCACATTATCCAAAATACAAAATCTCATTGCTTTAAGTTTAATAAATCTGGCTTTAGTCCTTGTTAATCCAAGAGGGGCTTGTAAGTGTGTAAGTACAAAGATAATATCTGAGTACCTAGTGAGTCTAGAAAGGCTTCACTGATCAATGGAGTCGCCATCTCTTCCTGGTTATCAACTTGAGCAATAAAATTTATATCTAATGCATTGCAATTGGATTCAACCACCAATCTGGCTAATCCCTGTCCTTTAATGAGTTTAGTTGGTTTAATCTCTATGTCATATTCTAGGATAGTGGCAATCCACTTTCCTCTTCTTCCATCAGGACCATCCTGAGTGAGAATGTCCTTTACTACAAAATTAGGAACCTAGGAAATAATGTGAGAGTAAAGAACGTAAACTCTGAAATCTTTTATGGCTTTAACCAAGGCTAAAGCTTGTTTTTCCATTATGTTATATTTCAGAGGTGCATCTCTAAGGGTTTTACTGAAAAAGGCTATAGGTTGTTCAAAACCTTGATCATTCTTCTGCAATAGAACTGTAGCAATGGTATGCTCTGAGGCAAATGAAAAAATTATAATTTTTTTTTTGAAATTAGGATTGATTAAGACTGGTGTTTTAGTTAAATTTTGTTTAATAGAGTCAAATGATTGTTTTGCTTCAACTGTCCATTTTAAAACCGAGTCCTTTTTAAGCATATTATTCAGTTCTTTGATGATTTCTGCTAAGTTAGAAATAAATCTCCTTAAAAAATTAATTTTACCTAAAAATGCTTGTAACTCTTTGATATTTCTAGGTGGATGAATGGCTAGAATGGCCTCTATTCTTGCAGGATCTATCCTAATACCTTCCTTTGAAATTATGTGTCCTAGTAATTTTCCTTGCTCTAGTCCAAAAAGAGTCTTCTTAGGGTTTAAAGATATACCAAATTTTCTAAATTTAATAAAAACTTGTCTCAAATGATCCAAGTGTTCATTATTTGACTTAGAAAAAAAGGTGATATCATCTAAATAAATGACCAAGAGGTCATGTATTTCCTTAGCAAAGGCTACGTCCATAGCCCTTTGAAAGGTAGCTCCAGCATTCATCAAACCAAAAGGCATTTTCACATACATGAAAGTACCCCAAGGAGTGGTAAAAGATGTTTTAGCTTGGTCTTCCTTTTGAACAAGAATATGGTTGTATCCTGAAAAACCATCTAATAAAGGTATCCTGGAAGAACCAACTACCCTTTGTAAAATATGATCCATCTTGGGTAAAGGGTAATTATCCTTCAACGATACTTTAATGAGATTCCTAAAGTCTACACATAATCTAATTTCACCTGTTATCTTTCTAGTAGGTACTAAGTTTGATACCCAACCGGAATATTTGATTGGTGCAATGATTTGGGCATCATACATGCATTTAACCTCCTTTTCTATCAAAGGTAATAAGACATGATTAATTCTCCTCAATTTTTGCTTAAATAGTTTCTGATCATCTTTTATAGGAATCTTATATTGAATTATGTTTGTGTCATAAGCTTTAAGATATTCATAACTCCATGCAAACACATCTTGATATTCTTTTAAAAGTTCAATGTATTTCTCTTTTTCTTGAGGAGGTAAATATTTTGACAATTTAATCATTTTTGTCTTTACTTCTGTCTGAGTGTTACATTCTTCAATGTCAGACCTGACTGGTTTCATTTTTGGCTTTTTAGGCACATCATTGGAATCAAAAAGGTCCTCCAAAGGATTTAAACCCTTAGGCAAAAAATTATCTTTCAGATCTAACATATCAATTTCTTCTTCAATGATTTCCTCTATATCTACTTTCTCTAAGTTTTATATGTCAGATTGAGTAAATATAGTGGGTTTGTTAAATCTATGTACATCTATGTTATCTATCTCACAATTAAAATCTAAATCTATATTACAATCTGAATCTATATTACAATTTTGAAATTCTTCCTCATTATTCAAAAAATGGTAAATCTGTTCATCTTCAGAGAAAATCTGCCAGTATTTGACATTGTTTGGGACAATGGGTCTATATTTAACTTTAGCAGTATACCTATGTGTTGGTTGAACAGGTAAGTTACATGTGCTAGCAAAAGTTTCTAAGCAATGTGCTCGAATGTTCTATTTTCTAGGTATATTAGCAAACTTACATTCCAATAAATCTTCACATAAATCAATTGCTACATCTCTATATCTGGCTAATCTAGGATTGTGAACATAATGATCTCCATTTACTTGCTTAATGATCAATTCCGAATCTCCCATGATTAAAATTCTTTTACCTCCAAACTTTATAATGATTTGGAGGCCTAAGATAAGTGCCTCATACTCTGCCATGTTATTAGTACATTCGAAGTTGAGTCAAAAGGCATGTCCTTCTAAATGTCCTGTCTCAATGTTTGTGATCCATATTCCAGCTCCTGCTCCTGTTTTTTTCATAGAGCCATCAAAGTCTAAGTGCCAAAGGGCTTCATGAAAATTATTGTCATTTTTTGGTTTTGGCTTTATGTCTGTTGGGGTTCCCATGTTTTGGCTAGATTGGCAAGACCAAAAGATGAGACAACATCAGAACCGCTTTAGGGCCCTAGGATCTAGCCCTCCTGGACCCGGAGAGGGATCTCTCCAAACATAGCAAAGAATGATATATATTTGAGAGCTCAAATGAGATGTTAGGCTATTTATGAAGCACGAAAGGGGGTTTAAAATAATTTGGTTGGTTGGTTGCTGGGTTGGTTATGAGATCGTAGGCTGAGAAAGTAATGGAAGCAAAGGAACAAGGCAGCAGGATGTTTCAGCAAAGAGAATAGGTTGAGAAAGTGCCATCCATTGGGCTATGGAGTCATGAAAGGAAATTACATGCAACAACTAGCCAAGGTTTTCAGAGGGCAAGTCATCTATACTAAAGGATCTTTTAGATATATGATGGAATGGAACATTAAGGATTGAAGGTGAAAGAAGGAAAGCAGTCCAATTTCTATCTATAGATCAGGTCAGAGGTCATTTAACTTCAGACCTGCTTGGACATACTCGAAGGCAGCTCTCAAAGAGGGACAAAGGGGTTACTTATAGATTGGACCAGAGGTCATTTAACTCCAGGTCTGCTTCAACAACTCCAAGGGAAGACAGAGATGAGATTAACAAAGAGATCTTAGAAAGGTCAGCTGGTTGCACAAGGATCCTAGTGGACAGGGCTAACTCTAATCCCCAGTGTTCCCAAATCTTCTAGCTTAAACCCAACAAGAACATCTAAGAAATGATCCATTTAATTCATATATCAGAGAGTAGGAAATATCATCCACTACACTGGTTAAATCAACAGAAGACAATTCTCAGATAGCACATGAAGCAGAAAACATTAAAGGTAGGGAGAGTAGGAAACATAGGGCACATAGCAAGGGTGAATCCTATGTTATACTTCTGTTGCCTACCATAAGATTCATGAAACAATATGAGAATGTGATAAACAGAGTTAGGAAAAATATCACCAATAGTAATAGACCAGGATCCTGTGAAATGTGCTCAGATTAATTGATGCAAAACTAGTCATGTACACTATATCTCAATGGCTGTTACAATCCAAAATTTCTCCTCCCAGCCTATTACTTACAAACTACTCTGTAACTCCCTCCCAATATTGTTCTAACAGTCAAACTAAATCCCTCTAACAATGAATGCCCAACAACTGAACAAAAACCTTCACAATTCGTTCTTGGGAATTCTTATAGGAGAATGAGAATAACAGAGGTAGATACAAATTAAATGAATTTCATTAAGACAGAATGGTGGAGGAGTTCCTGCCCATGCTGCTTAATGGCTCTATAGCTTTGTATGTACCCTGTAGGCTATTTGGAAGCCTCTGTCAGGTCGAAATTGACCTCTGGTATGTTCCTTGTAATCCTCTCGGCTGTCTGGAGCTCTGTGTTGCCTTCTGAATTTGGTTAACTGGTTTAAAGTCTGCGGGCTTCTCCATACCTCCATTACTACTGCTCAAATAGTCTTTAATGAAGCTCTGTCAATGCAATTAACTACTTATGGGCTCGAGGCGGCATGGAAACTGCTGTAGGAAGGTGTACCTCTGGAGAAAACACGTTCTTCTGTTAGGTAGCGCAGTTATGACTTGCTGGTGCGCTCATTAGTCTTCAAGCTGAGCCTTGAGTCCTTTGAACACGGGGTTAGCGCTTTAAATCTCCAATTATAGGCTCAGATCCCTTAAATCTGTCTCTGCTATCCCATTTGGCTGCTGAATTGGCCCCTCTGTGACCCCTGCACAATGAAATAACTTGTCCTAAAACCTAGGCAGTGACGAAGAAATGCTGTGGAGACCAGAGGAGTGGTGGCGGAACAGTGAAAACAACGGAAATGCAAATGGAAGGGTGAAAACTCATGAATAATATGGTTTCAGTGGTCACATGCAGCGCAGACCGTTAGATCTGGGTCTAGGAATGAAAATCAACTACGAGGATCAATCGGATGGATGACCCTATGAAACATAACGGGACGCGGGACCTTCAATGGAAAACATGAAACTTTGGTTATAAACCAAAATACAAAGGAATAGGGTGAAAATATTATGAAAAAGCACGGAAGCGAATGTAAGAGTGGGACCCGGCGGAGGTGAAGGGTGATCAAATCTTGACCGTTAGATCCTAGATCCAATGGACGGTCAGGATCAAATCGAAGGATCGCAATCGGGGGGAGCAGGGGTGACACATTCAAAAAGTTCTGATTGCGATCAGAGCGATGTTATGATTAAGCACCAACCATCGGATCTGGAAGGGAATGGGCGGCTGGGATTGAATCGGGAGACAGCGGGGAAGGCTTGCGATTGCAATCGGAGGTTGGGGCGTGATTGAGCGCTGAACATTGGATCTAGGGATCAGATCAATGGTTCTCGCTCAATCGGAGGGAGAGCGCGATCAGGAATCGGGAGTTAGGACTTGCGATTGATCGGGAGTTGCGATGTCCGTTGGATCAGTGAAGAGGATGGACGGTCGGAATGTAATCGAGGGATTTCAATCAGGGTGGCACCACTGTGAGTTGCACCGTTGGATCTTTATGTCAAATCAATGGCAAAGAACGCGTCGTGGGACTTTGTTTAATAAACAATCGCATCGGAACTTTTCTGATATGACAAAGGAATTTGCACCCGCCCGACTCTTCGATTGCGATTGGCGCCTAGGACTTAAGCGCTTGATCCTAGCGCAAGGGCATGTGCGGGAAGTGGTTAAGGGACTTGCGGTAAGGGGCTAAGCCCTGTTATAAAGCGGAAAGTGGGTTTTGGCCCATTTAATGCATTTTAAGGCCAAGGAAAAGAAACGATAAGGGGAACAGAGGGGAATTTTGCTAGGCAAAGTGTAAGGGAAGAATTTGAAGGGGATTTTGAGAGGATTTGAAAGGTAAGAAGGGAAATGGAAGGGGGGACAAGGGGGATAAAATAGAGGCTAAGTGGGGGGAAAAATGAGAGGGAAAAAAAGGCCTTTGGGCATTTCTTCTCATAACAGAGAGGCTTTATAATGGAAACCAGCAGAGGGGATTTTATCAAAGGACGAAGGCACAAGGAGGCTTCAAGGATGATGTGTTTTCAGGGGAAATGCATTCCTTGAAGGCTCAACAACATTTTATCCCCCTTTTTGCTCGTCAAGATATTTATGGGGGGCTAACAGTGGCTCCACATGGGGATGGCTTCTTCTTGAAGGAGTCAAGAATTCAGAAAATAATCTTTGGTGTAGGCCAGGTACCTGTTGCTTGACACATCCCTTTCTTTCTTTAGATCAGCTGCCACAATATGAAGACATTACATCATCAGAAACATTCTCCCAAACAACTACCTACCCACACTATAGTCCTAACATTTTTCTTTGGGTGCAGTTTGACTTGCAGACCCTTTACATCATCAACTTTTTCAAACAGGAAAATAAACCTATTCTACTTCTACCCTTATTACTCCATGAAACCAGATTAGACTGTTGGCCTCATATGTTTCTCTACCTACACTATACTACCTGCTAGGATCAGACTGTCTATTAGGTTTCTTCTCTACATTCTAAGACAGAAATTGAAAACAGCCAAGTCAGGATTAGACTGTCTGACTTGCTGGACTTTGCAGAAATTAAAACAACTAACTACATGCTCACAGGCTGAGCTTTATTTAGCTATCCTACCTACCCTACTCTAACTGGAAATCTCTAATGTTCTAGGTGATACAATAATGCCAATGCAGCCAGTTAAGCAATAGCGAAAAAGGATAGGAGCACTGACTTCCTGTCAGAGATAACCACAGGGTGCTCTGCGTGTGGTTCTTCAAAACTAAGGTCACCAGCAGTGGTGACCGCTCCTTGTGAATCTGGCCCGTGCTAAAAATCAGTGCTGGATTGTTTGAGCAAATCAGGGCCTCCATGTACTCTGCCACAGGATCGACGAACACATGATGTACACTTTCTTCTTCCTGGCCTGCCATGGTTGGCGGGCTGTCTATGTCCTGGGCAGCTTCAATCATTGCGCCTTCCACTGCATTCTCAAAGCGGCTCTCGGGAACCGGATCATCTTCTTCTTGCACATTGAACAACAATGGAATTTCTTATTTTTAGGAGGCGGGAGACTTTCCAAAAATGCCCTCGGGTCTCTGAACTCCTATGATATCTCTTGCGAGTTCAAAAGTTCGAGCTCAGACTCATATCTCTCAATCACCAAATCAAGAAATATCTTCTTAAGCGCAGGTAGAGTATTGAGTGCTGAGCTGATATGAACAATCTTAGGAAGTTCCTCCCATTCAATTTCTGCCAGTACACTTGCTATCCCATTCTGAAACTCTGCTATGAGGCTCGGATGTATTTTTGTAAATTGTTCAGAGTCTTCCATAAGTGAATTGACTGGATCTTTGGCATGGATGATGTTGTATTGTGACATGGTCTCCCAGTGGAGTCACGTGAAACCAAGATAATCAGTGGCCCGCTGATCACCTATGGAGTCTTTTAATCATTCAGGAATTGTGGAGTCGCCAGGTGGATGATTTACAACTTACTGTCCACCACAGTGGTTTACCAAATCAAGGCTGATTGGTCTACTTCCCCAGCGAAGTCGCCATTATGTTGGGGTTCCCATGTTTTGACCAGATTGGCAAGACCAAAATATGAGACAACATCGGAACCACTTTGGGGCCCTAGGATCTAGCCCTCCTGGACCCGGAGAGGGATCTCTCCAAATAGAGCAAAGAATGAAATATCTTTGAGAGCTCAAATGAGATGTTAGGCTAGTTATGAAGCACAAAAGGGGGTTTAAAATAATTTGGTTGGTTGGTTGCTGGTTTGGTTATGAGATTGTAGGCTGAGAAAGTAATGGAAGCAAAGGAACAAGGCAACAGGATGTTTCAGCAAAGAGAATAGGTTGAGAAAGTGCCATCCATTGGGCTATGGAGTCATGAAAGGAAATTACATGCAACAACTAGCCAAGGCTTTCAGAGGGAAATTCATCTATACTAAAGGATATTTTAGATAGACGATGGAATGGAACATTAAGGATTGAAGGTGAAAGAAGGAAAGCATCCCAATTTATGTCTATAGATCAGGTTAGAGGTCATTTAACTCCAGACCTGCTTGGACATACTCGAAGGTAGCTCTCAAAGAGGGACAAAGGGGCTGCTTATAGATCGGACCAAAGGTCATTTAACTCCAGGTCTGCTTCAGCAACTCCAAGGGAAGACAGAGATGAGATTAACAAAGAGATCTTAGAAAGGTCAGCTGGTTGCACAAGGATCCTAGTGGACAGGGCTAACTCTAATCCCCAGTGTTCCCAAATCTTCCATCTTAAACCCAACAAGAACATCTAAGAACTGATCCATTTAATTCATACATCAGAGAGTAAGCAATATCATCCACTACACTGGTTAAATCAACTGAAGAAAATTCTCAGATAGCACATGAAGCATCAAACATTAAAGGTAGGGAGAGCAGGAAACATAGGGCACCTAGCAAGGGTGAATCCTATGTTATACTTCTGTTGCCTACCAGAAGATTCATGAAACAATATGAGAATGTGATAAACAGAGTTAGGAAAAACATCACCAATAGTAATAGACCAGGATCCTGTGAAATGTGCTCCGATTAATTGATGCAAAACCAGTCATGTACACTATAGCTCAATGGTTGTTACAATCCAAACTTTCTCCTCCTAGCCTATTACATACAAACTACTCTGTAACTCCCTCCCAAGACTATTCTAACAGTCAAACTGAATCCCTATAATAGCGAATGCCCAACAACTGAACAACAACCTTCAAAATTCATTCTTGGTAATTCTTATAGGAGAATGAGAATAACAGAGGTAGATACAAATTAAATGAATTTCATTAAGACAGAATGGTGGAGGAGTTCTTGCCCATGCTGCTTAATGGCTCTGCAGCTCTGTATGTACTCTGTAGGCTATTTGGAAGCCTCTGTCAGGTCAAAATTGACCTCTGGTATGTTCCTTGTAATACTCTCGGCTGTCTGGAGCTCTGCGTTGCCTTCTGGATCTGGTTAACTGGTTTAAAGTCTGCGGACTTCTCCATACCTCCATTAATATTGCTCAGACAGTATTTAATGAAGCTTTGTTAATGCAATTAACTGCTTATGGGCTCGAGGCGGCATGGAAACTATTGTAGGAAGGTGTACCTCTGGAGAAAACACGTTCTGCTATTAGGTAGCGTAATTATGACTTGCTGGTGTTCTCATTAGTCTTCAAGTTGAGCCTTGAGTCCTTTGAACATGGGGTTAGCACTTTAAATCTCCAATTACAGGCTCAAATCCCTTAAATCTATCTCTGCTATCCTGTTTGGCCGCTGAATTGGCCCCTTTGTGACCCTTGCACAATGAAATAGCTTGTCCTAAAACCCAGGCAGTGGTGGAGAAATGTTGTGGAGACCGGAGGAGTGGTGGCGAAACAGTGAAAACAGCGGAAATGCAAACGGAAGGGTGAAAACTCATGAATAATATGGTTTCAGTGGTCACATGCAGCGTAGACCGTTAGATTCGGGTCTGGGAATGAAAATCGACGGCGGAGATCAATCGGATGGACGACCCTATGAAACATAATGGGACGCGGGACCTTCAATGGAAAACATGAAACTTTGGTTATAAACCAAAATACAAAGGAATTGGGTGAAAATATTATGAAAAAGCGCGGAAGCAAATGTAAGAGTGGGACCTGGCGGAGGCGGAGGAAAATCAAATCTTGACCGTTAGATCCTAGATCCAATGGATGGTCATGATCAAATCGGAGGATCGCAATTGAGGGGAGCAGGGGTGACACATTCAAAAAGTTTCGATTGCTATCAGAGCGATGTTGTGATTAAGCGCCAACCATTGGATCTGGAAGGGAATGGGCGGTTGGGATTGAATCGGGAGACAATGTGGAAGGCTTGCGATTGCGATCGGAGGTCGGGGCGCGATTGAGTGCTGACCATTGGATCTGGGGATCAGATCAATGGTTCTCATTCAATCGGAGGGAGAGCGCGATCGGGAATCGGGAGTTAGGACTTGCGATTGATCGAGACTTGCGATGTTCGTCGGATTAGCGGAGAGGATGGACGGTCGGGAAGTAATCGGGGGATTTCAATTGGGGTGGTACCATTGTGAGTTGCGATTGCGATCAGACAGGGGTTGTGATTAGCGCTCCACCGTTGGATCTTTATTTCAGATCAATGGCAAAGAACGCGTCGTGGGACTTTGTTTAATAAACAATCGCATCGGAACTTTTCTGATATGACAAAGGAATTTGCACCAGCCCGACTCTCCGATTGCGATTGGCGCCTAGGACTTAAGTCCTTGGTCCTAGCGCAAGGGCATGTGTGGGAAGTGGTTAAGGGACTTGTGGTAAGGGTCTAAGCCCTGTTATAAAGCGGAAAGTGGGTTTTGGCCCATTTAATGCATTTTAAGGCCAAGGAAAAGAAACGATAAGGGGAACAGAGGGGAATTTGGCTAAGCAAAGTGTAAGGGAAGAATTTGAAGGGGATTTTGAGAGGATTTGAAAGGTAAGAAGGGAAATGGAAGGGGGGACAAGGGGGATAAAATAGAGGCTAAGTGGGGGGCAAAATGAGAGGGAAAAAGAGGCCTTTGGGCATTTCTTCTTCATAACAGAGAGGCTTTATAATGGAAACCAGCAGAGGGGATTTTATTAAAGGACGAAGGCACAAGGAGGCTTCAAGGATGATGTTTTTTCAGGGGAAATGCATTCCTTGAAGGCTCAACAACATTTTAGCCCCCTTTTTGCTCGTCAGAATATTTATGGGGAGCTAACAATGCCAATCACTACTGTTTGGATTTCATTATTATCAGAATTACATAAAATGAAAGAGTCAATATTAGTTGGTGTTGAATAAATGGGGTAATTTATGTATCTTTCTGCACTGATGACCATGAATTTCATTAAATTTTCCCTATAAAGCTTCTTGGGTTGTCCAAATACTGATATAGTAGCATAGCTCATGTCTAATTTAGAGATCCCTGCAACTTTTCTCCCCATGAGCAAGAAAAAAGCATACCATACTTTGGTGGGATGTCAGCTACTACAATATCCATAACCATGCTCTTACCAGGGTACTCAACCAAATTCACACATAAGTCTTTAATCAATCCTATGCACTTAACTTTGCTAGAATCAAATGAGAACAAATATTTATAAGGCCTGGTTATTTCTAGATTGAAATTTTCCATAATGGATTTAAGCATTAAGTTATGGGAAGCTCCTGAATCTAACATAGCATTGTGTAAAATCTGATCGTGAATAGTAAGGCTGATATAGAAAGGAGGGAATGAACCATCTGAATTCTTACCATTTACATCAGGACCAAATATCAATTTTGGTTGATCATCATTCAAATTAATGGCATCTTCACCATCATTCATATTTAAAGTCTCAGTAATTGTTGATTTATATAAGTCATTTTTTACCAATTTAGTTAAAGGAATTGGTATTTTTAACTTAGCTATTTCGGTCTGAATGTTGAATGAGGGTTGAGACTTGCTAATTTGAACTAGTTCCTCTTTGGTAATTGTTGTTTGATTGCATTTGATATGTATTTTTATCTTTAGTTGTTCTAATATTATCTGTCTGAGTTTCTTGACTTTTGCAGTTTTTAATTCTTTTTTCAGGGACAGTTTGTGTGGCAACAGATGTTCTATCAAACATATGAATTTTCAATAGCTATTTTTGTATTATCAATTTTAGGATTTGATGATTTAGAATCAGTAGAGCTCTTTTTAGGATCAGGAATTGTTGTTTTTACTGAATTGGAAGCTTTTGTAGTATTAGCTTTTGGTGCATCTTTGGAAGATTGAGCTACTTCATCAGTAATATCAACAATGTTGGGACTTTTTTATTTTTTAGGACTGGAAGGATTGGAATTTTGCTTGTTTTCCCTTGGGAGAATTTGCAAATTTTTTTTTTTTTGGGCTTCTACATTTTTCTTATTTTTGTTTTGGGAATTTTTTTTAGTAGAAGGTGTTAGCCCCCTATGAATTTTTTGACAAGCAAACAGGTGGCTAAAATGTTTGTTGATCCCTCAAGGAATGCATTTCCTCTGAAAACACATCATCCTTGAAGCCTTCTTGTGCCTTTGTCCTTTGATAAATCCTCACTGCTGTTTTCATTATAAAGCCTCTCTATTTGTGAAGAAAATGTGAAAAAGGCGTCCATTTACCCATGTTTCTTTCCCACTAAACCTCTATTTTCATCACCTTTTTCCCTTCTGCAAATTCCTCCAAATTCCCTCTTTAACCTTCTAAATCATCCCAAATCCCCTTTAAACCTTGCAAATACCCTTTGTTTGGCTTAAAAACCCTTTATTCCCCCTACCGTTTCCCTCTTCTGGCCTTAAAAAGCACTAAAACTAAGCCAAAATACCCCTTTTTCATATAACAGGCTTAGCCCCCTTCGGCCAGCCCTCTTAACCACTTCCCCACCATATGCCCTGCGCCTGAGACCAAGTGCTTGAGCCCTGGGTGCTTATCGCAATCAGAGGTTCCACAGGGAGCGCGTTTCTTTGTTAAACAAAAAATCTCCGATGCGAGAAAGTTTATGCTGTTGGCTTCCACTTTATTATCAGTCGTCGATCTATAGAGATTTGACGTTCCATGCTTATCTCACAATGCGCCCACATCACCCCTGTGTTACCCCTCCTATTGCATGCTGACTATCGATCTACCACCCTGATCCAATGGCTATCGTGCAATCGGAGCACTACCAATCGCACCAATCCCGCGCTACTGATCCCTCCCGATTGGCGAGCCCTGATTGAATCTCTACCATTCAACCCCTTAGATCCAACAGCCCAGATTTCTTCTCATTCTGCTCTGTGTTCCTGATTGGTCACCCTCCAATCCAATCACAACCGTGGATCTGTCACTGATCCAATGGTCTAGATGCAATCGCTTCATCACCCATCGGAGATTTGGCCCCTGCCTCCTCCGGTTCCGATTAGATCCTGACCGTTCATTCCTTTTGATCTAATGGCCAGGAATACTCCCTCCCACTAACCACATCCTCCACCTTTTTTCTCTCTCTCTCCAGATATCAACCATCCATCGCATAGATCAAACGGTTCACAGTGAAACCCCCTTTCGTTGGCCCCCACTCTACTGTCCGCACACTTTTCCCGTATCACGCTCCTCCATCACCATCGGATCTCACGGTCCTAGATCCAATGGCCCATAGAAATATCATGTAAGTTTCACGTTTGAGCTTTAACAGTCAGAATTTACGCGATATGGGCAGTTTTCTAGAGCCACGTGTCATGGAGTGAGGCATATCGCGTGATTTGGGGCAATTTTCTAAACCGCTTTGAAGCTGCACAATACCGGTGGTTTTCCCATCCAAAATCGCTTCCCCCCTTTTGTCCCCACAACCTCCGTCATCTAATCTCAGCCATCCATCTAAGCTAGATCAATGACCAATATCTCATCTCGCATTCCATTCAAGTTTTCCCATCGCGCGACCTTAACACTTCATCGCATCATCTGAGCCTTCGATCTCCTCCTGAGATCTGACGGTACAGGTTAAATCACCCTTTGCCTTAGCCTGGTCCCACCATTAAAGGCTTGAATTCTTTCATTTGATCCATTTCCTGTGTATTTTCCCGAAACCTTAAAACTCTGGGCTTTACACTAAACATCATTTCTTCGCCTTATTTCATATTAACCTTCCCATTCGTCGATCTCGGCCGTTGGTCACCGTCTCAGCACATGATCGGACGGTCTATGCCCATTCGTACCCCAAACGTTCATCAGCTCCATTTTCCCCCATTCTTTCACAGTTTCCACAATTGTGCCATCATTCTTCCAGGCCTCCACAGCCAATCTTCCGCCAGCTCCCCTGGATTTCTTAAATAGTTTATTGCATTGTGCAGGGTTTACAGAGTGATTAATTTTCTTTGTTTTCCACAATCACAGCCACTGTGATTGAGAACATAGAGAGGCCATTACAACAGTGGCCAGTGTATCAGCAGTTGTTGTGTAACTAGCTCCAAAAAGAGAAGAAAAGAGATATAAACGCCTTAGAAATGAGCCACTTCGAGGGGGAAACCTCCAATACATTACATAAATGAACAATTCTTGGATGATACAATTTACAAAACCTCCTTTCTATATATAGGAGTCCATGGGGCCAAAATGTAATCCTAGTGGGCCACAATGTAATCCTAGCCGACCTAACAATAATAATTTAAGGGCACAATAATAACAAAATGGGGGTTACAAGGGTACAATAATAAGGGACTATACTAGTGATATAGGGACCTAACATGCCCCTCTCCTTCAAAAAAGTGTTGTACTCAACGCTTGAGTAGCTCCGGGTGCTTCTGTATAAAATTCTCATCCTCTCATGTAGAATCTTCAGTGGGTAAGTTCTTCCACTTGATGAGATACTCTGAAATTGATCGATTCCGTAGCTGTCGAGTTCTTGTTTCCATGACTGCTTCAGGTTCCAATATGATTTTTCCTTCCTCATCAAGTTCTGGCAATATTGTTTGAACCGGAATATTTTCACCTATAACCTTCTTTAAGCATTATACATGGAAAACTGGATGTACTCGCGAAGAAGCAGGAAGCTCCAATTTGTATGCCATAGTACCAATCTTTTGCAACACCTGGTAAGGACCATAATACTTTGGCGATAATTTATTATCCTTCTTAGCTTGCTTGAGGGACATTTGTTTATATGGTTGTAGCCGTAAAAATACCCAATCTCCTACATCAAAACTTCTCTCGCTGCGATGTTGATCTGCCTGTTGTTTCATTCGATTTTGTGCCAAATTCAGGTTATCCTTTAAGAGTTGGAGAACTTCTTGCCGATGCTCGATGTGATCTTCCACTGCTTGAACCTTCGAATTTTCCCTTAAAGATGATGTGATCGATGGTGGATGATATCCGTAAAGTGCCATAAATGGGGTCATTTTTGCTGCAGTATGGAAGGAAGTGTTATACCACCATTCAGCGAGAGGTAACCACTTGACCCATTGTGTTTGTTTATCAGATACAAAGCAACGAAGATATACTTCCAAACATTTATTTACTATATCAGTTTGACCATCATATTGAGGATGATAAGATGTGCTATGAGCTAATTGAGTACCCAAACAAAAAAATAACTCCGTCCAAAAATTTCCAGTAAAAATGGGATCTCTGTCGCTCACAATAACCCTTGGGCTTCCATGTAGCTTTTGAATTCTGTCCATAAATGTAGTAGCAACTGTACTTGCTTTAAATGGATGAGATGATGCACAAAAGTGTGCATACTTGGTAAGTCTATCAACTACCACCATGATGACACTCTTTCCTTTGAACTTAGGAAAACCTATGATAAAATCCATTGAAATCTCCTCCCAACGTTGACTTGGAATGGATAAAGGTTGTAGAAGTCCCGGGGTCTTAATTGTCTCAACTTTATTCTGCTAGAAAACCAAACATTCCGTCACAAACTTTTGAATATCAGATTTAAGGCCATCCCAAAAAAATTCTTTCTTCACCCTGTGGTAAGTTTTTAAAAATCCCGAATGTCCTCCTAAAGGAGAAGTGTGCAATTCCAGAAGAATATTTTGTTTTAGTTGGGAATTCTTACAAAGATATAAGTGATCTTTGTACCATAAGGAATCATTTTTCCAACTAAATGTATCAGATGTACTAGGATATTGCTACAACTTTTGAATGAGTGTCCATACATCTTTGTCCTTCTTCCATTCATCTCTTGCTTCAGTTATCCAATCTGGTTGGATAATAGAAATGGCACAAAGCAATGCTTCCACCTCTTCATTCTTTCTTGAGAGTGCATGTGCAACAACATTAAGCTTTCCTTTTTTGTAGATTATTTCAAAGTCATAACCCAACATCTTTGTGACCCATTTTTGCTGCTCTTCTGAAGATAGTCTTTGTTCCAAAAGTGTTTAAGACTATCATGATCAGTTTTTACCTTGAAGTGTCTTCCCATTAGGTAAGTTCTCCATTTCTTTAGTGCATGCAGTATTGCTAACATTTCCTTCTCATAAATAGGTCTTTGTAAATACTTTCCTTTGATTGGACGACTTTCAAAAGCAATGGGTCTTCCTTCCTGCATTAAAACTGCACCAATTCCATTTCCTGAGGCATCACATTCCACAATAATGGTTTTTGTGAAGTCTGGCGTAGCTAAGACCGGTGCTAGGCACATTGCCTCTTTAAGATGTTCAAAGGCCTTAGTTGCTTCAAGAGTCCATGAAAATTCATCTTTCTTCAATAATGTTTTTAGAGGTGCTGCTATTCTCCCATAATTCTTAACAAACTTGCGATAATACCCTGTTAACCCGAGAAATCCTCGCAACTTCTTTATGGTTGTGGGGACTTTCCATTCCTTAATGGCTTTAATTTTGTTAGGGTCTTCTTTAACACCCTCGTGAGATACAATATGACCCAGATATTCCACCTCTTGTACTCCAAAGAAACATTTGGATGTTTTTGCATATAATTGTTTCTCCTGCAATAGTTTAAGCACCCTGTCAACATGTTCAACATGATCCTTCCAAGACCTGCTGTAGATTAGTATATCATCAAAAAATACTAGCACAAATTTTCTAAGGAAGGTTTGAAAATGGAATTCATCAACCCTTGAAATGTAGAAGGTGCATTGGTAAGGCCAAAAGGCATGACCAAAAATTCATAATGACCCTCATGAGTTCGAAATGTTGTTTTTGGAATATCTTTAGTCTTCATTCTAATTTGATGATATCCTGAACGAAGATCCAACTTGGTAAATAAATTGCTCCATGTAATTCATCCAATAATTCATCAATCACAGGAATGGGAAATTTATCTTTAATGGTGAGCTTATTGAGCTCCCTATAATCCGGACACATTCGCTATGATCCATCCTTCTTGTGTACCAATACTACAGGAGCAGAGAAAGAACTTTGACTAGGTTGAATTATACCCGCCTCTAACATTTCTGCAATCATACGTTCGATTTCGCTCTTTTGGAAGTAAGGATATCTATAAGGCCTGATGTTTGGAGGAACACTTCCTGGAATCAAATGAATAGCATGATCATGATCACGAATAGGTGGGATTCCTTTGGGAGTTTCAAACACCTTGGAATGATTGTTCAAGACTTGTTGGAGATCTGCAGAAATAGATGATTTTGATGTCGGAACTTCTAGTGAGCATAATTGTGCAATTACGCCTCGTTGTTCTTTCTTTAGAAGCTTTGTCATGACATTAGAGCTTATTATCCTTCCTGGCTTCCCTTCAATACCCGTAATTCGACTTCCTTTCCTTCTGAAAAAAATTTCAAGAAAAGTTCTTGAAAATTAAAAGCTACCGTCCCCAAAGATTGTAACCATTGTACTCCTAGTACAACATCAGCACCTCCCATAGGAATGGAAAGCATTGGACTAGTCAATACATATTCCCCCATGGTTAGCTTGATATTGTGGCATTTTCCAGAGCAATTTATAGTTCCTCCATTTGCAACCATCACTTGACATTCTGGTGCTGGGTATAGGAAACAATTTAATTCCTTGGCTACCTTACAATGAATAAAATTATGGGTGCTACCTGAATCAATCAACACTATTACCCTTTTTTTCTTGATCTGTCCTACTATCTTGAGAGTTTGAGGAGTGGTAATTCTGGCCAGTGCATTACATGATATGGTCGGATTCATTTCTTCCTCTTCTATGGCTGGTTCCTGGTGTATATCCTCTTCTTTTTCATTTTCTTCTTCTTCTTCACAATCTATGTAAAATAATTTATTTTCAGCACACTTATGACCTTTAGTGTATTTTCTATCACAACTGTAGCAAAGCCCTTTTGCTCTTTTTTCTTCCAATTGTTGTGGAAATCTAGGCGTAGCAACACTTCCTTCTTTATAGAATTGAGTGGTAGGCTTCCTTGTCGCCATAATTTTACATTCAACTTTTCTTGCCAACCTGAATGCCTTCTCCAATGAATCAGGTTCCAAAACGCGAACTTCATGTTGGATGTTATCCTTTAAAGTGCCTATGAAGAGATCAATCCTGTGTTCCTCTGGAATATCGGTTACCCTTATATTCAATTTTTGGAAGTCCTCAATGTGCTGCCCCACTAAACCCTTTTGTTTGAGATTTATCAATTGGGTAAAGAAGGTGTTGCTCTTTGTATCCTCATAATGTGCTATCATTTCCTCCGTAAAAATTGACCAAGTGACAATTTTTTTACGGGAACAAAGCCATCGATACCATACAAATGTATTGTGTTCTAAATGTAAAGTTGCAATGCGTACCTTTTGTGTGTTTTGCACGTTATGGAGATCAAAATATTGCTCCATCTGTAGTATCCATGTTACAGGATCCTTTCCATCAAACTTCCTCATATCCATCTTTGGAATATGGTAGTTCTTCCCGCCAACATTAGAGTTTATGAAATCACAATTAACATTTATTTTGTTCTCATCATGAGGTTCTTCTACTATCTTTTCACCATTAGGAAACCTTTCTTATATAAACTTTGTCAAACCTTCCATGTCTGCTTTTAGAAAATTCTTCATGTTTTCCATTTTCTCATCGATCTTAGCTTCCATGTCATCAATCTTAGCTTCCATGCCCACTTCCATGCCATCCATCTTAGCTTCCAAACCAATCATCTTAGCTTCCACACCATCCATCTTAGCTTCCACGCCTTTCTTGAACCGTCCATCTTCACTTCCACGCCATCCATCTTAGCTTCCATGCCTTTCTTCAAACCGTCCATCTTCACTTCCACGCCTTTCTTCAAAACTTCCATTTCATTTTTTGTTGCTCTTTGCGAGAGTGAAATTTGTTGCACTTGCTATTGTAATTTTGATAGATCATGTTGCAATTATCCATCTTCATGAGTCATGGTAGAGCCTTCTGAAGGCTTAATGGGTGTTGAATTTTTTTTAGGCGCCATTTTAGAATCCAATATTGATACCTTTTACTTGCTTTGAGGAGATCGATATTGAAATTGAATTATCTATGTAATTTAAAACACTAAATATCTGAAATTCAGCCCTTTAGTAGCCCTCTGAAGCTTCTTTCAAATGCCACAGGTCTGATCTAATTTGGATTCCCCAAGACAAAGTTGTGTCCAATCTCCCACAATGACCTAATTCTGGACTGGTTCAGTAGAGAAAACTTGTAGGACTTGCCACGTGTCACTGTTTCGTCCTTTGTCTCTAAAATTGATAGCCAAGAAACTACAGTCCGTATAATTGTGACCAATTTTTACGGCACTCAAATCCAATACCCAGAGAGAGAGTTATTGAAATTTTCCCACGATCACCTCTTTGAGATGAAATTTAGGAGCCTGAAAAAGCACTACATTCCACAGATCATATCTCCAAAAATATTGTGAACAAAGCTCTGACATTTTTTGACGAATTTCCTCAGGATTTCAGCTTCGCACAATATGAATTTCAGATTCTGAACCTTCGTAGAAAAAAAATTATAGCTCAAATTCCACGATGACCTGTTTAGGAGCTTGAAAAAATACCTAACTTCCACAGATGATATCTCCGAAAATATTGCGAACCAAGCTCTGAAATTTTTAGAAAATCTTCCTCAGGATTTCAGCTTCGCACCCTAAAAATTTCAGCTTCTGAAACTTCTTAGAAAAATCGTTATAGTGAAAATTCCACGATGACCTGTTTGGAGCAGCGAAACCCTAGAATCCCAAGCTCTGATACCAAATGTTGTGTAACTAGCACCAAAAAGAGAAGAAAAAAGATATAAACGCCTTAGAAATGAGCCACTTCGAGGAGGAAACCTCCAATACATTACATAAATGAACAATTCTTGGATGATACAATTTACAAAACCTCCTTTCCATATATAGGAGTCCATGGGGCCATAATGTAATCCTAGTGGGCCACAATGTAATCCTAGCCGACCTAACAATAATAATTTAAGGGCACAATAATAACAAAATGGGGGTTACAAGGGTACAATAATAAAAATAAGGGGGTTACACTAACAACAATAAGGGACTATACTAGTAATATAGGGACCTAACAACAGTAGAGAATAAAGAGGATTTAAGCCCGTAATTGAAGGTTAAATGTTTTAATCCTTATTCAAAGGATAAAGACGTATATCGAAGACTAATGCACATGAAACACGCCATATCTGTGTATGTGTCAGCAGAACATTTTTCTCAGAGAGTACACCTTCCTACAGAAGTCTCCATGCCTCCTCGAGTTCCTAAAATCCATTTCACTGATAGAAGCTTCTTGAGGACTGTTAGGACAGCAATAATGGAAGCATGGAAATCTAGAAGACCTTCAGTCACCTTACTTGCTTCAGAAGACAGAATAGAGTGCCTTACAGCCAGAAAGAACTTTAAAGAACACACCCAATGGTAAAATATCGACCTGACAGAGACTCTGAACTAGACTACAGAGTACAACGTAGAGCTATTAAGCAGAGTGGGCATGGACACTTCCTCCACTCTATCTTAATGAACCAATTTAATGTATATTATCTACTCTTGCTATCCAATCTCCTATAAGAATCACTGAAGAACATATTGTAAATGTTGTTGTTATGGTAGTTTCTGTTGTAGGGACTCATTCGACTATTAGAACAGTTGTTGAGGGAGAGTAGCTGAGTAGTTTGTAATGTAGTAGGCTGGGAGGAGAAAGTTTGGATTGAAATCAACCATTGAGCTCAGTGTGTGTGACTGGTTTTGCATATCAATTAATCAAGCATTTCACAGGATCCTGGTTTATATTACGAGTGATGTTTCTCTTGTTGCATTGTCTATTTACATTATTCATGCTGTCCATTTATTCTCTGGATAAGAATTAGTAAATCAAGCATAGGATATACCCCTATTTGGTACCCTAATGCCCACTACTCTTCTTATCTTCGATGTTTTCCACTGATAGTGAATCTAAGAGAAAATTAATGCAATTTAACCAGTGTAGTAGCTGTTATCCACTACTAGCTGATGTGTGGATTCGGGGCTTGTTGCTTAGAGGTTCTTGTTGGGTTTGAGCTGGAAGAATTGGGATATCGGGGATTTAGGGTGAGCCCTGTCCACTGGGATCCTTTTGCAACAGATTTACCTTTCAAAGATCTCTTGAGCTAGTGTCAAAGCATTGAAGGTTAAAATTCCTTCTTTGACCTTAGGCCTAGTTTTGTGTTTAAATCTTAAGTGTTTTCCCTTAAAAAGTATGCCGAAGCAGATCTGGAGTTAGATGACCTCTGGTCTGATCTTAAGCTGTCCTTTGTGTCTATCCTTCACTTCTTATTGTTCCATTTCACAATCTATATATAAGATCCTTTAGTATAGATAACTTGCCCTATGGAAGCCTTGCTTAGTTGTATGTAAGTAATCCCCTTTCATGACTCCATAGCCCAATGGATAGCACATTCTTAACCTATCCTCTTTTACCGAAACATCCTACTGATTTGCTCCTTTCCTTCCATAACCTTCTCATTTAATGATCTCAAACTAACCTAACATCCAACCAAATCATTTTAAACCCCCCTTTGTGCTTCATACCTAGCCTAATACCTCATTTTGAGCTTTCAAGATATATCAGTATTTGCTTTTATGGAGAGATCCCTCTCCGAGTCCAGGAGGGCTAGATCCTAGGGCCCCAAAGTGGTTTTGATGTTGTCTGGTCTTTTGGTCTTGCCAATCTGGCCGAAACACTGGAACTCCAACATAATGGTGACTCCATTGGGGAGCTTGATTGCATTTTATATTAGATGCCCTTAGGCACTCAAAATACCCAAAATATTTGGTTAGGTTGGTATCTGATGTTGATGGTGGACAACAGCTTGTTTCAAACATCCAAATTCATCCACCTGGCGACTCTACACTCTATAATCCCAAATAGACCTAATGACTCCACTGGTAGAAGACTTTGAACTAGTTGAGAAGATGCAGTGACCTTCTTTGCAGAAACATGGATCTAGATATGGACCAAGAAGAAAAGCTAGATGCTTTGGAGGATAAAGTGATAAAACTGGTGAACAGATTTTGTGAAGTATTGAAGATGTATGCGACTAATTTAAATATAAATGTTGATTATTTAGAACAGCCCATGCATTTTCCAGAGCAAGGGCCAACTCCAGACCTAGATAATGAGCTAGATATGTATGATGATCTGGGTGTGGAGTTTTCTCTTGCTCTGGAAAGCGCTCAAGAAGAGGCTCAAGAATATATCCAGCCTCTAGATCAGTTAGTACAAGAAATAGAGGACTGTTGTTCTTCTATCTGTGTTAAAAAAGAAATTCCTCCGTTTTCAGAAGAAGAGATGGACCGAATATTAAACACGCAGTCCACCTCTGAAATCTTGTATAGAACATATACACTTGCTCATTCATCTAAGGACCTTGATCATGCAGATCCGGAAAACTCCTCCATGGATCAGAATGAAGAAAGACTTGCTGAGAATCCTACAGGTTTGATTGGTGACATCGCTTACAATTATGACTTTCCCAATTATGATCTGTTTGATGATGATTTTTTATAGAGGGAAGCTAAGCTTGTAGGAACATCATTAGTAGATCCATGGGAGGAAGAAAAGGACCAGAAAATCCAGAGACGCAATGAACCAAGTCAGCCTATCTATGACACTGATGAAGAAAGCTACGAAATCCTAGTAATAGATGAAGATTCATGGAATTTTCACTCTGTTACACCTCAGATCATCAGTGGTGATTGTCATGTGATCAGAGGCCAGCAGTCCTTCATTTCAAAGGATGAGGAAGAAAGGAAAGAAGAGATTTTTTAGCATGATTAAATTAAGGAGCCTTCCCTTGAAAAAGAGGAAGCAATGGTTCATACCCCTGCTCAAGAATACATAGATCTTTTCATGGAGCTCTGCCCATCAGAGAAGAATATATCAGAGCTCCAAGAGGACACATCTACAATATATGATGAGTCCTCCAGTTCATAAAATGAAGAAGATGAAGGAGACTCTCTTTCTCAAGAGAGTCTTTTCCTCGATCCAGTGGAAGAGAAAGCAATCCTGGTTGAAGCCTACCTACCAAATATTCATAACCAGGTATCATTTCATGATCCTTATGTTTATTTCCTGCAAACATTTGAAGATGGATCAAAGGTCATTTTGAGCAGCATGAGGTAGACAACAAGAAACTTTTTAAAGGCTGATGTTAAGAAACATAGAGAATGGGAGTGGCCCTGCCTATCCAGCATTCTCAAGGAGATAAGCAAGAAAGACCAGTCATGGGATCACTTGATGGACTGGTTGTATCGAAAAAGAGTGTTTGTTAGCTAGACTTGTAATTATTCCAGTTAGAGTAGGGTAGGTAGGAAAATCTCAATAAAGCTCAACCTGTGAGCATTTAGTTACTTGTTTTAAATTTTTGCAAAGTTTTCAATCCATGAGTAGTTTTGTCTTTAGGCCATGGATCCATAGAAAACCAGACAGTCTAATCCTGGCTTAACTATTTTTCAATTTCTGTCTCAGAATGTAGAGAAGAAGTCTGCTAGACAGTTTAATCCTAGTAGATATTAGTTTAGGTAGAGAAAATATGAGGCCAATAGTTTAATCTGGTCTCATAGAGTAATAAGGGTAGAATTAGAATAGGTTTATTTTCCTGTTTGTAAAAATTGATGATGCAAAGGGTCTGCTAGTTCAAATGCACCCAGAAGAAAAAATGTTAGGAATATAGTATGGGTAGGTAGTTGTTTGGGAGAGCATTTCTGCTGATATAATGTTTCATGATTTGTGGCAGCTGATCCAAGAAAGAAAATGGATGTGTCAAGTACCAGGCATCTGGCCTACTCCAAAGATCACTCTTTGAATTCTTGACACCTTCAAGAAGATGTCATCCTCATGTGGAGCCACTGTTAGCCCCCTATCAATTTTTTGACAAGCAAACAAGGGGCTAAAATGTTTGTTGAACCCTCAAGGAATGCATTTCCTCTGAAAAAACATCATCCTTGAAGCCTCCTTATGCCTTTGTCCTTTGATAAATCCTCACTGTTGTTTTCATTATAAAGCCTCTATGTTTATGAAGAAAATGCCCAAAAGGCCTCCATTTCCCCATGTTTCTTTCCCACTAAACCTCTATTTTCATCACTTTTTTCCCTTCTGTAAAGTCCTCCAAATTCCCTCTTTAACCTTCTAAATCATCCCAAATCCCCTTTAAATGTTGCAAATACCCTTTGTTTGGCTTAAAAACCCTTTATTCCCCCTATCGTTTCCCTCTTCTGGCCTTAAAAAGCACTAAAACTAAGCCAAAATACCCCTTTTTCATATAACAGGCTTAGCCCCCTTTGGCCAGCCCTCTTAACCACTTCCCCACCATATGCCCTGTACATTATCTACTCCTACTATCCAATCTCCTATAAGAACCCCTGAAGAACATATTGTAAAGGTTGTTGTTATGGTAGTTACTGTTGTAGGGACTCATTAGACTATTAGAACAGTTTTTTAGGGAGAGTAGCTGAGTAGTTTGTAATATAGTAGGCTAGGAGGAGAAAGTTTGGATTGTAAATCAACCATTGAGCTTAGTGTGTGTGACTGGTTTTGAATATCAATTAATTAAGCATTTCACAGGATCCTGGTCTATATTACAGGTGATGTTTCTCTTGTTGCATTGTCTATTTACATTATTCATGCTGTCCATTTATTCTCTGGATAAGAATCAGTAAATCAGGCATAGGATATACCCCTGTTTGGTACCCTAATGCCCACTGCTCTTCTTATCTTCAATGTTTTTTGCTGATAGTGAATCTAAGAGAAAATTCATGCAATTTAACCAGTGTAGTAGTTATTATCCACTGCTAGCTGATGTGTGGATTCGGGGCTTGCTGCTTAGAGGTTCTTGTTGGGTTTGAGCTTGAAGAATTGGGATACCGGGGATTTAGTGTGAGCCCTATCCACTGGGATCCTTTTCCAATAGATTTACCTTTCAAAGATCTCTTGAGCTAGTGTCAAAGCATTGAAGGTTAAAAGTCCTTCTCTGCCCTTAGGCCTAGTTCTGTGTTTAAATATTAAGTGTTTTCCCTTGAAGAGTATGCCGAAGCAGATCTGGAGTTAGATGACCTCTGGTCTGATCTTAAGCTGTCCTTTGTGTCTCTCCTTCACTTCTTATTGTTCCATTTCACCATCTATATATAAGATCCTTTAGTATAGATAACTTTCCCTATGGAAGCCTTGCTTATTTGTATGCAAGTAATCCCCTTTCATGACTCCATAGCCCAATGGATGGCACATTCTTAACCTATCCTCTTTTACCGAAACATCCTATTGCTTTGCTCCTTTCCTTCCATAACCTTCTCGGTTAATGATCTCAGACCAACCCAACATCCAACCATATCATTGTAAACCCACATTTGTGCTTCATACCTAGCCTAATACCTCATTTTGAGCCTTCAAGATATATCATTCTTTGCTTTTATGGAGAGATCCCTCTTCGGGTCTAGGAGGGCTAGATCCTAGGGTCCCAAAGTGGTTTTGATGTTGTCCAGTCTTTTGGTCTTGCCAATCTGGCCAAAACACTGGAACTCCAACAAAAGGTTCATTATTTTTCTTATGTCTAAGGTTATACTGAGTGTGAATTTCATTAATAGCAAAGTCATAACCTTGTTTGTAGTCAAAGGATTCACTGGAGTTTAATTTGAGTTGTTGAAGCTCAAACAGTTCCAGATCTTCCTGAGTGAGGAAAATGGTGTTGTTTTCATCAATTCTCATTAGATGATTGATGCCATCCTCATCTTCATCATTATTTTCAGAACTTTCAGCATATTTATCTTGAAATGGGGGCCTAATGTTTTGATTTGGAGCAACTTCTTTAGCTTTTCCAGGGTTATTATTTTTTTTGAAATTGGGATTTCTAATTTGAGGTTGATTATCCCATTGAGGTTTTCTATCTAAATTATCTGATCTTTCAACCATCCTTTCTAAAGTTTTAGCAAAAAAATCTAATTTAACATTTGAGTTTGAACTTTCTTCTTTAATTGTAACTCTTCTTTCATTCCTAAGTCTAGCTTTCTTTGCTAGAATGTTAATTTCTACATTAACAACATCTAATTGCATCTATTCTAAGGTTTCAGCATCTCTTTATCTCAATTGGTATGCCATATATGGATCAAATCCATCAGGGAATTTGAGCAGTACAGAGTAAGGTGTAGGTTTAAGATCTGCAGGAATAGCATTATAGACACTGTTATACCTAGCACAATAATCTTCGACAGACTCATTAGAAGATTTTTTAAAGCATCGAACTTAGAAAAAATTTGAAGGGTTTTTTTTTTTTTCCCATTTATTTAAAAATATTCTATGAAATGCAGCTAAATTAGCTATACTACCAACAGTTAAATTTTTGAACCATTTTTTAACTTCTCCTGTCAAAATTTGAGAAAATAACCTCATTTGGACATCTAACTCATAAATTTCATAAATTTCACAGTAATCTGTCATTTTTGTGACATGTTGTTGAGCAGTATATTGTGATAGGCCATCAAATAGTGGTATTTCTTTTGGTAATCTTGAGGCATATCATGGAGGTTTTTGGGTAAGACAAGGGGAGCATACCTGGTACCCATGGCTTGAAGCTTTGCTGAGATGGGGGGTATAACAGTGATGATAGGGGCAGTGTTGGATATGGAAGCTGATGAATTAACAAATGTAGTTGAAGAACTGGGAAAAGAAGATGGTATATATATGGAATTGGTTGGAAATAAAGATTTAGTGCTTATAAAATGAGTGGATGCAGTGGATTGAGTGGATGAGGGAAATTATATCTTAGGCTGCAAAGGCAACTTAGGAATAAATTGTTCTATGGATGAACTTGCAGTGGAATCTAAAAATGAGGTGACAGCATACAAAGTTGAATTTGCTGCTGGAATTATTGTTGTGTGCAAATGAGAAACTGGAGGCTTAATGTAAGACAATAAATGAGCTAATTCAATAGCTTCATTAATTTCTTTAATCAATGTAACATTAATCCTTTCTATTTGACTTTGAGATTAATATTTGTCTGATTTTATTCTTGCTGAAATAATTTTTTGTTTTGCATTAAAAAATGAAGTAAAAACAGGATCTATGACAATATCTTTCAAATCCCTTTCAGATTTATTTTTAAACAATGAATTTTCAAACTTGAAATCAAAATCAATATGAGTTAAGCTCACTAATTCTTTGGGTAAAGAATTTTCTTTTCTTGATGGTACTTCACTCTCTAAATTTACAGTTTGTTTTTTCCAATCTGTTCTGGGTTATCTACTATAACTGCGGGCTTAGGATCTAGATTAGACTTGGTATAGTAGGTTTTCCTAGAAGCTAGAATGACTGTTTTGAATACCCACAACTTTTAAAAATAATCTTAAAGTAGAAAATATAATTAAAGATCTTCCTTCAAGATTAAATTTAAGACTAGAGATTGGTTAGTTCCCCAGTGGATTCTCCAGTATGTTATCACCCTAGTAATTTCTTAAGTTGTGGGATTTGAGTTTTAGTCAAAGAACATTAGGGGTAACCACAAACCTACTTGGAACAATAGGATCTAGCCTTCCTATAGTTCAAAGAGGGCTCTCTCTTTAAGAGTTATCTTTGTTTTGATTTATGTTTTTAGGCTAGTTATGATAGAACAAATGGTTTCATTTTAAAAGGCTTTGGTGGGTAAAAAATCACTTAGGATTAAATTAAGGAGAGATCTACTTGTCCATTGGGCTTATGGAGTCTAAGTATAGATAGAAGTACTAGAAGGCAAGGCCAAAAGGGTACAAATTTATTCAGGGCAAGGTAGATAAAACTCAGAGATTTGGGGAAAGGTTTTTGATGAAATGTTATGATCAGGATAAAAGGCAATGAAGGATCCTTTAATCCGGAAAATGGAAGGAGGCAGAGGTCAAACGGGAGTAGGAGCAATGAAGAATTCCTAACACCAAAAATCAGTAGAAAAAATTTAAATGGTAACTTAGTTAAAACAGGGAGCAATAAGCTAATTGAGAAGTAATATTCCTAGTTACTCATTAAGACAGATCAAACACATAATGAATTGCATGGAACTTAGAAATGAAACAATGACAAGAAGAGATGCACTTTACTCTTTAAGTTATTTCAATAATCATAAATTATGATACCCAATTAGCTTTGTCCATTCTGCTTCTTCAAAATCAACACATGTAAGCCTCCAATGTATCAACAAAAGTCTATAGTAATCTTTAGCAATTTTATTCCACACTTAACACTTCTAATACAGAAGTATTTATACAAAATATTGTTTACAAATATCTTAGAGAGATGTAGGAATATCTTTAGGAAGTACAAAATATCTTTACAAAATAAGAGGGACAGCTGCTTAACAAATTAGCAAGCTGTCCTCTTATCCAAAATATATAGAACAACTCTATCTAATCAAGGAGCTTTTATTAACAAGCTATCATGCTTGTTGGCTGCTTAGGAAATATCTTTGTTTGAGCTGCCTTCACTGATACTCTTTCTTCCAATACACTTTAACGTTGTTCTTTTAACCTTGATACATTCTGACTGATATTTTCACTCTTTACCGTTGTAAAAAGAAGCTTTTATTCAGTAAAAATTCAACTGACTGTCTTTTTGTTTTACTTTTTGTTGGACTCTTTCTCATGTAATTTTCTTCACTGTTTTGCCTTTTCAATGCTACATTAATTCTGTAAAAGCCTGTCATTGCTTTGCATTTTGTATTTTCACATTTTTGAGCTTTCTAAAGTTCTCATCAGCATCTATGTACTTGGCAAAATTAGGCTTTAAAACAAAAATATGCTTGATCTCATTTTGAAGAAAAATAAGTCTTCAATATATTGAAGAATGACCTTTCCTATGGGAGAGCCCTATGGCAGTGGTTTGTTGACTTTATCTTTTGCAAAATCCCTTATGTTCTTATCATAATCTTTTTGGGTCATTAGTTTGTCATTGAAGACATGAATATTTGGAAGACCAGTTTGTCTCAGCATAGTGTATTTTTCTAAAAACTTGGTTATAGAAATATTCATTGCATCACATTTCTCCTCTAAATTGTTCATCAGATTTCTCTTTGTCAGAACCTTCTTGATCTGTAAAATGGTCTCTGTTCTATCCTGTATCTGTAACTTTTCCAACTCTGCTCTGTTCTTACTGTTTAGGAAAGTGATGAGTTTTAAATCCTGTGATGGCTTATTAGCTAACTCATCCTTGGTTTTCTGAATCTAATTTTGGGATGCTAATAATAAGTCTCTCTGCTCATAAATGACCTGAATTGAAGGCCATTGAGAATGTATGGTGTCAATAATATTTGTACAAAGGTGATTCTTGATGAAGGAAATCTGTTCAGTAAATGTTAACTCCTTTTGTAAATTCTTCATTTGTTCTTCAAGTCTGTTGGCTCTCTGCTCACGGTTTTTAGTAGTTATCATTGATATTTTGTTGGTAGCTTCAAGACTTTGAATCATTGTTTCCAAGCTATTTATATCATTAGTTTTCAAGGAAAATTCCTCCATTGCTTTCACTATTTGACCTACATCATTTGTGTGTTGTACCTGTGTTGTGGAAGAAGTTTTGGCTGATGTAGTAGCTGATTGCACTGGCACTGCAGTTGCCAATGGCTCATTGAGTTCTAATTTTTCTCCCATAGTGGAAGCCACAAATGTAGTAATAATTGGTATTACTGTAGGAATAATAGGAGCATTAGTTTCATTCATGGTCTCTTTTTCCTTAATAAGTTGATCCAATTGTGTTTCCATTTCTTTTATTTGAGCAGTTAGTTTGAGAATCAACTGCATCATTTTTTTCTTTTTCTGTTTGATCCTAAAGTATTTCTTTAGTCTGTGGGTGCTCACTTTGAGGAAGCTTCAGTTGTTTCCTCAAAGCTGTGATGTCCTCATTTTTCTTTTTAATTAATATTTCTACTGCTGGAACATCAGAAGGATCAACTCCCACCTGCAAAACTAAGTCTTCTAAGGCTTTTATCCTTAGATATTTAGCATATAAAGATATTTTTTCAAGCTTCATTTGATCCTCCATGTTGATAATGGTATTCTGCAACATAGTAGCACTCATAGCCTTTGTTACCACAGTTGAATGTAACATTTCTGAGCTATATCTATGGAATTCTATTTGGTCTAGTTCATGCACATTTCTAGTATCTACTTCAAATTCAACCTTTTTGTAGTCTGCCACTGTCTTAGGTGTTGAAGCAGTTGGTTGCAGATATGACATAATCATTTTATTTGTGGAATAGTCAAAGGCTGTAAGTAGCCTGTTCTGATTCCCTAGCTTCTGTTTTAAGAATTGAGAGTAAATCTCACTTTTTATCTCTTCATTCTTTTGTTTGATTTTCTTGTACCTTTCTTTGATGTCTAAGTATTTTTCCTCCACTGTGTGTGAGGAAGAAGTCTCCATGTTTTTTTATCTTTCAATCATCTGAGTATCTTGTTCACCTGTTGTTTGATCTTTTTGTATGTCTGCAAGAGTCTCATTTACTATTACTGTAGCCTCATCATTGTTTACCTCAGGCTCATTTGTATCCTCAACATCAATTAATTTTTCTTTCCCTATGGAACTAAATTTGACCCTTTTATTGTAAATCAACTTGAATTTAGTATCTATGGTGGTCTCAGCTGTATAGGTTCCTTCATCTCTGCCTCTTTTTGTTGAAGTTTCAGACTGTTTTTCAACTACCATAGCTTGTGTAGTATCCATTTGTCATGTTGGCTTTGCATTCATGACTGTATCTATCAATGTGTTTTCCACCCATTCTGTCTGATTTGCAAAATTTTCAATCTCTGGCTTGGGCTCATGTATGAAAGGAGGAAATTTGCAGTTGACCCTTATATTGTTGAGAATACCTTGAGGGTCATAGTTCGAAGGGAAGTTTTCTTGAAATTTTAACTCTAATAATCTTTGGGCTATTTCCTTTTCACCATTTCTGTTATTTACAATAAAAGGACGAATCTGATTTTTCAACCTGAACTGAGTTTTCTTTTTAGAAGCCATGAAATTAATGGAATCAGAGTTTAAAACCTGTCTTAAGTATTCTAATTCAAAAACTCTAATGCTCAAATACTTAGGCAATTTGTAAGGAAGTAGATTTAATCCAAAAATCCTCACTTCTGTGTGCTTTTCATACAAATACTAGTCTCCCATCCTGCACTGTTCTGATAACTGAAATATTCTCTTCATGTCCTCACTTATCCTAGGCTTCTTTGCTTTATATAATATACTTATTGCTGGTTGGAGGAATATATCTGAAAAGTCTATAAAACTGAAATCACTGCTTTCTTTCCTTAGTACGGTGGTCCATAAGATAATGGGTAAAGGTTGGCCCTCTAAGTCCATTTTTTGTAATGTAATTGGAAACTTGTCAGATTGGAAAAATAAGAACAAGTGGAATAAGTATGATGAATATCTAAACACCCCTTCAGTGGGAAGTTTGGTCAATTGATAGTGGATACTATTAGCTATAAATCTAGCATAGTCAAAGATCATGGTAGGAGGTTGTCCCAGAGATAAAGGGGATAAAAAACCAAGAATTAATTCATCAGTCAATTCATCTGTGAAGTATCCTAGTATGAAAGAAAGAATTGATATCACATGCCTGGACCCTTCAGGAAATTTGGAAGTAGAGTAAGTAGGATTTAACTTTGGAATGTCCACATGAGATGGCATAAAGTTTTGGAAAATCATAAATCTCTTAGGAAAATCTAATCCTAAATACAATTGAGTCAATGATTCTATGGATAGAGGGACTGCCTTGGGATCAAATTGTAATTGTAACATCTCATTGATAGACTCTGCAGTAATAGAAAATAGAATCCCCCTATCAGCATTAACAATTGCTCTCTGATCTGGTACATAGTGTTTTTGACACAATCTTACAAGGTCCTGGCCAGGGTGTGTTATTGGAACTACATATTTGAGTAGATTAGTTTCCCAAATAGGCATTTCATCTTTATCTAAGAACTTATCAAAACACCAATTGTGAATCTCCAATAGATTGAATTCTACCACAGGGTTTGCAATTTTATAATCCATATCAGTCAAGGGGATGGTTTCTTCATTAGGTACTGGTGGCTGAAGGGGATTGACAGACACAATGGTTTTTGCAGTGAGTGCAGGAGTGGATTTGATGGCTTTTGATGCTTTTGACTTAAGATGCTTGGATCCCCTAGGTTTGATAGGCTTAGAACCCCCCACTTTGGATGTCATCTATTTCTTAGTCATTTTGAATAACTAAATCAAGCTTAAAATGTTTGCAATAGCTTATTTTCTATAAAACAGATGGTTATTCAGTAATTTATAGGCAAAAAATGACTTTCAATAATATTGTTGCTCAATTTAGGCTTCTGGGATAGGAAAACTGGTATAAGACAGAAAACAAGGGTTTTCTGAATAATCTGGACTGTAAAAAATTAATATTCAGTAGATTTGTGGGTATGCAAACCTTTTCTTTCTTCTGCAATTGATCTTCAGGGATTTTAAGAAGATAAATTGAGGAAACTGGCTTCAGAAAGGGCTTTTATAAACACAATATTTTCTGGGAAAAATTGGCCAGGGTTTGGCCAGTTTTTATGTGTTTTTGGGCAATTTATACGGACAATTTCTTTGGCTTAGGGCTTGGATTTAATTATAAAGGATTGTTACTTAGAAATTGCAAGCCTGAATGTCGAAAAATACCACAAATGGTAGGTATTCGACTGTCGGAAGGGTTTCTGGCAATTTCTGCGGTTGAATTTGGACTTTGTTTCAACTTGTTGGAGTAGAGAAGGTCTTTTCTGGTCTTCAAATAGGGTATTTGCTGTGAAAATGGGCTCTGAATAGGAAATTTAGGTTTAAAACACAGTCAGGCGGCTTCAATATAGTCAGGCAGAGTTCTTTTTAACAGTCGGGAAGAAAAGAAATGACGTAAATAAATATCATAACAAAGGTTTAAACCTTTGATATAAATATTTAAAAACGTAATGAATGCTGGTCAAATCAAAGTGGGAACAGTTTTAATTTTCAAATGCGAAAACCATTGGTGGTTTTCGCGTCGGCCTCGAGTGGTAAGTTGTTTTCCTCCAAACGAACGCGATGTAATGAAATTATGCCACGTCGCAGGAGGCTTGAACAGTAAAACCACCCATTTCACATTCATTTGGGCATTGGGCGGACATTTATGTTATGAGTGCGAAACACATCTTCTGTCGTTGGATCTGAGAGGTTGGAGTAAATAGCCAAGATTAATTTGGATGTTGCGGTTGAAATGGTGGTGGTACCAGGGTTTGAGCTATGCGCTGATGGCTTGGAAACTTAATAAAAACCTTTCTATGACGTGCATTTTAACTAAAGTTCTTATATGAAAATAAAGGGGTAATCATTTATATAAGTGGAGCTTATATATGCGGGTTGGGGATATAACTCAACTTTGGATGTGGAGGCAAGATTTTAATATGCAAAGCGGAGTTAAAACCTTAGGTTAACTTTATATAAAGCAGGTGGCTTTATATAACTGAAAAGGGAAAAGGTTTAAGTTATGTAATTTCACACTTTAACATTGGGCTAAGCTTGTGCGGGGAAGGATAACAAATGTATTTACAAAGGCGCTAGTTGAACCTTTATAAAAATCTTAGGGTAAAATGGGATGAGCGGGGTAATGATTTTGTGCTTTTAGAAATACATAAGATATGTATAAAAAAGGCCATTTTTTGCATTTTTAGTTTTATTATATATTTTATTAAACCATGGGGGATTTAATAACTATAGTGGGGCAGGATATTTATATATTGTTATTTTTATGCTAAAGGGGTATATTTTCGTATTTTATTTCAACATGTGGATAATTAACTCTGGCATAAAATCTTATAATAGTGGGTTTTAGGGGATATTTAAATAAAAGAAACTATATTAATAGGTTAAGGTTTCTTTTAGGGAGATAATAGAATAAGTTAGAGATTAATATGACAAGGAAAATGTAACACTCCAGAAATTCACTTATATGACTATGTAAAGTGAAAACCTTAAAGCAAAGTTTATCATTTGATGATTTCACCACTTTTACTTAGGAGAAGAAGTTTTTTGAGGGTTTGTATGTTTTATGAAATGGAGGAAGTCAATCAAAAGGAATATTATGCATTATTGAGTAAGAAAAGAGTTCTTACTCAAGAATTTGAGTTGTGATGGGTGAATGAAGGGTAAATAATGATAATTGCAAATTAATATAGAAATTCAACACTTTTAACTAACAGTCACTGAGCCTTGGGTCCAGTCCCAATAAAAGTCAAAGAAAAAATCTGAGCCCCTTTGACTGAAAGTCTCGAATATAGAATAACTTTAGGGGATGGGAAATTAGTTATTTTTTCCCGGTGATGAATATTTACAAGCTTCTTCCCACTTCTTTCTACCTACCCAACATTAATCTAACATTTTTTCTTCCATTTTTGCAAGTGCACTTGAGCTTGCTACCTTGAAACATTTTTTTCTTTTGAAAAGCATAAAAAATATCTAAATCTACATTATATCATTCGAGGGCTTAGATAAACTGATGAGCTCCTCTTTATTCTCTACCTATCTACTGATTAGTCAGGATTAAACTGTCTGACTAATCTTTATTCACTATGTAAAACATGGAAATTGAAAACATGACAAGTCAAGTTTAAACAGTTTAACTCATCATAGATTATGGCATTTATTGACACTCTACCATAATCATCAGCAAAAGTAAAAAGTAGTGGCATTTGGACTTGCACACTTTCAGGTTTTATTTCTTTTTCTTTTGGGGTCTATATTTTTTCTAAGTCCTTTGATTTTTCTTTTAGGACTTTTACCCTCTTTTTTATTTTCTATTTTTATTTTTTATTTTTTACAAAATATGGGAAAAAAACTTGCAGAAAGCAAGGTATGTACATATTTTACAAGACTATCATAAGTAAATTCCAAATTATGAATCCTATACTTATAGGACCCTAATAGCTACAAAATTCAACACTCCCTCTTAGCTAGGGAGGTATTCATAATGATTATCCATATGTTCTTTGTATACATGATCTCTCTAAGGAAATGTAGAAATCATGGATATCATCATCATATGGGTCAACACTCTTGAACTACATTAACATCATCATCAATATGTACCGCAACCTAGGTTAACTCTCCTAACCAATGGTACTCACTAAATAGTCACCATTATCCGGTAGGTGCCTCATCTCATGGTAATATTACTAGTTTAGGGTTTCCATCACTCATGGTTAAACCCTAAGGAAACCCATGTCCCATATCCAAAGGCATCACTCTAGGCCATGATGATGAAGAGGCGCCCACTCCATGGGTATTCAGGCCTTACAGACCATACTCTCGACAATGTGTGCCCCTCATGTTATTTCTTCACCATTTCAGGCTATGATCATGTTGTCACTAACAACCTAATCCATGCCTGTGTTCTCCACCCATCAACAATCTAGACCATGATCCAGTGTTGTCACCAACAGTTCGAGCCATGCCCCTATTGCAATCAAATCAATACTCCCTCTCACTAATAGAGGGGTTATCCACAATTCCAAGCTTGTCTCTGAAGTATACAAACTTCGCTAAAGATAGAGGCTTTGTGAGAATATCATTTTTCTGCTCATTAGAGGAAATATATTAGAGCCTTACTACTCTCTTATACACCATATCATGCAGGAAGTGGTACTTAATATCAATATGCTTTGACTTATCATAAAACATTGGATTTTCTGTCAACTTCAAACAGATTTGACTGTCACAGAACAACACACTTAGTGTCATCATCTAGTCGAAAAATATAGAGAGTAGCTTATGAAGCCATACTCCCCCACAACATGCCAAACAATTTGCAATATACTCTTCTTATACATTGCTGAGTGTGACAGATGTTTGCTTCTTGTTGCTACAGATATCATAGCATAGCCCAAACTAAAAAATACAGTAGATGTACTCTTCCAATCATCTACACTCCCTATGCAGTCGTAGTCCATATATCCCTACAGTTGTCAACAGAATCAAAGGAAACTAAAAATATCAAGCAATAAAAACTACCCACAAAAAAATGTCAATTATTGAATAAGCAATATATGATGTATCAACCCTAAATAATACATCCACAAAACTAAACAACTTTCATACTTCCTAGAGGTTATAAGAACTTGGCTTAAAAATACATATGCATTATAAAAATTAGAGAACAATGTTAAATTCCATAAAAAGGTCAGAAATGATTAATATTTTGCACTCATCTTTACACGTTTTCCATAAAGGACTAAATGGAGGTCTTTAATGGTGTTGTCAGCTCTACTCCTCATGGACAATTTATACACCACTGCATAATCAAGAAAGTCGTATTGTTGTCAATATGCTTTATTAATTAACAATTCAGAATAAAATATTCTAATACAAGGATGCAATTGAAAATTATCTGAAATGCTATGATGCATAGTCAAGAAAGTCTTAATGTTCACAATATTATTTCTTAACTGACATTTCGGAAGCAGAGAATCTAATACAAGGATACAATTGAAAATTATCAAAAATGGATTCGGATCCCAAACGCTTGGTAGGCTTGCCTCTTTGTGAATAAGATATAGACTACCCTCATAAGACTAGACAATTCAATATATGGCTGATTTCTTAAGTTGCAAGTAAATATTTATCTTGAATGCCACACACCATTACTATCATTGCCATAAATCAAATACACACACACACACCAAACTCCATGACAACTAGGCCTGTTAGAGTGGCAACACTCTATAAGTATTGTTCAGGAGTCATTAATACTTTGCCACATTTTATTTTTTATATGTGACCAATGTAATATTAGATGTTGTAGTTAGGGGACATAATTAGTGGTCAGGAGTCATTAGTACATTGCTGCATTTTATTTCTAATATGAAACCAAAGTAATGTTAGATATTTTAGTTAGGGGCTATGTGGTAAAACCACCTAACCAATATGAAATTTCATAAATGTGATATATATTGTTTTATAGTGGGTGAGGAGAATATATGCTTGCAATGTGAATAATAAAGTAAATAATTATTCTCACACGCCAACATTTTGTGTGGAGGAGGTATGCACCCTAATGTCTTGCAAGACCTTTGGGATTTGAGCAGTTTCCAAAGACACATTTATGTTTGTATAATTTCATTTATTATTTATTTCCTTGGGATGAAAAGAAGTGATAGATTCTTTATTGTCTTCCAACTATTGGTTTTTTATCACAAAATGAGATGAAGTCATTAACATAGGCTTTCAGCTTTCTTTACAAGAGCTCTTCCAAGAAGTGATTGCCTACTTTCCTTCCCTTCTCAAAATACCTTGAAGTATAACCACTCTGGCAACACTATTATTAGACTAGTCATATGTTTTATGTAATGTTGAACAATGAACTGAAGTTAAGTCATGGATGCTGGCAATGACCCTTTAGCATAAGAGTCATACTTTTTTCCAGGGCATATGAACAAGTAAACTAAAATCAAGTAGACGGTTAGTGATGAAACACTATATTTTCACTGTGCACTGTGCACTTGAAGATTGTATTTCTGGTTCTTTTCAAAAAAAAAAAAAAAAACAGTTTCTCCATGGAAAAAAATAATGCTAGAAGAAACTTTGGACATTCCTTGCAAATCATTACATTCCTTCCAGTATTTGAATAATTTCATAAATAAATCTTATAGAAAATAACTCATCAAACATCATGCACTGTTATTATTGAATTTAGGAATTGGTCTGCATGAATTCAATTAGCTCTTCAGTTGTTGTTATCATCTACACAACTATTCTCCTCCTTCCTAACAATTCAAAAAATAAATAATTCCCATTTTTTATTCTTAAAGTTGTTGTTAGACAACCATTTCACACATATTTATTCATTGGGTAACACTGCATTTGTCTAGTTTTAACATTTTCATAGTTTCAAATAGCAATGAAGAAAGTCTAAATAGACAACCATAGACTCCTTCAAATTCCAAGTTTCTGGATGGAAGACATTCATCCAATCAGAGTTTAAAAGATAAAGATAATCTGCACAATGCAGGATGGTCAAGACTTTGTGTGACTTATTAAGACTTGAAAGGAAAAGATGATGGAGGATGCCTTCTTGAGTTGCAGTGTCGCTCGGGATTTCTCAGGTTGGATCATAATTGAGTACTCAATGTTGTTTTGGGTCCAATTTGTAGTACTGACCCACTAAGATCTCCTTCGCATACATGGTTCATTCATATTCTCAATGAACTCCACCGAAATGTATAGGAAACTTCAGGAAGGCCTATCACACCGCCTAGAGTTTACAACCAACACAATCCACTCATAGAGAATTCAATTGACAAATGGCCCATACTCTATCAGAGTTTGTGATGCTCACATTAGGAGGGATATATATATATATATATATATATATATATATATATATGGCATTGGATACACATATTAAGCAACCAGTGCAGACTTAAGATTTCTCTAGCTAGGTGGGGTGTCTACTCCCTATTGGATTTGCACTCAGAAGCACATGACAAAGATTAATCGAAGGCAACCCTGAGATTGAATAATAGAGTTCTTGACATCATGCATTACCTTAGGTTATACTCTAGGCTTCTTTAATATGCCATGATGTTCAACTCACTTTGTCAATACGATAGGGAGGAGCTATGATCTACAAGATTGAACTCTGAAGAACATAACCTGTTGAATCAATGCTTCTAGCATTCCCTTGTAGTTTAAATCAAAATTCTAAGATTTGAGGAAATTGAAAGCTAGAAAAAATTAGCAAAGTTTATCCCAAATTTTATGTTGGCCATCTATTTAAACACACATTTTCAACTAGTTGTTTATTGCAGTCAAATATAAGGAACAACATTCCAAGGAGCTTGCAGAAACTAAAATCCTGCTAAAATTTTATCTTCTTTTTATTCCAGAATCCAAACACTTTGAGATAGTTACAACCCTGAATTATGTGCTTCATAGGATAGCTAAAATTTTCTATCCATGTCACAATAAATTTTACACTCTACATTACCCCTTTTCAAAGCTCTAACATGTGTCTGCACACTAAGAATCAAGGATACACCATTCAATCCTAATGCTATGTAAAGACCCAGGAACAGGGGAAAAAGGAACCTATCACAAATGGTCTTAATAACTTTGTACATTCAAATAATATATAAAATTTTAAAGGTAAATACAGTGACCTCATTTACCAAGACTAGATCTCGTGGACTTACAATAATTCACCTTTTTGTACAGGAAGGAAATACTTCCAAATATCACCAACTACAATAAAGTATATAAAAATATTGCTACAGTGCTATGTAGTATAAATGATCTCTAATTTCAATTAATCAATCACACTATTCATAGGCAACAAGGGCATGGTGAATGGACAACTTCAGATTCCATGCCATTTTTTAATTGCCAAGATAACACCCCTATTTTTGTGTGTCGAAATAGTTTAAGCAATCTCACAACCAAGCATGTCTTGAAAACTACCTAGTTAAACGAGTTTTAGTCCAAATTACAAATTATTAGAAGGAAATACTTCCACATTTCACCAACTGAAATACAGTATAATAACTCAAAATAACAGCAATGCCTCCACTTAGAATTCAACTAGGAATAATGCACATACAAATCATGTTTTTGAGGTATGTTAATTATGGGGAAATTAGCTTGTTAATGAGCTTGCTCCAATTCATCTAATACCAAGTGAATACATTCAGGTTAGCCATAAAATGAAGTATTGTTTATTGTTAAAAGTGCAGGGTCTGCTGTAAACACATGCAAGCTAATATGAAGGGAAACGAAGTTCAACACTATGTTTTGTGGTTACTCTGTTAACACTGGTTTAACCAATTTATTTTCTTGTTTTAGTCTCTTTTGTTGGCGAGCATGGTTGTGCTACTTGGTATGCAAGTAAAACTGCTATTCTTTGTTATGGGCATCATAGCAAAATAAACATCTTTGTATTTTGGCTGGAAATCATAGAATAGGTCCCCTGTTTGTTTCATACTTGGTAATAACCTTGTTGGAGTTGAAAGAACAATGTTTCAGTTGTCCAGACGAATCAATATACATATTGTGCAGTCTAAATCTCGTGTCCAACAAAGTTCCATCCTACCCAATATATGATACAATTTTTATTTTTTATTTTTACAACATTGTTACAAATTCTAGCCAAATATAAATGCATCCCTATTTGATTTCATTAGGGAGGATAAATCTTAATAGACATCCACAAATTGATGTGCAAGAGATTGGTGTTGAACTAGAAACCTGTACAAATGGTTTTTTTTATACCCTTCCTCTATTACCAAACCCAAAAGATACCTTATTTCCTAATAAACCTTCAAGTATTTAGTTTTGATGCCTGAGACCCTTGTAATTATCCTCTTTTAAGTGGAGAAGTGATAAGGGATTTTATTTTTATAGGTCACAAATAGAAGTGAGTCACCCCACATGGACTACATGACCCTGTAGGTAACCATGTTCTGTAGCACACATCACGGTCAAGTTGTGCATTCACATGGAAAGACAACACTTGGAAATCCTGAGCGAAGATAAAGTTCAGGTAATTGGGACTAGAAGGTGGGGCCAAGGTAATGCATATCTTACATGGCCCTACTTGAGGACTCAATAGGATCAATGTAGCTCTAGATACAACTAAAGGGGATAAGTAAGCAATTTTGGGTGTCTTAGTGGCCAATTCTAGGGAATTTGAACTTCTAGAGCAAAGATCCTAAGCCAAAATTACTAAAAATATGGATAAAACCCACAAAGAAAGATTATGTAATATTATATAGCATATCTAAGAAGATCAGGTGGAGCTCCTCCATAAAGATTTGCAATATGTGCGTAGATGCATGTAATGTACATGTGCATATGGGGTCATCATCAGGCTTGTGCAATTTCATAACAAACTTGGGTGTTGCTATTACACTTTTCATTTAAATTCACTTAATGAATAAAGAGAACCTTGCAATGTACCGAAGTTAAAGCTTCAAACAGATCTATGAAAATCCTAGAATGGGAAATTATATCTACAACGAACCTCATGTCAAAGATAAGTGTTTCATGTTTCTGGTTCAGCAAATCGTTTCATCTTTTGGGATGTGATCATTTGTCTCAACGCCAAACTAATGAGAGAAAACATGAAGCTAGCTCAGGTATGATTTTAGTCCAAAAGATAGACTGATATGACCCAAATCATAAATAACCTATTTCTGTCTTTAGATATATGTAAAAATAATTCATACATTTTCCCTGCGAAGTTACATGAAGATATTCTCAAGAAACTCTTAACAGGTAGATTAAATGGTGGTTATGGTTGCCTCCTTTGCTGAGAAACAAGAGATAACACCCACAAAATAATGGAAATAGGGAAACACCGATCTTTGAAAAACTGAATTATTTTGGAAATAGCTGCATCAAGTTCTTAAGGAACACAAAATTACTTCAAGAGGGAATCAAATATCTAGAAGAAATAAAACTCCGAATCTTCAAGGCTTTCATCTTTCACAATTTTGTAGAGCTAGTCAACTTCAAGGACTTGTAGGTGCCTCTTTGGTTTAAAAGTGTTAAAATTGGAAACTAAGGAAAATATCCATTTTTAGATAGCTCCAATTTGGAATATAATTGCAATATTGAACTCCTCTCTTCAAGAGGACCATAATCGATATAAATTTTGTCTCATTTGGACAAGCATAAGTGGTTTTTTAATTTTATCCTCTCATATGTAATTTTTCAAGCTAGTCCCCTCACCTTATGTCGGTTCAATTAGCCCAAGAGACACATCTATTCATCTTCCATTATAATATATAAATAAGGGAGCCTTCTCCTTCATTTGGGCACATGATAAGGCCTTTATCTATGGCTGAGGCAGTGGTGGTATTCAAGGATGAAAAAGGAAGGTCTGTTACTGGCTTGAATTATGTTCTAGGCCGAGTCTTCCATAGATGGTCAGCCGTAGGTAAGGAGTATCTTGTTTTGGTTATCTCTCTATTGCTGGCTCATACTTTGGAAAGCTGAGTTAAGTTTTGGGCTCTTCTCCGAAGGAGGAACCCTCTCCTCACTAGGCTGCATCACTGTCCTCTTATTTCTGCTAGGGTTGTTACATATATCTCAAGGAATGGAGGACAAGATTCCTATCATGGTTAGAATCTCATTCTAATCAAATATCCTTATATCTTAAGGTAAGTCGTAGTCAAGAGGATGATTTTTGGATGGTTAGCAATGATTCTTGTGTAGCCCTAACCAGTCTCAGGTGGATGACTATATTCATTCGTAAAAAGACTTATCCTTATCGGCTATCTACAATTCATGCATAGATTACAGTTGTGAGTATATCATTATTTTTTATATCCTTAAGGGATGTCATGATCATATATCCAGATTGACAAGTCAACATTGACTTTGAACCATTGTTCTTTCCTATCTCTCTCTCTCTGTTGAACATTTTTTGATTAATAATAAGAAGATTTGAACAAGGGTTTTTCCCTGGCTTGTTACATATTCTTGTGTCTTTCTATCTTGGATTGTCTTAAACATCTATCATTTATGTTCTTTCATTAGTTATTGTCATATAATGTTTTAAGTGATTGCTAATAGAATAATGGGCATTTGGTTGAATGAAGTATCTAACCTATGCAAAGAACATGTTTACTAAAATTATCATGATTTCAGAGCTAGGTTGAGGACAAGCCCAAGACAAAGAGAGAAATCACTAAAGAGATGTAGAAAAATCTCCATGGTCCCTTCCTCCTCCAAGATTAGACAACATAGAATTATGAATATTTCCAATTTCTGGGTCATATGGATTTGCTATAATTTCGGCTATTGCAGACGGGCAAGGCTTGAAAGTTGATGGAACAGCTAATCCAACTCTCATTTGGGAATTTCATTTCAAGAATCTCTTAGGATTGCAGTTCTATGAATCTCCCTACTCTGAAAATTCGATGGTTTAGGGCATCGTTCTTGAAGCTCAAGAAGATAACTGAAGAGCTGGAAGGTTAAGAATTGTAGTGCACAAAGTTACATTTTAGATATGTGAATTACATGACTGAGATACAAGTTATTCCAACTGTGAAGACAGAAATGCAAGACATTAATGTGAGGTTGGTGCTGAAGTTTGACAGTAGTTCAATGTAGTTTGTGTTATCTTCTAAGGTATGACAATATTTTTCCTGAGGTTTGACTGGATGTAACCTTAATCTATGTTAGAAATAGCAGTGACCTTGATGACATGACAAGTGATATGTATATGACAGCAACCCTAATTTATAACAATGATCTTGATATTTATGATATATAACCTTGACTAACTGGCAGCAACATTGTTATAGGGTAGTCATTCTTGTTATATATGCAGTCACCTTATTACATAATAGTAACCCTTGAGACTGTGGTACATAGTAGCAATTAGGTCATATAATAGTGCTACATTTCGAAGTATGACAGTGATTAAAATGAAAATTGTCTCCACAAGATCTAAGCTCTGTTATATACCCATGTGATGCAACGTAATATGAGTTATGACAACTATTACCATTTTGAGTAGGCAAGAAAAGTGATAGTAATCCTAACTCAATACAATGATCTTAAATGACAGTGAAATGTGGTAGGCGTGACAAATATATATACCCTTTTACATTGGTGCAGTGGAAATCTCAATTCAATCATGTCAATGAATATTTCAATTTAGATCTTGTTAAGGCTAAATATGATCAAGTTCGGTGCTTCGTAAGATCTCACTTCAAAGTACCACCATGGCTACAGAAAAGAATGAAGCACAACTACAAGTTGAGTCCTTATTTGAGTTGCAGAATCTGCCTAAACCGAGGCTATGGGTATACATATGTATCTGGATCGAGCCCTTATTCAAGCTACAATATGTCTATATAAAAAGGGCTTTTGTATATATATATATATATATATATATATATATATATATATATATATATATATATATATATATATATTACAATGTAAAGGATATTGGTTCTTCTTAAAATAGCATTTCCATTTGAAATTATATCTACATATAGTATGCATTTTGATGACACCTAGTGCTCAGAATAAGAGATCATATTCATCCTGATAGCTATCTATTTTATCTCAGTTTTCCTTGATATTTGGATATCATATAACCTATAGTAATCTTGACAATGTTTCTCATCATGCTGCTATGACTACAATATACTTGGGATGTTAACAGTAACTGTACTTTTTTATGTCTCTGATTGGACAGTGTCAAATTGCATTTCAAATCAAATAAACTATCTCTTCTGCATGAGGAAGAATGGCATCATATTTACACGAAAACCTATTTCGGCATCATCATGCACACATACTTACAGTCAACATTGGAAAAAGGTAATTGGTATGTGCTTGACATCCTTACAAATCATTGAAATTTTGATCTAAGTTGGATGTAGCCATGACCTTGGACATTTGCCTCTCTGTTGAAATTCTAGGCTCTCTTCAATATGTATAAGAAAAGAAGAGGCACATTTCTCCTATTATTCTAGGCATATCTAAAGAAAAAGGAGTCAAGCCTTCTGTTAGCCACCTATAAATTTTTTAACAAGCAAACAGGTTGCTAAAATGTTTTTTGAGCCTTCAAGGAATACATTTCCTTTGAAAACATATCATCCTTGAAGCCTCCATGTGTCTTTTCCCTTTGAACACTCTTCACTGTTGTTTCCATTATAAAGCCCTGCTATTTTGTGAAGAAGAATGCCCAAAAAGGCCTCCATTTTCCCTTATTTCATTCCCTCAAAGCCTCTGTTTTCATCACCCATTTTCCCCTCTAATTCCTTCATTAACCCTCTAAATCTCCCTAAACCCCCTTTAAAACCTCATAATAACCTTTATTTGGTCCTAAAGCCCCCTTATTCCCTCTACCGAAAACCCTTTAAAGCCTTAAAAATCCTCTTTTTGGCTTAAAAAACACCCATTTGCATATCAGGCCTAAGCCCCTTTCGGCTAGCCCCCTAACCACTTCCCCACCATGTAACTGAGCACTGGGACCAATCGCTAAGGCCCTGGGTGCTTATCGCAATCGGAGGTTTTGGGTGAGTGCATTTTCTTTGATAAACTTAAAAAAGTTTCGATGCGAGAAATTTGTTCTATCGGACCCCGCCGCATTCTCGACCATTGATCGTTCAAAGATCTAATGGTCAGCGCTTGTCCCGCAGTGCGCCCGTCGCCGCTCTACTTTCACCCCTCCAATTCCATGTGGACCATCAATCTGTTTCCAGATCATACGGAGGTCGTTTAATCGCACCATCGGAGCGCCCAATCCCATCACATTTGACCTCCACAGATTGGTAAGTCCCGATTCAAACACTGCCGTCCATCCTGCAGAATCCTATGGTCCAGATTTCTCCTCACTCCGCTCGTTTTCCCCTTTCTTTTCCCATTCCGATCAATCTCCACCATTAACTCCCCACCGATCCGACGGCCCTGATGTAATCGCAAGATCAAAACTCAAGAGTTTCGGCCCCCTGCCTCCTCCGATTGTGATTGATTTCCCACCGTTGATCCCTTTGGATCCAACGGTCCTCATTCTCTCTGCCCTTTCACATACCCCTCTATTTCCCCGCTCCCTCTTTTAATCCTAACCGTCTGTTCGTTAGATCAGATGGCTGAGTTCTAACCCGCCTTTGACTTTTCACCGCCTAACTGATATGTACTTTCCCTCATCGCGCTCCATCCTCCGCCGTCAGATCTCTTCGCTCCACATCCAATGGCCAAAAATAATATCGCATGATTTTTTCATCCAGACGTTAACATTTCTAAATCACGTGATGAAAGCGGTTTTGTATCGCCACGTGTTATGCAGCAACATACATCGTGTTTTTTTGGATAACATGTCAAACCGCTTCAGAAACACGCGATACCAGTTGTTTTCTTCTAAAAACCACTTCCCCTGCTCTACCTCGGAAATTTTTTTCATTAAATCCCAACCGTTGATCTGATGTAGATCAACGACCCACATTTCATCATGTCTCCACCATTTTTTTTTCATCGGGCCTTCCAATTAACTTCATCAGGAAATCTGCACCGTTGATCTCCTCCTGAGATCTAATGACCCACAATTAATCGCCCTCCACCCATGCTCGTCCCACCACCTAAAGCCTCTGCTACCTTTCATTTTACCCATTTTTCTTTGTATTCGCTCATATTTCAACCTTTGTGTTTTAACACTAAGGAGTATTTCTTCCGCTTGATATAATATTAACCTCTCCATTCATCAATCTTGGTCGTTGATCACCACTTCCATATCTAATCCAACGGTCTGCGACCCTCGTTACTCCAAATCTCCACCAGGTCGTTCTCCACCATTCTGCAGTGATTTTCACTATATTCCACAACCGTGACACCACTCCACAGGCCTCCACAGCTTTTCTCTGCCACCTCCCCTGGATTTCATAACAGATTTATTGTATTGTGCAAGGTTTACAGAGTGAGAAATTCACTCTGTCTCCGTGATCACAGTCACTGTGATTTAGCGCGCAGAGATAACCTTTTAGCAGTGACAAAGTGTATCAACAAAGAGGATTAAAGGTTTTCAAGCCTGATTTTAGAGATTTAATGTTTAAATTTTGTGTTCAAAGGATAAAGACACATTTTGAATACCATGAAGATGATCAAGAGACCTATTAAGGTCTAAGCACATGAAACAAGCCATATCTATGTTTAATGTCAGCAGAACGTATTTTCTCAAAAATTACACCTTCTGACATAAGTCTTCATGCCTCCTCGAGCTCTTAAAAGCCCTTTCATCGACAGAAGCTTCTTAAAGAACTGTCAGGACAACAGTTGTGGAAGTATGGAGACCCACAGACCTTTCTATCTAGTTACTTATTTCAAAAGGTTACACAAAGTACCAAACAGCTAGAAAGGACTTTAAAAAACACATCCGAGGTCAAATATTGACCTGACAAAGACTCCCAGACCATACTGCAGAGTACATACAGCGATGCAGAGTCATTAAGCAGAGTGGGCTCGATCTTCTGCCTCCACTCTGTCTTAATGAGTCAATTTAATTAACATCTACTCTTGCTATGTCATTCTCCTATAAGAACTCCCGCAGAACATATTGTAAAGGTTGTTGTTGTTTTTGATAGTTGTAGGGATTCTTTTAGCTATTAGAACTGTTATTGGAGGGAAGTAGCTGAGTAGTTTGTAATTTAGTAGGCTGGGAGGAGAAAGTTTGGACTGTATTAGCCATTGAGCTTAGTGTACGTGACTAGTTTTGCACATCAATTTATCAAGCATTTCACAGGATCCTGGTCTATATTACGGGCGATATTTCCTTACTTAATTCATGTTTAAATAATGTTGTTCATATTTCTCTGATAAGAATCAGTAAATAAGGCTTAAGATATACCCCTGCATGGTACCTTAATGCCCACTGCTCTTCTTATCTTTGATGTTTTCTGCTGATAGTGAATCTAAGAGCAAATTCATGTAATTTAACCAGTTAAAGATGTTGGTCTAGCCCATGCTTACTGATGTGTGAATTTAGGGTTTGTTTCTTAGATGTTCTTGTTGGGTTTAAGCTGGAAGAATTGGGATACCGGGGGTTTAGTTTAAGCCCTGTCCACTGGGGTCCTTTTCCAACAGATTGGCATGTCTAAGATCCCTTGAGCTTGTGTTAAAAGCATTGAAGGTTTAAAGTCCTTCTCTGATCTCAAGCCTTGCTCTGTGTTAAATATTGACTCTGTTTTTCCTTGAGAGTATGCTGAAGCAGATCTGGAGTTAGATGACCTCTAGTCTGATCTTAAGCTACCTTTGTGTCTTTCCATTTCACTCCTTAATGTTCCATTCCACCCTCTATCTAAGAAGATCCTTTAGTATAGATGACTTTCCCTATGAAAGCCTTGGCTAGTTGCTATGCAAGTAATTCCCTTTCATGACTCCGTAGCCCAATGGATGACACTTTCTTGGCCTATCCTCTTTTGCCAAAACATCCTGCTACTTTGTTCCTTTCATTCCATAACCTTCTCATTTAATGATCTCTGACTCAACCCAACAACCAAACCAATTTAAAACCCCCCTTGTGCTTCATATCTATCCTAATACCTCAATTCGAGCTTTCAAAGATATATAATTATTTTCTTTTATGGAGAGATCCCTCTCCGAATCCAGGAGGGCTAGATCCTAGGATCCCAAAGTGGTTATGATGTTGTCCGGTATTTTGGTCTTGCCAATCTGGCCAAAACACTGGAACCCCAACATAATGGCAACTCCACTGGGGAACAACTTAGACCAATGCCTTTAGATTGGTATTTCATTGCTGACGGTGGACAACAGCCTATTTCAAACATCCAAATTCATCCACTTGGCGAATCCACACTCCATAACTCCTAACAAACCAAATGACTCCACTAGTAGAAGACTCTGAACTGGTTGAGAAGATACAGTGACCTCTTCTTACATACTCAGACCCAAACATGGACAGAGAGGAAAAGCTAGATGCTTTGTTAGACAGATTAAACAAAATGGTAAACATGTTTGGTGAAATAATGGTAAAGGTGTATGAGGCCAATTTAAATGCAAATGTTGATTATTTAGAGCAGCCCATGCCTTTTCCAAAACGAGAACAAACTGAAGACTTAGACAATGAGAAAGACATGTATGATGCTCAAGAATCTATAGAAGATGAAGAGGAAGGTGATCAGGAACTGCCTGATTGCCTACCTATGTCTTGTACTATGCCAATGAGAGAATATCACAACCAAATGGTGAAAGCTAATAGGGAACGATGCTTTGAGGAAACAAGAGACCACATAGAAGATGCAGAATCTGATGTGGAAGGAGAAAGAGATCAGGAAACATCAGGAAATCCTCATAGTTTCCTTGGTAGCACAAGTGAATATTCCATGGAAGAGGCTCAAGAAGACATCTTGACTCCAGATCAGTTAGTACAAGAAACAGAGGGCTATTGCTCTTCTATTTATGTTAAAAAAGAAATCCCTCCGTTGACAGAAGAAGATATGGACTGAATATTAAACATGCAGTCCACCTCTGAAATATTTTATAGAATAGACACTCTTGCCCATTCATCCAATGAGTTTGATGATACAGATTTAGAAGACTCCTCTATAAATCAGGATGAAGAAAGACTTGCTGAGGATCTAGCAGGTTGGATTGGTAACATTGCTTATAGTTATGATTTTCCTATTTATGATCTATTTGATGATGATTTTTTCCAAAGGGAAGCTGAGCTTATAGGACCATCATCAGTAGATTCATGGGAGGAAGATCAGGGCCAGCTACTTTAGAGAAGTAATGAACCAACTCAGCCTATCTATGACACTGATGAAGAAAGTTATGAAATCCTAGTAATAGATGAAGGTTCATTGAATTTTCACTTTATTACATATCAGATCATCAGTAATGATTCTCATGTTATTAAAAGTCAGCAGTCCTCCTTTTCAGATGATGAAGAAGAAAGAAAAGAAGAGATTTTTTAGCAGATCAAAAGCAAGGAGCCTTCTCTTGAAAAGGAGGAAGCAATGGAACATAACCCTGCTCAAGAATACATGGATATTTTCACAGAGCTCAACACCTCAGATCAGAATATCTCAGAGCTCCAAGAGGACAGCACTGCCATTTATGATGAGTCCTCCAGTTCAGATGATGAAGAAGATGAGGGAGATTCTCTTTCTCAAGAGAGTCTTGTTCTTGATCCAGTGGAAGAAGAAGAAATCCTTGTTGAAGCCTGCCTGCCAAATATTCATAACCAAGCATCATTTCATGATCCTTATGCTCATTACCTGCAAACATTTGAAGAAGGATAAAAGGTCATTTTGAGCAGCATGTTGCAGACAACAAGAAAAATTTTAAAATCTGCTACTAAGAAACAAAGAGAATGGGAGTGGCCCTGCCTATCCAGCATGCTCAAGGAGATGAGCAAGAAATATCAGTCATGGGATCACTTGATGGACTGGTTGTATTGGAAGAGAAGGTTTATAAGCTAGACTTGTAAATATTCCAAGTAGAGTAGGGTAGGTAGGAAGTCTCAATAAAGCTCAGTCTATGAGCATTTAGTCAGTTGTTTTTAAATTTCTGTAAGTGTCAGTCCATGAGCAGTTTTGTCTTTATGCCATGGCGCACAGCAATCCAGACAGTCTAATCATGGCTTGACTGATTTTCAATTTCTGTCTTAGAATGTAGAGAAGAAATATTCTAGATAGTTTAATCCTAGTAGATATAGTTTAGGTAGAGAAACTATGAGACCAACAGTTTAATCTGGTCTCATGGAGTAATAAGGGTAGCAATAGAATAGGTTTATTTTCCTGTTTGTAAAAAATTGATGATGTAAAGGGTCTGCAAGTCCAAATGCACCCAGAAGAGAAAATGTCAGGATACTAGTATGGGTAGGTAGTTGTTTGGGAGAATGCTTTCTGCTGATATGATGTCTTCATGATTTGTGGCAGCTGATCCTAGAAAGAAAAGGGATGTGTCAAGTACTGGGCATCTAGTCTACTCCAAAGATTATTTTCTGAATTCTTGACACCTTCAAGAAGATGCCATCCCCATGTGGAGCCATTGTTAGCCACCTATAAATTTTTTGACAAGCAAATAGGTGGCTAAAATGTTTTTTGAGCCTTCAAGGAATACATTTCCTCTAAAAACATATCATCCTTGAAGCCTCCATGTGTCTTTTCCCTTTTAACAATCTTCACTGTTGTTTCCATTATAAAGCCCTGTTGTTCTGTGAAGAAGAATGCCCAAAAAGGCCTCCATTTTCCCTTATTTCATTCCCTCAAAGCCTCTGTTTTCATCACCCATTTTCCCCTCTAATTCCTTCATTCACCCTCTAAATCTCCCTAAACCCCCCTTAAAACCTCATAATAGCCTTTATTTGGTCTTAAAGCCCCCTTATTCCCTCTACCAAAAACCCTTTAAAGCATTAAAAATCCTCTTTTTGGCTTAAAAAACACCCATTTGCATATCAGGCCTAAGCCCCTTTTGGCTAGCCCCCTAACCACTTCCCCAAGATGTAATTGAGTGCCAGGACCAAGTGCTAAGGCCCTGGGCACTTATCGCAATCGGAGGTTTTGGGTGAGTGCATTTTCTTTAATAAACTTAAAAAAGTTCCAATGCGAGAAATTTGTTCTATTGGACCTCACCGTGTTCTCGACCGTTGATCTTTCAAAGATCTAACGGTCAACGCTTGTCCCACAGCGCACCTGTCGCTACTCTACTTTCACCCCTCCGATTACATGTGGACTGTCGATCTGTTTATAGACCGGACGACGGTCATTTAATTGCACTATCGCAACGCCCAATCCCATTACATTTGACCTCCACTGATTGGTGAGTCCTGATTCAATTGCCGCCGTCCATCCCGCAGAATCCTACGGTCCAGATTTCTCCTCACTCCGCTTGTTTTCCCTCGTCTTTTCCCCTTCCAATCAATCTCCGTTGTTGATTCCCTGCTGATCCGACGACCCTGATGTAATCACAAGATCAAAACTCAAGAGTTTTGGCCCCATGCCTCCTCCGATTGCGATTTATTTCCCACCGTTGATCCCTTTGGATCCAATGGTCCTCATTCTCTCTACCCTTTCACATACCCCTCTATTTCCCCGCTCCCTCTTTTAATCCTGACCGTCCGTTCATTAGATCTGATAGCTGATATCTATCCCGCCTTTGACTTTTCACCACCTAACCGATCATGTACTTTCCCTCATCGTGCTCCATCCTCCGCCGTCAGATCTCTTCACTCCACATCCAATGCCAAAAAGCATATCGTGTGATTTTTTCATCTAGACGTTAACATTTCTAAATCATACGATGAAAGCGGTTTTGTATCACCACGTGTCATGCAACGACATATATCGCGTTTTTTTGGAGAACTTGCCAAACCGCTTCAGAGCCATGCGATACCAGTTGTTTTCTTCTAAAAACCACTTCCCCTCCTCTGCCTCTGAAAGTTCTTTCAATTAATCTCGACCGTTGATCTGATCTAGATCAACGGCCCACGTTTCATTGCGTATCCACCATTTTTCTTTCATCGGGCCTTCCAATTAACTTCATCAGGAAATCTCCACCGTTGATCTCCTCCTGATATCCAACAGCCCACAATTAATTGCCCTCCACCCATGCCAGTCCCACCACCTAAAGCCTCCACTACCTTTCATTTTACCCATTTTTCTTTGTATTCGCTCATATTTCAACCTTTGTTTTTTAACACTAAGGAGTATTTCTTCCACTTGATCTAATCTTAACCTTTTCATTCATCAATCCTAGCCATTCATCACCACTTCCATATCTAATCCAACAGTCTGTGACCCTCGTTACCCCAAATCTCCACCAGGTCATTCTCCACCATTTTGCAGTGATTTTCACTGTATTCCACTGCTGCGACACCACTCCATAGGCCTCCACAGATTTTCTCTACCACCTCCCCTGGATTTCATAACAAATTTATTTCATTATGCAGGGTTTACAGAGTGAGAAACTCACTCCGTCTCTGTGATCACAGTCACTGTGATTTAGCACGCAGAGATAACCTTTTAGCAGTGGCAAAGTGTATCAGCAAAGAGGATTAAAGGTTTTCGAGCCTGATTTTGGAGATTTAATGTTTAAATTCCATGTTCAAAGGATAAAGACGCAGTTTGAAGACCATGAAGATGATCAAGAGACCTATTAAGGTCTAAGCACATGAAACAAGCCATATCTGTGTTTAATGTCAGCAGAATGTATTTTCTCAAAAAGTACACCTTCCGACATAAGTCTCCATGCCTCCTTGAGATCTTAAAAGCCTTTTTATCGACAAAAGCTTCTTAAAAAACTGTCAGGACAGCAATTATGGAAGTATGGCGACCCACAAACCTTTCTATCTGATTACTTATTTCAGGAGGTTACATAGAGTACCAGGCAGCTAGAAAGGACTTTAAAGAACAAATCCGAGGTCAAATATCGACCTGACAAAGACTCCCAGACCATACTATAGAGTACATACAGCGATGCAGAGTCATTAAGCAGAGTGGGCTCGATCTTCTACGTCCACTCTGTCTTAATGAGTCAATTTAATTCACATCTACTCTTGCTATCTCATTCTCCTATAAGAACTCCCACATAACATATTGTAAAGGTTGTTGTTGTTGTTGATAGTTGTAGGGATTCTTTTAGCTATTAGAACTATTATTGGAGGGAAGTAGCTGAGTAGTTTGTAATTTAGTAGGCTGGGAGGAGAAATTTTGGACTGTATTATCCATTGAGCTTAGTGTATGTCACTGGTTTTCCACATCAATTTATCAAGCATTTCACAGGATCCTAGTCTATATTACGGGTGATGTTTCCTTAATTAATTCATGTTTAAATCATGTTGTTCATATTTCTCTGATAAGAATTAGTAAATCAGGCTTAGAATATACCCCTGCATGGAACCTTATGCCCACTGCTCCTCTTATCTTTGATGTTTTTTGTTGATAGTGAATCTAAGAGCAAATTCATGTAATTTAACCAGTTAAAGATGTTGGTCTAGCCCATGCTTACTGATGTGTGAATTCGGGGTTTGTTGCTTAGATGTTCTTGTTGGGTTTAAGCTGGAAGAATTGGGATACCGAGGGTTTAGTGTAAGCCCTGTCCACTAGGTCCTTTTCCAACAGATTGCCCTGTCTAAGATCCCTTGAGCTTGTGTCAAAAGCATTGAAGGTTTAAAGTCCTTCTCTGATCTTAGGCCTTGCTCTGTGTTAAATCTTGACTCTGTTTTTCCTTGAGAGTATGCCGAAGTAGATTTGGAGTTAAATGACCTCTGGTCTGATCTTAAGATGCCTTTGTGTCTTTCCATTTCACTCCTTAATGTTCCATTCCACCCTCTATCTAAGAATATCCTTTAGTATAGATGACTTTCCCTATGAGAGCCTTGGCTAGTTTCTATGCAAGCAATTCCCTTTCATGACTCCATAGCCCAATGGATGACACTTTCTTGGCCTATCCTCTTTTGCTGAAACATCTTGCTAGTTTGTTCCTTTCATTCCATGACCTTCTCAGTTAATGATCTCTGACTCAACCCAACAACCAAACCAGTTTGAAACCCCCCTTGTGCTTCATATCTAGCCTAATACCTCAATTTGAGCTTTCAAAGATATATCATTATTTTCTTTTATGGAGAGATCCCTCTCCGGAACTAGGAGGGCTAGATACTAGGATCCCAAAGTGGTTATGATGTTGTCCGGTCTTTTGGTCTTGCCAATCTGGCCAAAACATTGGAACCCCAACACCTTCTATGTGCAAAGGAAACCTTCATCGTTAGCAAAATCCTATCACCTTGCTTTTCATATTTGAACAGTAGCTCGAAATTTTTAAAACATCTGTTCATTCTACCAAGATACATGATGATGTCTAATGTTTATGATTGAGACATATGACCTGCACCAAGAAAGATCAATTCTAGTTGAGCCATATTGAAGAAATCTTCAGTTTTTCAATAGCTTCAAATGTCAAGAAATGAAAGATTTTGTAAGCATCTGATTTATAGTCCTGGAAATAAAAATTGAAATCTCATATACAACCTTAGGAAACTTTAGTAGCAGAACAAAATCTCTGTTATAAGGAGGAAATGTCTTCCTGAAATAGAAACCTAAGGCTATTAGTTAAGGACAAAACCCTTCCCTCTAAATATTCCTAGTTTCTTCATCATATATGGCATCAGTTCTTCTATGTGAGGTTTTATCCTATGTATGGCTTCTCAACTTATTCAGCTCAATATCCTCTATGGTATTTTTCTATCTTGTACAGTTCCATAGCCATGATGATGTGATGTAATGATTGATGATCTTCTTCACAATTGAAGTTTTGAACAAGACCAATGTGAATTTTGATAGCTTATCCCTTGACAGGATATTTACTATAAGAAGTTGCTGGGATCTGCTAGCAAGATAATTTGCAGCACCCTCTAGATTTAAGTGCAACTCACCTGGAGCTTTTATTCTTGAAGGAAATTTAATCAAGTTCTCTGTATCACTTCTTATCAGCATGAAAAACATAGGTACCCGGAAGAAAATGCAATGATGTATATCAGATTTTATGTCTCGTCAAGCACGACAAGTAGTAGTCCTTGGGTTCGATAGCTTAGCTGCAATCTCATAATTAATGGTTCTTTAGAATACCCAAATGAGAAAGACTCCTCATTATGGATTGAGTAATTTAATGCATTGATAGTAGTAATCTAGCAATGAAGGATCATACAATTGTTCAGAAATAATTTCATGGGAAGATTTCTTCTTCTTGGTTGAAGAAGGACCATAATCTACTTTCACAAGGAGCTATAAAATCCCTGATAAATTTTCTTGTCTGATTCTTGATGAGACCAAGCCATGACCATTGAGTTTAAATAACTCTGATGATCTAATTTGCATAAGTATAACACATGGACCACAGGAATAATAGCAGGTTAAAAATGACTTAATGGTTATAAGAAAGCCTTCTTTCCCAACATTAATAGGGAGATTTAATGTTTAATGCTTATCCATTAAATAAATATTCTCCCATTTATCACTATAAGATCAAGATTATCTTTCTGTTGGAAATAATGAGAGGGGGGGGGGGGGGTGAATCAGTATTCCTTTCAATTAGAGCATTAGTTAATCTTCAATTATTATCAGTGTTTGTACAATGATAGCAGCAAAAAAGAGGAACACAAACGCACATAGTTTTTAAGGTGGAAACCCACTCTGGGACAAAAACCACCTAATGCTTTTCTAATAATTGTTTAATATTCAACTCCAATTGAAAATAAAGCTCCAACTTCCCAGAATCTTGAAAAGCATTCTTCTCCAGATCCCACTGGATGGACGCTCCAATGCCCGAGATTCTTTAGTAGTCAACTGAATAGATGCCCCAACACCCAATGAGCTACAACTCACCCTAGCACCACCCTACCACCCTATAGAAGAATAAAAAAAGAATGGACTCCCGTACCAGGGAAAATGGTCCACTTTACAATGATATAAAATGATGTATAAGAAGAAGAAACACTAGAACATAACCCCAACTACGACACAACCACCTAATTATGATCCTAGACCACCCGACACTACCTCTTCAACTCTTGGTAGATAGATACTAGTACAATTTGTACAATAATGTATTTACAATGACTAAGTACAATGATACCTTTACAATGATTGTACGTAGTGCTGCCCACTTGAAGACTTCATAAGATGAACTTCTTGCTGATATTATGCACCTTGGTTACTGCTATTTTCATGCTACCCTCTATTGCACCTTTCTTTGCTTTTCTGCCCTAGAAAGTTTGGTCCTTTGCAACCCTTGACAACACATGATCTAGCTTTTTCTTTGTCTTCTAGGAGCTCCATATTGAATCTGGTGTATCTCTATTATTTTAGATCCCCAATATCTGATTTTCAGTCCTACAGTAGTCCTCTAATTCTTCTTTCTAGTGCCGTAGGTCTGACCCAATTTGGATTCTTCAAGAGAGAGTTATACCCAATCTCTCACAATGCTCTAATTATGGACTATTTCAGCAGAGCAAACTTGTACGGAGTACCATGTGTCATTGTTTCTTCATTTGGCTCTAAAATTGATAGATCAAAAACTATAGTCTATGAAATATTTTTCACTTTTTACAAAATTCCAATCTGATACTCAGAGAGAGAGTTATGACGATTTTACCAAGGTCACTTCTTTGAGATGAATTTCAGGAGCCTACAAAAACCCTGAATTCCACAGATCATATCTCCAAACATATTGCACACCTTGATCTGAAATTTTTACTGTTGCTTCCTCAATATTTCGGCTTCACCTCATAAAAATTTCAGCTTCTGAACCTTAGTATAAAAAAATTTAGAGCAAAAATTCCACGATGACCTGTTTCAGATGGAAAAATCCCTTGCCTAAGGAGGAAATGAAGATCACAATTTATATAAATGTTTAGGTTGAGAGGTGCTTCAACAAGTGAATTTGGGATGGATTTTAGGAGCTTAAAAAATATTAATTATGACTTTTCAATGACCCATTCCACAACCCCATGGGGTTTTATCCCACTAACTGGGGATACAAACTTCAAACATGAATATCTCTCAAACCGTGAAGAATTACATGGTGTGCCATATATCAATGGAAACATCTCGACAAGTAGAAACCATCAAAAGAATTATTGATCCAGAATATATTAATTTTTTAGGTCAAAATTCCCATGCAATATTGGGTTAGCCCCTGGTGCTACTTGGGTTGACATCGATGATAACCACTGATCAACAATCTCCCCCTTTGGCATTGATGGAAACACAAGTACTCCCCTTGCGATCATGACACCTCTTCCTACAACATTCTCTCCCCCTTCGACATCAATGGCAAAGGGTAACTCCCCCTGAAACACAACCATCCTGTGGACCTATACACTCTTGCACTCCCCCTGACACACAACCATCTTGCAGACCTGTAATCTACTTCCACTCCCCCTTTATATTTTGAAAAGGGAAAATCTAATGAGAACTTGGGAGAATCCCAAGCTTCTGCCGAAGATATTCCATTGTTGACAAATATTTAATATGTGATTTTTTTTGTGTTGCTTGGAATCTTGCTACTTGTCCAACTGCTTGCATAACATCTGGTCGGGAGGTTGTTACATATAGAAGACTACTAACCATTAGTCTGTACAACCTTTGATCCACATCCTTAGATGAGTCATCTATGCTCAATTTGCAACATGTTACCATTGGATTAAGGATGGGTTTGCAATATTCCATTTTAAATTTCTTGAGCATTTCCTTGATGTAATTTTCTTGACATATGAATATTCCTTTCTCTTGCTGAGATATTTGAAGCCCTAAGAAGTATGTCAGCTCACCAAGTAAAGACATCTCGAAATCATTTTGCACCTTTGTAGCAAACTTCTTAATTAGTCGATCATCATTACTACCAATTATTGTATCATCCTCTTTATCTATTAGACATGCTTTAGTTTCTTCATCCATAACATATATGTCATTTGGAGCTCAACTTGATGTAGCCACAATTTCACCATACACGCCTTTCCCGATTTCACATTTTGTGGAGTTGAATAGTATTGTGTGTCCTTGATCACACATTTGTCCAACACCAAGCAGATTATGATTCATGTTTTCAACCAATAGAATATTCTTGGCTAGAGAATCTTTGCTTCTAAGAGTGACAGTACCTGATCCTATAACATTTGAAGATCCATCATTTCCAAAGGACACGGTTCCATCCTTCTTCTCTTTCAGAGATACAAATTTATTTCTATCTCCAGTCATATGTGTTGAGCAACCGCTATCAACATACCACACATCTTTGTTCTTTTGAGCCTTGAAAGTGAGAGCACAGTTATCATTCTTCTTCTTCTTCCATGTTCGTTTCTTCTGTGGATTCGAAGATTCTTCTAGAGGATTTTGAAGTCTTCAGTCTTTGGCTATGTGTCCAAAATTTCGACATTTGTAACATTTAATATTATTTCTTAAATGTTCAAATCTATTGATGTTTCGCTAAGCCCTGGGAGGTTCATATTTGACAGATCTCCTGGAATTGTATTCATTCCTAGGGTATGTGCGACATTCTACAGCTTTATGACCAAATTTTCCACATGAATAATAGTAGCCATAAAAAATATGTTGGTACCTAAATGGAAATTTTCATCGAGGAATTGTCTTCCAAGGCTGTTCTTGTGAACTTGTCATGTGAAGTATACATGCATGTCAGATCTCATAGGTTCATTGTATTTTTTTGAAGAAGGTCCCGCTTCTTCTTCTTTGTAACCGATGTCAGTTATGTCGTTGTAAGATCATTGATTGTTGATGAGTTCTTCCAATGCCCTTAAGCTATTGGCATAGTTTTGGATAGTTTTTCCTTTCCTCACTTCCTCACGCAGCGAGACTACTTTGGCTTCTAATTCTTCTCTTTCTTGGTTGCTTTCTTCCAACTTCTTTTGAAGTGACTCTTCAATGCATTTGTGTTCTTCAACTTCAATTTTGAGACCTTGAACTTGTTCTTCAAGAGTATTGGAATGGATCTTCTCTGCCTTGAGATCTTTTATAAGCTTGATTGCTTCCTTATAAAATTATTCTATGGTCTTTCCTTCTTCTTCGTTGTTTGATACCTCTTGTTTATTATGCTTGGGTTTATTGTGCTTGGCCATAAACAATACTCTCTCATTGGCTTCTTCTTCACTGTCATTGTCTTCATCGGATGATGAACAATCTTCTTTAGAGAGAAAGTTCCTTTTGGATCCTTGCTTGTTGAATTTCTTAAAGCATTTCTTTCCTTTTGAGTTGCCATCACTTCTGTTTGGACATTTTGTTGCAAGATGCCCAACATCATTACAGCTGAAACATATCAATGGAAGTTTACCTTTGAATTTTCCCTTACTAATTTTTAGTTTTCTCGTGAAGTAATCATATTCTTCATCGGAAAGACCTTCTTCATCATCTCCCTTTTCTTCACACTTGTAGGTGCATGTATTTTCAATTGAAGGTTGTTTATCCTTATTGGTTTTCTTAGATGCAACGAACATAGTTTCTAGATGCGAAGTACCCTCTTCTTCATCAAGTCTCATTTCATATGCTATGAGAACTCCATGTAATTTCTCTTTGCTGAGTTTGTCGAGATTTGCACTATATTCTAAGACTGATACCTTTGGGTTGAATCTCCCTGGTAACGTTCTAAGAATATTCCTTATAATAGTCATCTCGTCAGCTGGCTCTCCCAATCCTTCCAGAGTATTGGTTATTTCATCAACGTATTGGAAGTATGCAGCAATGTTGCAATCTTCTTCCATTCTAAGTTGCTCAAATTTTGCTCTATAGATTTGAAGCTTTGCTTCTTTGACATTTGAGTCACCTGCATATATATTCTCAAGCTTGACCCATACATTTTTAGCAGTTTTACAACCTAACACCTTATGATAAGAAGATTCAATAAGTCCACTGATAATAATATTCTTTGCTTTTGCATCATTTACCAAATTCTTCTTACCTTGTTCATCTGTGGTTGATGTAAATCCATTTTGAATAGTGTCCCATACTTCGTAACTTTGCGCCAAGAGATAGACCTCCATTCTTCCTTTCTAGAGTGCATAATTATTTTCATTAAATAGAGGTACACCATTCTTGGTATGCTCCATGACCTCCTTCCAGTTGTTAAACTGCTATTGAAGGAACCAAGATCTAATACCAATTGTTGGAAATACTGAGAGGGGGGGGGGGGGGGGTGAATCAGTATTCCTTTCAATTAGATCATTATTTAATATTCAATTATTATCAGTGTTTGTACAATGATAGTAGCAAAAAAGAGGAACGTCACAAATGCACATAGTTTTTAAGGTGGAAATTCGCTCCGGGACAAAAACCACCTAATGCTTTTCTAATAATTCTTTAATATTCAACTCCAATTGAAAATAAAGCTCCAACTTCCTAGAATCTAGAAAAATATTCTTCTCCAGCTCCCATTGGATGGATGCTCCAATGCCCGAGATTCTTCAGTAGTCAACTGAATGGATACCCCAACACCCAATAAGCTACAACTCACCCTAGCACCACCCTACCACCCTATAGAAGAATAAAAGAAGAATGGACTCCTGTACCAGGGAAAATGGTCCACTTTACAATGATGTAGAATAAGAAGACACACTAGAACATAACCCCAACTATGACACAACCACCTAATGATGATCTTAGACCACTCGACACTGCCTCTTCAACTCTTAGTAGATAGATACTAGTACAATTTGTACAATAAAGCATTTACAATGACTAAGTACAATGATACCTTTACAATGATTGTATGTAGTTCTGCCCACTTGAAGACTTCATAAGATGAACTTCTTGCTGCTGTTATGCACCTTGGTTGCTGCTCTTTTCATGCTACCCTCTACCGCACCTTACTTTTCTTTGCTGCCCTAGAAAGTTTGGTCCTTTGCAACCCTTGACAACACATGATCTAGCTTTTTCTTTGCCTTCTAGGATCTCAATATTGAATTTGGTGTATCTATGTTATTTCAGATCCCCAATATCTGATTTTCTGTCTTGTAGTATTCCTCTGAGTCATCTTTCCAATTCCATAGGTCTAACCCAATTTGGATTCTTCAAGAGAGAGTTATACCCAATCTCTCACAATGCCCAAATTATGGATTGTTTCAGCAGAGAGAACTTGTACGGAGTGCCACATGTCACTGTTTCTTCATTCGGCTCTGAAATTGATAGAAAAAAACTAAAGTCTGTGCACTATCTATCACTTTTTACAGAATTCCAATCTGATATTCAGAGAGAGAGTTATGACTATTTTACCAAGGTCACTTCTTTGAGATGAATTTCTGGAGCTTTAAAAAACCCTGACTTCCACAGATCATATCTCCAAAAATATTGCACACCTTGATCTGAAATTTTCACAGCAGCTTCCTCGAGATTTTAGCTTTGCCTCATAGAAATTTCAGCTTCTGAACCTTCATAAAAAAAAAATTTAGAGCAAACATGCCATGATGACTTGTTTCAGATGGCAAAATTCGTTGCCTAAGGAGGAAATGAAAATCACAATTTATATAAATGCTTAGGTTGAGAGGGGCTTCAACAAGTGAATGTGGGAGGGATTTTAGGAGCTTAAAAAATATTAATTATGAATTTTCAATGACCCATGCCACAACCCCATGGGGTTTTAGCCCACTAACTGCGGGTACAAACTTCAAACATGAATATCTCTCAAACCGTGAAGAATTACATGGTGTGCTATATATCAAAGGAAACAACTCGACAAGTAGAAACCATAAAAGGAATATTGATCCAGAATATATTAATTTTTTAGGTCAAAATTCCCATGCAATATTAGGTTAGCCCCTGGTGTTTCTTGGGTTTTCATCAATGACAACCGCTGATCAACACTTTCTTCAGGAAGAGGCCTCAAATCATGGTTAGACTCTATTACGAGGGTCTCAGTTGAACATTGAGCTCTAGGAGCTCCTGGGGACTTGGGGTACTTATTAAACTATGAGCAACCATAGGGTGAGTGGTTCACCTTCCCCTACTATTGATGTCATATGAATATATAGGATGAGTGGTTCACCTTCTCGTATGGCATATAAGCAGGATGAGTGGTTCACCTTCTCTCGCGGATACCCTAATGAGAGATGCATTCAAGCATATACTTGTGGACATGTATGTGGGATGTGATTCATCCTTTCCCCATGTAGGATCCTTCATACTATTATTGGTTTGCATGTGGGCAGGACGTGGTTCATCCTTACCCTACCCTCAGTGTTTTTTCATACTTGTAGGAGGTGGTTCATCCTTTCCCTACATGTGCTTGTGATATATGTAGGAAGTGGTTCATCCTTTCCCTACATATGGTTGTGATATGTGTTTCGTAGGATGTGGATCATACTTTCCCTACATATGGTTGTGATATGTGTTTTTTAGGATGTGGTTCATCATTTCCCTACATGTGGTTGTGATATGTATTTCGTAGGATGAGGTTCATCCTTTCCTACATGTGATTGTGATGTGTTTGTAGGATGTGGTTTCTCCTTTCCCTACATGTGATTATGAGCGGGATGTGATATATTATTTCCTTGCTGATGTTCTTGCAACATCCTACCCATGTAGTTCGAGACTCATGGGAAGTACCTCTCATATGGCCAATGAGTTGGGAAATGAGGATAGAGACCATAGCACTATCGATGGATGCATCGTGTATTACCATAATCTCTATGCTAGCTAGTATGCAAGTGTTCAAACATCTTGATTTGGGATCAACTGAGCTTCTACCTTGGGACTGACTTGTGTCAGTGGAGAGTGGAAAGGTCTTGTGACTCACTCTTGATCAATTCTTCTTCATTATTACTTCATGGTTCAACAGAGTTGAGCAGAGATGGCTTAGATGGTATATAACATCTGATGGCATGATGACGGATATGTTGACAGGTGGAATTCTCCCAAGTTGAGAGGTAGTGTTAAAATTCGCAACTAGGGAAAAATTCCATTTTTGAATAGCTCCAATTGGGAATATAATTGTGAAATTGAACTCATCTCTTCGAGAGGACCAAAATCGATATAAATTTTGTCTCATTTGGACAAGCAGAAGTGGGTTTTTTATTTTATCCTCTCACATATAATTTATCAAGGTTGGCCCTCACCTTATGTCAGCCCAATTAGCCCAAGAGACACATATATTCATCTCCCATCGTATTATATAAATAGGGGAGCCTTCTCCCTCTTTTGGACACATGATAAGGGTTTTATCTATGGCTAAGGTAGTGGTGTTCTTCAAGGAGGACAAAGTAAGGTCTGTTGTTGAGCTAACTTCTGTTCTACCGCCGAGTCTTCCACGGATGGTCACCCGCAGGTAAGTAGTATCTTAATTGGGTTATATCTCTATTTTTGGCTCATACTCTGGTAGACCAAGTTAGTTTTTGGGCTCTTTTCTAAAGGAGGAACCCTCTCCTCATTAGGTCGCATCACTGTCCTCCTATTTCTATTAGGGTTGTTGCATACATCTCAAGGAAAGTGGGTTAGCTTGAACCAATTGGGGCTAGGATTAAGCCCTGGGAATCTTTGGAAAAAATAGATACCCTCCCACACATAGAAATGGTAAGAGTAGTTACAAAGGGAATTGAAATTTTTCTACGAGATCCTAAAGCTCCAAAACAAGTAACAATTTTGTTCTAACAATAAATGTGGAGAAAAGGCAACTTCAAAAAAACAACTATTGGAACAAATCTTGAACAAATTGGTCAAGGAGGTCAATGTCTGAATCTATATGATTAGCAAGTTGAAGGAAGCAAATACTAAAGAGAAGGAATGAACTAGACTATTGGATGTATTTTCAATATTAGAAGGAGCAAGCACACAACATTGTCAACCCTTAAATAGATGGAATTGTGTATATCTAACAAAAAAGATATTCTAGATCAAGGAGTATACAATGAACCAATCAATATTGTAGGTACCAATGACCCAAGGAAACCAACGGAGAAATTCCTAATAAACAACGCACACTATTCTCTATATAAAATCACTTTTTTCATTTGAACTTTGGTTTTATCAATTCTCAATTGATCTTAGTTTTAACTATAAAACAAATATAAGTATTGGTATTATTCGATCCACTGATTCATCAATGATGACCAAGGTGACATTCTCACCTTCCTGGCATGAATTTTAATGGGAAGACAAATAGAGTGCAAGCATTGGGGAGATTTGGAAAAGTAAAATCCCTTGAATTTAGCATGTAAGCCAAAAATACATCTACTCTATTTGGTGCAGTCTACATGTGACATCTCTTGAATCATTAAAAGAAATAGAAAAACATTATTGCATTGATTTGGTCATTCTTGTGGTTTCCGTACTCCTTGATGCCTTATATTCACTTTCTTCAGTAATTTTACTACTATTTCATTGGAAGCCCTCATAGAAACATGCCACCAATAGTGATAAGATAAGACAATTTTAATAAAATATCCACGAAATAACCCGAAAGGTAGTTGATTATTCTTTCTATTCATAGAAAATAATCTAGGAATTGAAACTTGCTTCATCTCATCCAAAGAATGACCAGAAAAAGCAAGTCAACGGGATTACATGAGGATAGCTGACCTTTCCATATATTCATAGTAAATTATCTAGAAATTACACCTAACCTCACCTATTTGACCATACAAGTTAGGAATATTGACATGAGAATGGAGCATCCATTTGTGAGGCAACATTCAAGTTGATGATCCAACCAGAGGAATGGACCATCCATTAACCTCACCAGGGAAAAAATCCTCATTGGTAATGTACTGTTATTATTCTATACCATGTATTTTAAAACAGATATGGACAAATGATGACAATACATATGGAGAAAAAAGAGTATGCATAAGTTCTTTAATGGTCAGATTAAATTTTAAAAATAACCAATTCATCAAAAACAACCAATAATGTTTAGTATCAAAAAACCTGAAATTTTCTCTATAAGAACGAAAGCACCACAAAGCTTAGAAAATTTAATGCCCCATGATACTGCAAGTACAAGCTTGCAAATATCATCTTTCAGAAACTCAGCCACAATGTTGAAAGTAGCCATTAGCTGCAAGAATTCCTGGACCTCCAATGGCTTGCCAACATTGGCAGGATCCACATCAACATCGATCCTCTACATGCACTCATTTGCACTAACCCTCACCTAGTCCTTCGTACTTGGAGAAACAACGGACCACTCATCTCCCATTGTGGGATTCTCCAAGATGGGAAGCAAGGATTCCATAAAAAAAGAACAAGCCCAACACTAGTTCCCCAACCCTGAGTCCTTCACTATTTTCCCAAAACCAGACTTTCACTATTTTCCCTAAACCCTTTTTGTAAAAACCCTCGATGGAAATAAAAATAGTCAAGTGGGATCAATAGAACTCTCTAACAATGAATGCAACACCACCCTAAGCATAGTAACACCTTTTATATGCTCCAAAAAGAATTTAAAGAGACCCTCTACATACAATTTTTTGCAGAGGAACTTGAGACCATTTTCACTCTTTCCAATTTCAATGGCCATGAGGGTGCCCTTATTCTGCTCTTCTAAGCAGGTGAGATACGTTTCATCGTTCAATTCTATTGATTCCTCTCTTTTGTCCAACAATTCTTCAGTTTCTTTAGTTTTGAGCTCTATATTTTTTCCCTTCTCTGCAAGTTCTTCGAATTTCTTCCGGAGCAAAAATCTCTAGTGAAGCATAGTGGTATGTGATTTCCTTCCATTGAAGAGTGCATTTCTCTAGAAAGTTTCTCTGGGTATCTAGAAATGTAAATTCTTCCTCCGGCTGTTGCTTATCTGCCTCCATTGAACCCATTTGCGTAGTGCTAAACCCTGAACCCTAGGATGGCCTAGAGTTATATGTACAGTAGAAAGGATGTAATTCCTCAAGGCTAATAATTTTTAGTTTTCCATTGTTTTTTATAACAAGTTTTTGCAAACAAATAAATCTTAGGGAACAGTGTGAGGGCCTACTCAAGTCAACATAAATAAGGAACACTATGAGGGCCTATTCATGTCAAAGTATGTTGAGTTGTGGTTTAACAATAATGTAGTTGCATGCTTTTTTTTAATATTATTTTTATTTAATTAAAAAAATTAATATATATAACTATAATTTTCCTAATTAAAATAAAAATCATTATATTATTATAAAGATAAAGATGGGTTTAAGATGATTTGTAATTTTTGATATATTTTTCAAGTTTTGGTACAAGGGATGTGAGAATTCCTTTCTCATGGGTATTTAAACTAATCCTCATCTTTGAAGGATAATCAAAGGAATAGTAATTTATTGATATTGTGTTGGATCCACACTCACATTTAATGTGGCTTATGTCTAACCCTATGCATTAGAGCCACCCAAGGGTGCTAATTAACTTCCCTCCCCCATGGCACTTAACATGAGACCCGCATCCATGCATTGATGAGATTTATAAACACAATCATTGTCAACAAAGGGGAATCTCCTCACTCCAAGGTGTTCTTCTCAATGCCTATGTGCTTCATTTGTTGTTCAATGCCACTTCAATCCTCTCTCCTTTACTTTGTGTTATATCCCTCTCAATAAATTTTGTTACATAAACATTGAAGATAAATGCAGCATCTCCCACTTGCATTCCATTTGGTGTTTCAACCCTCTATGCATTCATCTTGGCTCTCCAACCCAAACTTATTTTATATCATCAATGTTATGTTTTTACCCTTTTTCTATTAGATTGATGTTGGTGGAAATTGAAATAAATGGGATTCAAGGTTGTTTTGTTGAACTAAAGAATGCAGTTTATCACCCAAGATATTACCCAAAGGCCACCCTTTCTCGCTATTATATTTCAAGAATTTGGAATTCATCTGAGGCTATATGATTTCTACTCAGGATACTTCCTTCATCACACCACTCATTTAGTGTTCAAAGGAAACAATTAGCAATAGTTGCAGTTGTCATATTGAGATCTCTGGTTTCATTATCATGGGTTACCATTCATTGTTCCTTATTTTCCTTTCTTCTCATTTTTCTTATATATAGGACTTAGGGAATGAGGCTTTCATCAATTTGTAACAACTTATAGATATAACATTTACATGAATTTTCACTTCAACCTTAGAATTTAGACTTAGATACATCATTCTAGTGTATCTTTATTGATTTTGGCTTTCAATTTTTTCTTTTCTTTCATCACAAATGACAAAAGGGAAACTAATTTGCCACTAATCTATAGAATGCTCAGTCATAAAGGTGTCCCCTGACGAAAATTAATGAATGTCCTATTGAATAACATGGGATAAAATTTGACTTACTAAAATAAGGGGTACATTAAGGTTGATGTGTAGCACCTATTCAAATCACCAACAATATTCCCAAACCATCAAGATGACACGATTCTTTGAGTAAAATTATGAAACACCATGGAATAATCTAGCTTAGAACTTATAGCCAAAGCATCAAGAGTTAGAATAGAGTGCTTATGTGATCGCAATGGAAATAATACACATTGAAGATATCATATGCACATGGAGAATACATATCAAGCTAAATGTGGTAGCTAGAGAAACCTCTTCCTACACCTAGGGTCATAGATGGCCAAGGAAAGGTGTCATCAAACCAATGATACATCCATGAGTTACATATAGATGCATATACCTCAGTTGAAAAATAATCAATGTGACAATAATCCCAAAGGCTAAGATGGCAATGAAAATTTATAAATTTCCTCTAAAAACCCATATATAAAGTGGGGTAACAGGTCCTATGACATCCAACATAAAATTTACAATGGGAAATCCTCAAAAGTCTCTTTGAGGAAATATGTCCCATTGAGGGACAATATGAAGTATGAGGCCTCACCAAATTTATAGTTGTAGGAGTTTGAATCTTGGTTTGTCAATTTTGTCCCTAAGCAGGCAAGGAAACATGGAAGGAGGTGACCCCCTTAAAAGAGTTCAAATGGGAAAGGGAACATAAGGCCTTATATAAAGATCTAAATCCAAGGACATCCCTCATAAAAAGAGCTAGACATTTATTTAAATAATGTAGACAACGACCCATCCAAATTTTAATAAAGACAATATAATGTCTCTTAAATCTCATAGTAAATGAGGCTTCTACAGATGAGGTGACCCTCTAACTCTATCTTTTTTATATGGCTAAGCTAGCATATGTTATTGGGAAAAAGAAGATCATGATGATTAGTTTCAACTCGATGCCAATGTAAACCCACTTCTAATGTAGCAAGGGCAATCTAAGGGCAATATCCAATGCTCTTGTGTTTATGTGTGTTAAACAATAACACCCCCTCTCATTTGCATGAAGTGTTCCTAGTACAAATTCATCTTATATTTGAGGTCATGAAAATATGAAGTCCAAGTACACTGAATGTATTGTCTACAAATAACCTCTCTAACAACCTGATAAAAGCATATAGTGATGTCATTTACATTGGAGGTGTATGTCACTTGAATTGTGTTACAACTTTAATCGCTCCCCAACAAAAATGTGTCATGCTCCCTTGTGATGATGCATCGACCTTACTAGAGAACAACCTCGCGATTTAAAAGGAAATTAAACATGATATGACTTTAATAATGCCCAACATTCACCCCCCGGCTCACCACTCATGGCTAATGTGAGGCTATTTAAAGCATTATGTGGATAATATTATTTTATTTAATCTTATGTACAGTGTTTTACATTGACACAATTGAGTTTTTTTAGCAAACAAAATATTTGTATCAAGGGTGCACTCCTTATGCATTAGGGATAGAGAGGCCTTTTCTTTATGAGTGATCTATTCATTACCATCCTTATGTGGGAGAGAACTACAAGCTCCATCTCAACATGAAGTCTATATATTGTGAGCAATTCAAATTGAGGCTTTGGAAATTATTCAGTTAGGGGATTTAGGTGCTAGAGGTTAAGGTGTTTAGGGGTTAGGGATTAGGGGTTAAGGGTTATTGATCAAGAGGATAAGGGGTTAAGGCTTATAGGGTTCATGTATTATAGGTTAGGGGTTAGTGGGTTAAGATTTAATGGTTCAAGGGATTAATTGGTTATGAGTTATGAGTGTAGGGGTCAAGGGATTATGGCTTGGGGGTTGAGGGGATAGGGAATTTAGTAGTTATGGGTTAAGGGCTTATGGGTTGTGATAATGGGGCCCCTACTCCCCTTATCACCATTGTTGGGGGTGACCCTATCAATTTCTCTTTTTTCCTTCCCTCTAGGCCCCCTATCCCCTAGGACATTAGGTACAAAACCCCCTTCAAGGGATTTAAAAAATATCCTCAACCTAGGTTCCCTCAACTTTAAAAGGAATTACTTTAAATAGACTTTTACGAATCCATACCCAACAATATAAATTTTAGAAGACATTCCAAGTGTTATCTTGAAGGAGAAGAACCAAAAGTTGTTGGTTCCAATATTCAGGGTGGAACCATGGGAAGCATCAAAGAGCATGGAACATGTTGACGGTGTTGGATCTCACCAACATACGAGGGTCTCCCTGATATGAAGTCCCAATTAGACCTCAAACCATTTGGGGTGGAAGCCCCATTCGGAACTGTGACTTTGTGGCCATGTTCCTAAATATTTTCCTTGGATGTAGTTCTTAGTATGTTGAACTATGTGTGGTTGTTATTAGGAGTTGTAACAATGTATTTAGACATCACCTCTATTTTAGAATACGAGTTTTCTAATATAAAAAACCCCTCGATTCTCCAACATGGTATTAAAACTAATGGTTTGAGATGTAGCATGTTACCTACAAGTCTTATGCAAGTTGTATATGCTCTTAAAAAGTTATATTTGTTTAGTGGATTGGTTTGAGGTTTCTTATTGCAAACTAAATCTAGGATCAAATCAGTGTGTCAGCATTATGAGTTTCAAGCTAGATCTTATAAATTTTAATGGACACAATTATGGAATTTGGGCACAAGATATGGGAACATTGTAGAAAAGTGAAGAGTTATAGGACTTTATGATAACGTGGTTCTTATCCAAGGGATAAATAATAAAAGTTTTCATCAACATGAAGAAGGATGAGGCTCTAGGAGTCATAATGTTGAAGAATGTAACTAGGTTTTGTCTTCATTATTAATGTATTTGTCAAAAGAACTTATTATTATTATTAAATGACTTATTGAATCATGGGTTTCATGCTTGGGTCATATTTAGATTAAGGTCCCAATTTTGGACTTCTAGGTTAGATGTTACAGATTTAAATTGATACAATTTTTGGGCTTTTAAATCATGTAACATTAGGTTATCAAAAGGCTCCTACATCAAGTCATCTTCTCCAAGGTCATCATCCTAGAAATCTGCTTCAAAGACAACCCTCAAGTCTAGTGAGACAATTCATCAAAGTTTCCTCCTCAATTCAGCCTCAATCAGTCTTCAAGTCAACTCAAATCAAGACACAACACTTCACACTTTCATGTCGTCTCAATAACTATGGGAAAAAATTATATATACAGGGGTATATTTTCACATTTATACCACAAAATTTTGGACATCTCTGATGTTTCGGACCACATATACAGATTGGATCATGATCAAAGGTTCAGTGTTGGAGGATAAGGTCTCAAACCTATTACATAATTCAAGTAACCATCTATGCTATGATTCAAGTAGCTTCCATGCTATGATGTTGCAGCAAAACATGAATGCCTTAGTGTCAACACAGATCTACCACAGAATAAATATTATGATATGATACTCAATGCTATGATGATGCTCGGTGATCTCAGTTATGATGCTCGATGTTCTCATTGATGATGCTCGATGCTATGTTGCTATCTCAAACTCGGTCAAGGTAATGAGGATGGAGTTTAGGTGCAAGAAAATGAGATCTCAGTGTCGTGGAGATCTTGGTGCTAACACAGTGAACAGATGAATTGATGGAGGAAGTCTATAGTCTAAAGGTCTTGGTCGTCTCATCTTCAATCTACTAAAGGAAGAATTTTGACCAGGTTTTCCCTAAAGAGTGGGGTTTTGCCTTGGAATGTGCCTACATATTGTGTCTTCTTATATTTGTTCATTGAAATTACTCTTGATGATAAGAAAAGATAAATTGAAAGAACAAATAATAATAACAAAAAATCACAAGATAATGTCATGATAAGAGAAATTTGTTAACTGCCATCTCCTTAATTTCTCTAACACATAACAACCTCCATCTCAAGGTGGATTATGTTAGAGTCAGAATATGCATTCTACCATCAATGATTGATATCATTTCTTCATTTAATATTTTAGGTGTCTCACTCTGAAATTTTTATATCATTACATTAGGTCATGCTAAAAATTGCTTCACGGATGGTAGCCCTACTCAATAAAACTTCACTCTCCGTCATAAAATCACATTTGCTGACTCACCTTCATGTCTTCTTGAGCATAATAACACCTATGAAAATCTCTTTTCACCATGATTTGTCTCATTCAAAGTCAATCATGAAGATTAGGTATTAAAAGTCTCATTAGGTCATTAGGGTTTTGTTTTTCAAGGTCCAAAAATGCATCATTTCATTTTCATAAGGTCAGCAAAGAATGAGAGTGATCCTAATAATTTCTCTTTACCATGTAAAGATGATCTCCAAGACGATTACCAAAGTTGTAATTTTATTTCAAGTGTGAGTTTCATTCCAAGATGTAATTTTTATTTATTCATGTAATTTTATGTCAATTCAAATGTAATAAGTATTCAGTCTCCCAAAGGCTTCCAACTCATAGCTCCACATGCCAACACATAAAATGTCAACGTGAAAGAGTTTTAGTTCATCAATTGATAAAATGTCAAAGGGAGTTGTCTTTTCCCAAAGGTGCCCAAGTCATCATTGTTCACAAGCACTAAACCCTAAATTCCTCTCCCACTCAGCTAGGGTTTGCTATGGAAATGAGACATCTGAGTAGAGGAGCCATAATTTAGGTCATATCAGTAAATATGAGGTAATTTAATCTCATAAACATCATTCCTATATCATTTTCCAAGAAGTCATTCTAAGGGACAAATCATTTGCCACACACAGGGCTAGTTTCGCTTCAAACTATGCTTCCGACCAAACAGAGATGAATTTGAAAACCGTGAGAGAGGGTTTTGTCCATAATAGGTCAAGGAAGAAAAAACTCATTCTGTTTTTACACAGGTGTCATGGTCTTAGAGAAATGTCAAAAATATAGGTGCTAGAAGAGAGTTGCTGCACTTCTGGAGTGACCTTGGGAAAATCAACTCTTCTCATAGTGGGAGTGTCCAAATGACTTGCTTGATAAGTAAAATGAAAACTATACTGAGAGATATTTCCAATTACCTATCTTTATCTCAATTTGGAGTTGAGGAATGCCTCCAAAATCTTCCTACAATAACACTCTTCATTTTTGCACCCTCATTCAACACTTTTTGACCAGTCTTGGGAAAATACATTTTTGACAAGTCAAATAAACTCCAATAAGAAAATAAATAGTAGAGTTGGAAATTATACTTGAAGGTAATTCCAACAAGCTATCCTAGGCCCAATTTGGACACCAGGAAGGCCTCAAAATGATGTCTTCAAAAAGGTGAAAATTCTATGTTTTTGGGTATTTTTGCACACATAAAATTTTCCAAAGACGCAACGACCTAGACGCTATGATCTTTTTTGGGACCTATAAATGAAAAATGGAGACCACCAGAAGGTTCATAATGATGATAAAATCAACCCTAGCAATTTTTAGAATATTTGGAGGAGAATTGGTCCCTCAGAAATGCAAAAAACCACCAAAATTTCATGTTTTTGCCTCCTTTTTGGCCTGGTCACTGTGCGTTTACCAGTCTTAGGAGATAAATTTTTGATAAGGAAAATGAGCACCATTTTGGAAACTGGAGGTATATTTGGAAACTAGACTTAGGGATATTTCCAATTAGCTATCATGGAGCTGATTTGGACATTGGGAAGGCACCGAAAACCAGCTTTGAAAACAGGTTATTTTTTCTACTTGGACACTGTGTGTTTGCCAAGAAATTTCCAATTTTCACAGTCTTTAGCAATTTTTCTTTAGTTTGAATTTTCACCTTGGGAAATGAAAAATGACTAATTTAAAGGGTCAAGATGAATGTAAAATTCATTTTTTTACTTTTATCTAGGGTAGATACATTAGGTAAGTCAATCAATTGAGGTGTAATGAATCAGTTCCTAGAGATAGGAATGAGTCACTTTTCTCGTCCTACACTTTAGCTTTTAGTTCAGATTTTCATGTAATATCTCCCTCACCTCATGGATTGGACCCCTGAGGATGAGAGGAGGTGGTTTGAGGTCTATTTAGCTCATGTTTTCAAAGGAGTCAAGGGTTCGCATCAGTTTGAAAGTTTGTGTATTGATCAAGAAACATTTTGGCCTGGATATTAATGACAAATTGCAGCTATTTCTTTGGGATTCATGTGGTATGAATGTTTGACATAGTTTTTTCTCTCTGATAATTTGTATTAATGTATTGTAAGCTCATAAACCTTTTCATGTCATTGATATGCTTAATTTCATGTTGAAAGGCAGAATTCATGTTTTTCATGCTCTGTTTTGGGAATTTTTGCATAATTTGTCCATTTTCTTCAGTTCAGGGAGAATTCATCTCATATGCTCTTCCTAGCTCCTAACCAGTCTATTCATCTCACCAAAATAACCTTTAAGTGTTAAGCCTTCTACCTACCTTTCCCATCGAATGGACTGCAATTTCATCTCATTGGCCCTAATATAGTTCCCTTGACCTAATCCTTGTTTCAGTGAGCCCAACCCCAATCAAATCAAAACAACCCCTGCATATCATACCTAGCCTAAAACTTAATTGCTCCAGTCCTCCTGGCTGTGACCCTTTGGAGAGATCCCTCTCCAACTTGATAGGTCTAGCTATCAAGTCAAAAGCTTGGTTTGTGGTTACCTCTATTGGGATTCCTTCCTCAACCTTGGGAATCTGGTGGAGTGATAACATACTAGCGCCATTGCTGGGGAAAAAAGAGAAAAATATTACCTAGGAAAGAACGACAAAGATTAGATCTGATTGTTGATGGTGAAAAACGATCAGGCACAAGAAGGTTGTGCATCATTCACTTGGCGACTCCTATGTCGAAGAATCCCAAGATTTAGAATTCCTATGGCGACTCCACTCTTCAAGAAAATGTAGTCTAAAGATATTCTTAGTGAACTCACTGTTGTCAAAATGGACTTGATTGCTCGAATGTATGCTCCTATGAATCGGGCTCATATTCCTTGTTTTCAGAACCGTATTCCTCGTATAGATTGGCAATCAATACTGTCAAAGTTTAACGGTGAGGATGGTGAAGATGCTGGTTTTCATTTGGTCAAATTTCATTTGCATATTCATAGACTAAAGATTGAGTTTCCTGAAGATTGTCTGATGAATGTGTTTATGGCTACCTTGAAGGAAAAAGAGAGATCATGGTATGAGGATATACCATCTTCTAGTTTATATTCTCTAAAGGACTTTCATTCAGTTTTGTTTCAACATTATCAAAGCTCTAATTCTTCCTTGTTGATGATTGATATTTGTTGTGAGATCTCTGCTAATTTCATTGATTTTCTTGAAAATTTGTATGGAAATGAAGAATGTTTAGATGATGAGCTCACAGAATCCCTTAATGATTTTTCCTCCCAGCAAGAAATAGCACTTTCTTCCTTGGATGAAGAAATCCTTGAGCCTTTGCATGAGAACCCTTTTTTTCACCAAAACGAATCAATAGCTCTCTCCTTAGATGAGACAAACTGGGACCAAGAAAGAGAAGTGTCAATTCCTGATCCTAAAAATGAAAATCACCAAATCAATGTAAATTGGTTTAAAACTTAGTTTTCTCCTTTGTTTGAAGATGATAGATTAGCTCCTGAACATTCATATTACAACCCAAGCGAATGTAGATTTGCAAACCTTACAGTGTTCACATAGTCAAGAATGTGTGATTGAAGAATTTTCCATTATTGAAAATGGAAGTCTGGGTTTGAATGATGATAGTCATGAGACTGATGAAGCCATATCAGAAGTTGTTGTGAGTAAACTGATTTGTGATGATGATTTCCTGCAAGGAGATGAGCTAACAGAGACCGTTGTCTTTCATGAAGAAAATAGGGATGTCATGTTTAACAATCTCGAAGAATGTTTTCTATTCAAAGATGACTTAGAATATGAATTTGAGGATTATGAGCCTAAGAGAGAAAATATGCCAGAGAAAGAATCAGAGTTTCTCATGCTTTAGGAATTCATAGCCAACACTCAGATAGCATAAAGTCATACTTCTCTATGCTATCCTATTGATCAACAGCCAAGTGTTCTTTCAAATCATAATGAAGAGTGTGCTTGTTTTTTTGCTGAATCTCAAGACAAGGTAACATTTCATATTTTTGAAGATCCGTTTACTAATTTTCTACAGTTAGTAGGGAACATGTATTTTTTTTTTTCATATACCAACAACACATGTTCACTAAACACTTCGAGTGGCCCAGTTTCTGTTTTTTCTGCCTGCTCGAGGAAAGTGAGAGTAGAATTCAAGAAAGTAACCATCTTCTGGATTGGTTACACTGGAAGGATCACTTCAAATGATTGTACATATGTCTTCAGCAGGTAGGTGGTTTTCATCAAGATTTGAAGCCCTTAATTCTCGGTGATGTGCTGCCATCAATAAATGTTAGAGTCAGAATATGCATTCTTCCATCAGTGATCGATATCATTTCTTCATTTAATATTTTAGGTGTCTCACTCTGAAATTTTTATATCATTCCATTAGGTCATACTAAAAACTATTTCACTGATGGTAGCCCTACTCAATAAAACTTCACTCTCCCTCATAAAATCACATATGCTGACTCACCTTCATGTCTTATTGAGCATAATGACACCTATGAAAATCTCATTTCACCATGATTTGTCTCAGTCAAATTCAGTCCTGAAGATCAGGTCTTAAAAATCTCATTAGGTCATTAGGGTTTTATTTTTCAAGGTCCAAAAATGCACCATTTGATTTGCATAAGGCCACAAAAGTATGAGAGTGATCCCAATAATGTCTCTTTACCATGTAAATATGACCTCCAAGACGGTTTCCAAAGTTGTAATTTGATTTCAAGTGTGATTTTCATTCCAAGATGTAATTTTTATTTATCCATGTAATTTTATGTCAATTCAAATGTAATAAGCATTCAGTATCCCAAATGCTGCCAACTCAGAGTTCCACGTGCCAACACATAAAATTTCAAAGTGAAATATTTTTTATTTCATCAATTGATCAAATGTCAAAGGGATTTGTCTTTTCCCAAAGGTGCCCAAGTCATCATTGTTCACAAGCGCTAACCCTAAATTCCTCTCACACTGAGCAAGGTTTTGCTATGGAAATGATACATTTGAGCAGAGGAGCCATAAGGTAGGTCATATCAGTAATTATGATGTAATTTCAACTCATAAACATCATGCCTCCATCATTTTCCAAGAAGTCATTCTAAGGGACAAATCATTTGCCACACAAAGGGCCAGTTTCTCTTCAAATTATGTTTCCGACCATACAGAGATGAATTTGAAAAAATTGAGAGAGATTTTTTTCCATAATAGCTCAAGGAATATAACCCTCATTCATTTTTTACACAGGTGTCATGGTTTTAGAGAAATGTAAAAAATACAGGTGCCATAGGAGAGTTGCTACACTTCTGGAGTGACCTTGGGAAGATTAATTGTTCTCATAGCTGGAGTGTCCAAATAACTTCCGTGATATGTCAAATGATAAATATATTGAGAGATATTTCGAATGAGCTATCTTTATCTCAATTTGGAGTTGAGTAAGGCCTCCAAAAGTTGCTTGCAATAGCACTCTGCATTTCTGCACCCTCATTCAGCACTTTTTGACTAGTCTTGGGAAAATAAATTTTTGACAAGGAAAATCATCTCCAATCAGAAAAAAAAAGGTATATTTGAAAACTATACTTGAATAGAATTCCAACAAGCTATCCGGGGCCCAATTTGGACACCAGGAAGGCCTCAAAATGTTGTCTTCAAAAAGGTGAAATTTTTTTGTTTTTGAGTATTTTTGCACACTGAAACTTTTCTAAAGGCACAAAGACATGGATGCTACGCACTTTTTTGGGACCTATAAATGAAAAATGGCCACCACTAGTAGGTTTATAATGATTAGGAAATCATCCCTAGCAAGTTTCAGAAGATTTGGAGGAGAACTGGTCCCTCAAAAATGCAAAAAACCACCAAAATTTCTTGTTCTGCCTCCTTTTTGGCCTAGTTGCTGCGTGTTTACCAGTCTTAGGAGATCACACTTTTGACAGGTCAAATGAGCACCATTTTGGAAACTGGAGGTATATTTGGTAAATAGACTTAGATATATTTCCAATGAGCTACCATGGAGCTTATTTTGACACCGGGAAGGCACTCAAAACTAGCTTTGAAAACAGACTATTTTTTCTACTTGGATGCTGTGCGTTTGCCAAGAAATTTCCAATTTTGACAACCTTCAACAATTTTTCTTCAGTTTGAATTTACACCTTGGGAAATGAGAAATGAATAGTGTAAATGGTCAAGATGAATGAAAAAATAATTTTTTTACTTTTATCTAGGGTAGATACATTAGGTAAGTCACTCAGTTAAGGTGTAATGAATCAGTTCCTAGAGATAGGAATGAGTCACTTTTCTCATCCTACACTCTAGCTTTTAGTTCATCTTTTCACGTAATATCTCCCTCACCTCATGGATTCGACCCTTGAGGATGAGAGGAGGTGGTTTAAGGTCTATTTAGCTCATGTTTTCAATGGATTCAAGGGTTGGCATTAGTTTGAAAGTTTGTGTATTGATCAAGAAACATTTTGGCCTGGATATTAATAACAAATTACAGCTATTTCTTTGGGATTCATGTGGTATGAATGTTTGACATAGTTTTTTCTCTGTGATCATTTGTATGAATGTACTGTAAGCTCATAAACCTTTTCATGTCTATGATATGCTTAAGTTAAAGTTGAAAGGAAGAATTCATGTTTTTCATGCTCTGTTTTGGGAAATTTTGCATAAGTTGTCCATTTTCTTCAGTTTAGGGAGAATTAATCTCATATGCTCTTCCTAGCTCCTCACCAGTCTATTCATCTCACCAAAATCACCTTTAAGTGTTAAACCTTCTACCTACCTTTCCCCATTGAATGGACTTCAATTTCATCTTATTGGCCCTAATCTAGTTCCCTTGACCTAATCCTCGTTTCAGTGAGCCCAACCCCAATCAAATCAAAACAACCCTTGCATATCATACCTAGCCTAAAACCTAATTGCTCCAACCCTCCTGGCTGTGACCCTTTGGAGAGAGCCTTCTCTGACTTGATAGGGCTAGCTATCAAGTCAAAATATTGTTTTGTGGTTACCACTGTCGGGATTCCTTCCTCAGCCTTCAGAATCTGGTGGAGTGATAAAAAATTCAATGTTATATAATCCATATCAACTATGCATATCATACATAGTATTTAGTATATCAAAGAGCTATAAATTGATGATTCTTTTCCCCTAACACCATAGAAACCCTATATTCTCCTTACAAACATTAGCCTTTATAAAAAAATCAGCAAAATTCCTACATAATTTACAATGTCATGAATTTTAGAATTCCACCAATTCAGTGAAACTCCAAACAAATTTTTAGAAAAAAATATGCCTAGCTCAAAAGACTCCATGTGTGGCATTTATCACCATGGTTTCAATCTCTAGTAAATATTTTTTGGTGGACTCACTAATATAATTTATTTTGAACCCTCTCCATAGATTTCTCTCAAGGCATTGAATATGTTGGGCTATAGCTTACACAATATTTCCATTGGCCCCGTGGTTCCATGAAACACACCTACAACATGTCATCCATAGAGGACACAATGTAAATGGTTCAGTCCCTCTCATATTATATTAACACTCTCACCCAGTCACTTAGCACACCATAGACCAACATGCCTTCCCTCACTATGCAAGTTGGCCCTTATTTTGAGAAGATTAAGAGTTAGAGGGTAAGCATGACGAGGGTGTCATTTTCTCAAGATGAAAATATCATAAGGATAAGCACTTTAATGAGAAAGACAATCACAATATTGACCACTCACTTCTTACCATTTCCACACCATTAAAAATACCTAAAAAAGTCATTCTTAAAATCTCTTGTGCAGTTTCCTAATGTCATTCAAGTATAATCTCACAATTAATTATGTCAATAATGGTGCGGTCATTTTTTTATTTTCTTAATGGAACTCTTTCTAGACATGCACCACATAAAACATAAATTATCGAGTCAAAATGAATGGAAATTAATGAATAAGAGGGTCTGTCGGGGAGTGTCAGTGAGGGTCAGGCATGCCAAGGGGGGAGTGACAAGGCATGCTAGGGAATTCTAGGGCATGTCAAGAAATGTCAGGGTGTGCTAACATGTGGTAGATAGTGCCAAGGAATGCCAATGCATGCTAGGAATTCCAAGAGATGTCATGTGTTAAGGAATGACAATATGTGTCAGGTGCAAGGGTATGTGAACACGTGTCAAGGAGTGTCAGGTGACAAAAGGGAACACCAAGTTAAAATGAAAATAAACGAACACATATGAGGGTTAATAATTCATAACCTTACATTTTCAATAGGGGCATGCTAGGCTTACCAACACTAGTGCCAATACATGCCAAGGGCCAAGTGCTAGCATGTCTTAAGTGCAAAATCATCCTCTATTACTTATCTCTTAATTGTGAATAATTGATCTCAAATAAATTTTATCTTAAACCATGCCAAGGCATTCCAAGGCATCCAAGCGCATTCTAAGAATTATCAAGTGCCTATATACTTCTATTCTAATTGATTTAGAACAAACCATATCCACCCATAGAAAAAAAGACAACTCTTTCCTCCATAAGAGACTCGACCTAGCTCATATGGATCCATAGATTCTAGTCATTTCCTTGACTGAATCTTGACCTGAACTTTATTTCTCTATGACCCTAAAACTATGGTTACCTCAGTCAATATTACACCTGTGACTACTTCTGTTTTGGCGCTAAATTCTAGTGCAGACCCTCCTCCATTTGTGTTGGTATTTATCATAGACCTTGCATCCTAGTAGCCACCACAAGGTAAGGTTCCAATCCTCTCTACTATTTCAAAATTTTATGCGGACTTCACACAGAAACAACACTGAAATCACATGCCCAAATTCTCATGAGTCGCCTCTCTTGAGCTTTATCTACCCTAATAGAACCAACAATATTTCATCCTACTTCCTATCTTGAACCCATTAAGGTATGTGACATTCTTGTGAACTCTCACATGATGATCTTACTCTTGGTGGATGATCATGGCCTTCCTCTAGCAATGCTTACTCAACCCTATAACTCGACCTACTCTAGGACTACATCTCTCCTAGCCTCCTTGGTAAAATGAGCTCCTTCTCACTTGATGTTCTTGCCTTCATACTAAGGCCTCCTTAAATAGCTTTTCCTATCTAGGCCTCTTAAGAACACTCTAGAATTGATGAAATTTATCTACTTGGACCTTAGGAAATATTATTTTTCTGTTTAATTTTCTTTTATATTTTAAACCTCATCTTAGGTCCAAAACCCCTTTGCTTGGGTTATTTTCCCACAAAACCTTTTATGGTCAAACTCACACAAACCCATCTCACTAGGCTTGTGGAGTACCTCCCAAGCTACACAATTCAACAACATAGTCTAGTTCTAGTAATCATAACTTGGTCAAGCTCCTATAGTCAAGCGAGGACTTGGTTGGGTTCCCAAGTTGAAAATTAAGTAAGGGTAGTTGTGAGGGCATGATAACTAGGAAGGGTTAGTGCATGCCAAGGAATGAAAAGGCATGCTAACACATGCTAGACAATGTCAATGCATATTGAGGAGTGTTAAGGAGTGTTGAGGCATCACAAGGGAGAACTAGGTCAAAATGCATGGAAATGAACAAATAAGACTGTGTTCCAGGGAGTGTTAGTGAATTCAAGTGTTCCAAGGATGAAGTGTGTTAGAAAAAGTTCATAATAGGATTTGTAAGAGGCTAGCCTATGATTGTGATAACGGCCTCGACTTTGTGTTGGGCACAACAATATTTTTCCTTTATCTATTATTTTTATATGACATGTGGCACACTTTGGCCAAATTCTCATGTTTTAAAATATTTTAGACAATTCCATATTGTACATTGTTGTGTATAAGTTTTGGGGAACTCGGCTTGTGCTGACCTATATCTTGTGTATCTTATGTATCTTGTGGTTCTTGAAAACTCTCAGTTAATTCTCTACTGTTTATATGAACTGGACATACATGTGAAATATAGCCTATGTAAGCTATGTTTCTTAGTTTTTTTATGGGCATGGCTACATGTGATCCTTGTCTTGGTAGGTTCTTAGGTGCGAAAAGTTCAGCTTGGACATGAATGGCCTAAGATGAGGTATAGGAAGTTCTAATTAGGTGAACAAGGCACAATATACTTGTAGTAGGTTCAATTGATCAAGTTGTTACGGATGAAGTAGACCAATGTCACATAAATTGGAGCAGCTAAGGACTTGATTGGGTTCCCAAGTCATGAAAAAATGTAAGGCTATTTGTGAGGGCATGAGTGCCAAGGCAAGCTAGGGAATGATAACATGTGCCAGATAGTTCGAAGACATGTAAAATATGATAATATGTGTCAAGTGCTAAGGCATGCCAAGATCTTCAATGGTGTGACAATACATGTCAGGGACTATCAAGGCAACAAAAAGGAGAAACAAGTTAAAATACAAGGAAATGAACACATCATAGGGTTAATAAGTCATCAATTTACATTTTCCAAGAGGGGCATGCTATGCACACCAACACTAGGTGGAAATGAGTGTCAAGTGGCAAGTGTTAGTGCATTCTAAGTGCCAAATCATCTTCTGTTACTTCTCTTCTACTTTACAATAACTGATCTCATATAACTTTAATATAAAACCATGTCAAATCATACCAAGGCATCTTAATGAATGCGAGACATGATAATGATCATGACCTCTTTAGGACTACATCTCTCTTCACCCCCTTGATCAAATGAGCTCCTTCTCACTTGATGTTATTTCCTTCATCCTAAGGACTCCTTAAATAGTTTTTCCTAGATCTCTTAGGAACCCTCTAGAGTACAGGTTTTACCCACTTAGACCTTAGGAAATATTAATTTTATTTTTTATTTTTCTTTTATATTTTAAACCTCATCTTGGGTCCAAAATCCCTTTGCTTGGATTCTATTCTCACAAAGCCTTTTGTGACCAAACTCACACAAATCCATCTCACTAGGCTTGTGGAGTACCTCCCAAGCTACACAATTCGACAACATAGTCTAGTTGTAGTAACTATAACTTGGTCAAGATCTTGTAGTCAAGCGAGGGCTTGGTTGGGTTCCCAAGTTGAACATTAAGTAAGGGTAGTTGTGAGGGCATGATATCTAGGGAGGGCCAGGGAATGCAAAGGAATGAAAAGGCATGCTAACACATGTCAGAAAATTCCAATGCATGTTGCATTAGAGTATTGGGGAGTGTTGGGGCATATAAAGGGATAACTAGCTCAAAATGCATGGAGATAAAAAAATAAGAGTGTGTGCCAGGGAGTGTTAACGAATTCAAGTGTGCTAAGGACGAAGTGTGTTAGGTGAAGTTTAGAATAAGATGTACAGGAGGCAAGTCTACGGTTGTTATAAGGGGCTCAACATAACAGTTTTAGACAAAGGGAGATCACTTTGTTCTAGGCAAAACATTATTTTGCCTTTAGTTCTTTTTTTTATATGAGATGTGGCACACTTTGGCTACATGCTCATGTTTTAAACTATTCTAGATAATTGCATATTGTACATTTTTGTGTATAAGTTCTGGGGCACTCAACTTGTGTCAGCTTATATCTTGTCTGCCTTGTGAATCTTCTGGTTCTTGCAAAATCTGAGTTAATGTTCTATTGTTTATATGAACTGAACATACATGTGAAATATTTCCTATGTAAGATATGTTTCTTAGTTGTTTTATGGCCATGGCTAGATTGTGTGATCCTTGTCTTGGTAAATAGTTAAGTGGTACAAGTTGAGCTTGGACATGAGTGGCATAAGATGAGTTATAGGAAGTTCTTAGGTGAACAAGGCACAACCTACTTGTAGTAAGTGCAATTGGTCAAGTTGTTGCAGTTGAAGAAGGCCAATGTTTTCACATGAAATGCAGTAGCCAAGGACTTGATTGGATTCCCAAGTTGTGAAAAAATGTAAAGGATAGTTGTGAGGACATGAGTGCCAAGGCATGTTATGGAATGCTAAGATGTGCTAGATAGTGCGAAGGCATGTCAAACATGATAAGATGTGCCAAGTGATAAGGCATGCCAAGATGTTCAAGGGTGTGTAAATGCGTGCCAGGGACTGTTAAGGAAACAAAAGGGAGAAACGAGATAAACTACAAGGAAATGAACACATAAGAGGGTTAATAAGTCATGAATTTACCTTTTCTAAGAGGGGCATTCTAGGTACACCAACACTAGGCACCAATAGGTGCCAAGTCAAAAGTCTTAGTGCATTCTAAGTGCCAAGTATTCCTTTGTTGCTTCTCATCTACTTTCCAAAAATTGATCTCAAACAAATTTAATGTTAAACCATTCCAAATCATACCAAGGCATCTCAACGTGTTCCATACATGCTAAGAATTTCCAAGTGCCAACACTTGCCAAGTGCCAATATGTTTCAGGGAGTTTTATGCATGCTATGAAGTGGAATGGCATGTTGAAGAGTGCTAAGGTGTGCTAGAGAGTGCTAATGCATGTTGAGGAGTGTTAAGGAGTACTAGGAAAGAACATTAAGGGAGCACTAGTTAAAAAATCATGGAAGTTAATGAATTTGAGGAACGTGTGCAAGGGACTAGTGTTAATGAGTGCTAGCTCTCATGCAAAGGAGGGAGTGAAAAGGTATGCTAAGAATCGGTAAGGAATGCTAGGTAATATAAAGGCATGTAAAGAAGTGTCAAAGTTTGCTAGGGAGTTCCAAGGTGTTCTAATTATATGTGCCAAATAGTGCCAAGATATGCCAATACATTACAGGTGCTAAGGATCATGTGCAGGGTGCGAGGGTATGTCAATATGTGTCAAGAAGTGTCAAGGAAACAAAAGGAAGAACCAAGCGAAAATGTAAGAAAATAAACACATAAGAGGTTAATATGTCAAGACTTTATATTTTTCAAAAGGGGCATGCTAGTCACACTAATAATAGGTCCCAATAAATGCCAAGTGGCATTGTGTGCCAAGTGCTAATGTATGTCAATGCATTCAACCGAGGTGTTCTAGGGCATGCTAGGGACTACATGCATGCCAACACATGCTAGGAGGGTTCCATGTTGTGCTAGTGCATGCCACCATGTGCTTGGGCATTAGTTTCATGACAAGATGTTCTAGGTACGAATATGTTCCAAGATGTTCTAGGTACGAAGATGTTCCAAGACATGCAAGGTGCTAAGAAATTTTAGTGTGTAACAAAGCATTAATTTAAGGTGTGCTTGGATTGTTGGGGACTGTTACGTCTTTCTCATTAATAGAATTGTCAGAGCTTGATTATGTATTAAATAATATATTTCCTACACACACTAGTGGAACTTTATCTAAATCGAATTTGATATATAATAAACTTAATAGATATGAATCATGTGTTGACTCATAGGAAAAATCTATTCAACTAGTGATTACTTGAGGGAAATGATACACACTAATTACTTCTTAAAAAATTGAATGATTCTAACCACTATGGCCTCGAAAATATCAGAAACAATACTCCATAATAATGGCATTAAATCGTTATCTTTTGAAAAAAAATATATTAACAGGAATATAGTGTCATCAAAAACTCATTGGAATGATCAATGTTGATGAACATTTTTTGACCGTCACCAAAAGTAACAAAAAGAGCATTGGTGAGGATCATTACAAGTTCGTCACTAGAAGTGTCACCAAAGAGAGAATTTGTGATGGGCTTTTGATGACCCTTACCAAAAGTGTCATTGAAAATGGCTTTGGTGACGAACCTTAAAGGACCATCACTATATACACTTACAGTGACGCTTTTTTAAGGACCGTCACCATATGTGACATTGGTGATGGACCTTAAAGGTCTGTCACAAGCATGACACTCACCAATGACCTTTTTTCTTATAGTGTGGGTTGGTCTCCATAGAATTTTATACAACCTTCCTTCAAAATTAATACAAGTAACCCTAGAAGATATTATACTAGAGCCCTTGTCCCACACAAGGAATTTCCCATCAATGAAGGATACTCTATCTCTTCTATCTTCTAAACATGAAATTGAAACCAAATTCCTTTTTTACCTGGAACATAGAGTATGTTTCTCAAGTGAACGTTTTCACCTGTTTCAATCCCAACGAATGTTGTCCCAATTCCTTTAACTACATAGTTATTGTTGTCTCCAAGCTCCACATTTTGTGCCAATATTATTTCCATCAAATTTGTAAGATGATCATGCTCCCATGTCACATGTTTTGAAGCTCCAGTTTTGATCATCCATATGTTGTTGTCACCTACAAGAGATATTGCAAGTGTGGAATAACATAACTGGTCTTTAACTCCTTTAACTTTGGGTCTCTTGGAATGTTTATCAAATTTTTCCATGGTAGCATGTTGATTCCCTCTTTTCTTTCTATCATTAAATATTTGAGGGAATTCGGCTTTGAAGTGACCAAATTTGTTGCAATGGAAACATTGAATTTGATACATATCTTTCTTCCATTGAGGATTATGTCTTCTATCAAAATCCATTTTCTTCTTTTGAAAACATGACTTCTTTCTTTCTCCAACTTTCTTGGAACGAGCAACATAGACTTGAGAATATTATTCTTCCTTTGGCTTCCTTTCTCTAGAAAAATTTATTAATTCTTCCTGAGCACAAGATGCCCAAGTTCTTGTAAATTCATGAGCAAAATATGCTTATACCTGCTACAAACGAATCCCAAGAATGTGGTAGTACATTAAGTGATGAAGTCAAAAGTTATTTGTCAGAGAAAATTTCATCAATAGCTTGTAGTTGATATCTCATTTGAGAAATCCTTACAAAGTATCAATCAATTGTATAGTTCTTTGTGATTCTTATATCATGAAGCTCATTTCTCAAACTCATGACTTAGCCAATTTTGTTTATAGTATACAAACCATTTAGGGCATCATACATCTTCTTTGAAGTGCTAATATTTGAGATGTATGGAATTAGATCATCCTTGATGGAGTTTGGAATAATCCTCATGGCAGTGATTTCATATTTCTTACACTTATTTTATGATTAATCTATAGGTTTAGTCACCTTTCCTTGGACAATTTCCAAAACATCTTCCATTGTGAGAATTAGGTCGCATTTTGTCTTCCAAGCCCTAAAGTTAATAGCCCCCTCTAACTTGTTCTCTGATATCATAGTAGAAGACATGGTTGCAACATGATCATAGATCTAGGGTTTCTTCAATGTGATCTCAAGATAGGTCTTTTTCAAGAGTGATATTTGTGCTCTTTTCCTTTACCAATGCTCTAATACCATGTTTACTTTCTAGTACAAAATATGCAAGTAATTATTTATGAAACTTGATAATTATTTCCAATTATGTGGGTGATTAGTTTCTCTTTCAATATATCATAAATAACTTATACATTCGTAAATTCAACCATAGAAGCACTAGATAAATAGAGATCACAATTCACAAAGAGACAAGAATATTTTACCCTGTGAAAACCCACAATGGGGGGAAAACCTAGCCAACCCTTTCCTTTGAGAATCAATGCAACAAGAGATACAACAAATTCCACTAACCAGCAAGATGACAATGAAAATATTTCCAACATGCCAAGTCAAGAGTTCACAAGTCAACTGAAGAAGCCCTCCAACAAACTCACACAAGTTTTACAATAGATGGCCAAATTTCAGCCTCTCCTTATCTCATAATTTCGTACCTTGATCAAACTTTTACCACACAATAATTTGGACCTGCAATCACACGTGTGGAGCACATAATTCCACACATTTATGAAGACTCTTCCTTGTACTTGGGTTCTTTTATTTATTCAACTTGTCTTCCTTTTCTTTATGGCTTATTCATTGAACTAGATTAGAGATATGCTTGATAAGATGAGAGATGTGAATGCCTTGGAGTGGAGACAAATGTTATTTATATACACACTTTGAAGGGGTCGAATGGGTGTCTTTTGGGCCAGGCTGACTTCATCACTGAAAGACCGACTTGAGTATCTTTTGGTGCCTAAATTGCAAATTCAAATTTTCAATTTCCTGCTTAAGACAAGGTCATGAAGAACATGCCTTATAAAATTTCTTTTGAATATAAAAAAATAAATAATTTCTTCTTCTTGAAAGCATGATGAACATGCTTAAAATAAAATTTTCTTTTACAAATATAAATCATATTTCAATATTACAAGTACAAATGAAATATTATGAAGACCAACCATAGCTACAAAATTCAATAGCCTAAAGAGAGGATAAACCCTAAATATGTACTAACAGATTTTGTAGCTAGACCCAAAAAAAAAGTTGTTGTCAAAAATTCCATCAAAGAATTAAAATATAGAAACCAAGGTTTCAAGCAAAAGAATGCATTTCTCAAAACCATCAACTAGACGTCTAGATTAGATTTCTATCTTCGACATTGTCGAAATCAACATCAAAAAATTCCTTTGCATAGGGGTGCATGCAAACATCATGTTTTATCATAGGGATCCAATTTTTTGTTATCCAAGAATGAAGATTTCTTAGGCCCTATATAAGACCTATATTATCCCTAAAACCCATTATTAATAAATAGATATTGAGTGATTACATTTCCATTTTTAAATTGTTATGTAGGCTAGAACCTCTCAAGATCTCATTTTATTATAATTGTACCCTTTGTATCCTATATATACACTAAGGAGACCTAGTCTTAGAATCCTCAAATGTTGTCGTATACATTCTATTAATTGTAAAATTAGGTTTCTCCCTTGAAGAAAATTTTAATTATTTGTTTCTTATCATTTTGAAGGCACAAATTTCATAACATTTGATATCAAAGTTCATGATCGTAAGGTATTTCTGCTTCAAATAGGTCATCATGGAATTTTCATTATAATTTTTTTCTAATAGGTTTCAAATAGTAAAACTTGGATAATATTGAGGATAAATCATGTGTAATATCTAGTTCCAATTCCATATCTTAGTTTTCTATATTTTTGAAATATATGCTACAAGGAATTTAGGGTTATTTAATGGTCATGAAATCGATCTCAAAGAAGTTTCTTCATAATTTTCACTATAAATTTCGTTTATAAGAGGTTTTAGAGTATGAAACTTGGATCACATTGAGTTGAAATCTTGGTGAATATCTAATTCAAATTTTAGGCTCTTGGTTCCCTATAATTTTGGATATATGCTCCAAGGAATTTTGGTTCCTAAAATCAATTTGAAATAGGTCAATTTGGGTTTTTCCCAATAAATTTCTTTCCTATGAGGATTTATAAAGTGAAACTTGGATGATGTTAAGGAAAAATCTCAAGGAACATGTTGTTCAAGTTTATATTTGGTCCACTATAATTTCAGAATTACACCCTCTAGAAGTTATGGATTGTGAACAATCCTAAATTAATTTTTAAACATATCATATTGGTATTTTTTCTATATCTTACTTTCTAGGACTTTTAGACTTGAAATATTCAATGATCTCAAGATACATACAAAAGTACCTGGTGTACAATTTTCATATTAATATTTTAAGAATTGGACAAGTGGCATAGTATACAAGTTTGCTCGTGGGAAGAGGAAAAAAAAATCAAGTTTTTGGAAAGTTACCATAACTTTCACTTGGAACAACAAATTTTGTTCACACATATGAAATTGTAGAAAAAAATATCAAAGTATTATAACCCAAAGTTTTATATCCATCAGGACTCAAATGTTAAATAGATATTAAGAAAAACTTCATATGTTAAGATATTCTTCAAATTAAGGTACATAACTTAAAAGTGAAATTGTTGATTAGAAGTGCCTATTTTTTTCGTGACTAAGATTTGTGATAAAGAGAAATATTATTATTATTTTTCAATATGCCTTCAAAGAAAACGTCAACATCAATTAATCCACTGAAAACTCATCCTTAACTCATGATGAAAGTGAATTCTTGGAATTTGGCTTATCCAAATTAGATAATAAATTTAATGATGTAGGTTTTAACTCTGTACGGAAATAGTAACATGTAACTTAACATTATAATGGAAAGTTACGAATTTTTCCTTTGTGAAAAAAACCCTGTATGGAAATTACTTGCAAACAAATTCTTAAAAAATAAAAATAAACAATGGCGAGAAAATAAACAAATATACACAGAGATTTGCCCCTGGATCCAAAAACCATGACTACTAGATTAATTTTTCATTATATTTCTTTCAATGTTACAATACAAATATATACATGTCTAAGCATTCATAAACCCCAATCCACAACCCTGGATTATAACATAACCATAGTTCCCTTGACTGAATCTACAAAATACCATGGGAAAAAACCCATCATGCACTAAACCATGTCCAAAACCTATTGAATTTTGCAACAAGAAAAGGTGAAATTGGCATCCGGAAACAACATTCAACACCCATGATCCTAGTGAAAATTAAGCACCTACACTAGGGTGGGTCCCACAGGCTATTTTTAGGTGCACGTCTATTTTTATTATCCCTTAATTTATATGGAAATTAAACTATAATCTATTCTCAATGTGGACTTGAAAATAGTTAACTGAAGTGGAAAATCAGTTAGCTAAGTGAATTTCAAGTTAGAGGTTGGTTGGTGGGACATGCAGAGTAATTCTAGTTGTAACAGAGTGATTCTAGTTGTAATAGAGTTGGAAGTGTAGTGGTGCATGAGTTAATGCAAGTTGTAAATCAGTTTAACTCATTTAAGTGAGTTAAAGTCAGTTGTGCTAGTTGTAACTGAAGATACACTAGTGAGAGATCAAGTGAACTAAATACTACTTAATTCACATGCAGTGATCTCACATACATCTGATGTTTTTACTATTATTAGATGCATGTATGTTAGATCTAGTGGAGGCCCAGTTGAGTTCTAGGTGAAAGGGAAGTTGACCATCAGTTGTGACATTATCCGCTTGCACAAATGCAAGCACACACACATTTGAGTGACCATGATATTTGCGCAGTCAAGGCAGGCAAGGAATCCATCATTCAGGGATCTTTACCATTAGGGATTACACAATGGAGGTAGGTTGTTTGGAGATAGTAAATTGGCTAAGGAACTTGCCAATCTTTGTATGACAGTGTGAGACAATTAGCTCATGTACTGAGAGCTTTTGTGAGAAGAGTTTTGTATGTAATTGTTTCATGATCCATGATATAATATACAATAGAAGATAGTGGGGTTTTTAGCTATAATCTTTCCCTGAGAAATTATATGTGTTGCGTGTGATTGATCTTTCTTCATGATTATGTAATTGGCGATTGTGTTTTTAATTCCACAAAGATTTGTAGAAGAGATTCAATATTTGACCTTAGCAAATTGTTAGATCAGGTGAATCCAAGATATACATCCATATTTTATAATTTCTACATGGTATCAGAGCACAGGAAATTGCAGAAGTGAAGCATGAGCTGAGTTTATGGTTGGATAGAATTCGAATTTGTAGAAAGACTTTCTTGGTACTATAGATGATTCAAGATTGAAATGGCTTTCAATGGCTTGAGCTTAGAGTATGCACTCAATGGCATCTCTAACTACATTTCTTGGAAGGACAGGATGGAAGTGGTACTCGAAGACAATCACTTGAAGGAATTCATTGAAAAAGATGTTCCTAAGCCAGATGATGCAGATGCTGCAAATATTGATGTATGGCAAAAGAAAGTGGCAAGGGCGAGGAGGATCCTGTTGGAGGGAGTACGAGACCGCATTGTCTCAAGCCTCCATGGGAAAGCCACACCATATGCTATGTGGAAGGCTTTGATGGATCTATTCCAAAGCAGCAGTGACCATAGGAAATTGGTGCTCAAAGATAAACTCAGGAAGATCAAGATGGAAAAGAACGCCACTATTCCAGTATACTTAAGAAATTTTTTCCAATGTTGGGATGAATTTGGGAGTGTAGGAATAACTATCGCTGATGATGATTTGGTGAGTTTGGCTCTCCTAGGACTTCCTATAAAGAGTTGGCACAGCTATGAAGACTCTGTCAATGGACAAGAAACATTTCCGAATTGGGAACGACTGTGGTCGAATCTAGTGCAGGAGGAGTTCAGGCGGAACACCACAGATGGCTCTTCATCAAAGCATGATGATGAATATGATTGTGCTTTGGATACCAAGGCGAAGAAGGGGAAGGGGAATAAATTCCATTCCAAATCAGAGGCCAGTGAAGACGGCAAGGAGCAAAATATGTCTTGTTGGCTTGTGATTCATTTGAACGAATAAGGCAACATCTGAGTTAAGAAAATGAAGAGCCAGAGTGGCTAAGATGAAGGCCCAAGAATTCAAACGCGGGTCAAGAGGATGCCTTGCAGTTAAAAGATGAAAGAAAATTACCATTTACCTTTTCACAGCTCCAGCCTCTTCGCTCATCACACTTCGCTCCTTGCAGATTACAACATTTACCTCCCGCTCCTCATAAATAAATACTCCCTATCATGATCTACGGGCTGCCCCACCTTTATCCTTCCACATCACCTTCCCCTCACCGCAATCCACCAATTGCAAATCTTAACACTTACCTTCTACTGCTAGTATGTAAACCTTGCAAATTATGATTTGTGGGTAGGCCTCACTTTTGTCATACCACGTCATCCATCACCCCCTGCGAGATATAAACCTTACCCTACGCTTCTTATCACTAAAATATTCCGATTACAATTTGTGGTGGGCCCCACTTCCATTTACCACGTCACTCCTCCGCTCGTTGCACTTCACCCATCACAAATATTAAAGCTTACCCTTCACTGCTCATATATAAACCCTGCGATTTGCGATGTGCGGGTGACCCCACCTCTGGCAGGCCACGTCACCTTCCACTTATCATAATTGCACTTCGCACTATGTAGATTTTAAAATTCACCTTCGCTGCTTATAACATAAACTCTCGATCTGTGATATGTGGGAGGTCCCACCTCTTGCCACATCACCTTCCCGCAATCGCATTTCATAGATTTCTGGCCACAACCTTTACTCCCACTTTTTGATATGTAAAACACTCTGATTGTGATTTGCGATATGAGATCAAGCCCTACTTTCGCTGTGCCACGTCATCCTCCACTCACAGCTAAACCTTTGCTATTGTTCCCTCATCTCCACTCCCTGTCATCCATCCACAGCTCATGATCTATTTCGCACTCCCTCCAACTTCCGAAGGTTAATTCTTGGGGGGTCCGAAATGGTTAGTTGTTGAAATCGCCTCCGGTGCTATGTGTCAACCTGCAACGATTTCACACCCCCTCCATCCAATACCACAAACCATCCATGCCCCCCTCCGAAATCCGGTCTCCAGTTTTTGTAAGTCAAACATAGCATTGGTTTAGGTGGGACAAACAAAGCAGAGGTATATTCAGTTTTTCAAATGAATCCCTCGTTGAAGAGCTAGGCATACACAACGCGACAGGCCTTTTCACGAAGGTTATGGAAATCATGAGAATGAGGGAGTGAAGGATTTCCACAGCAGATGGAATCAGCTGATGGAAGCTAGACTCCCCACTTGTTCATGGCCACTCTTCGCCACTCCTTTTTGAAGATTTCAGAATTTGGCCACCATGGCCAACTATGTTATTTCTTTTTACTGTTTGATTATGATGTTTTACTAGTGAAATCTCGATTTAACCTGATTCTGTTTTGATTTTCTGTTTGCAGGAGTGATTTATTGATTCATGCTCAGTAAGTTAGTTAGGATATTTTGATTTCACATGTGTGGGTTGATCATGGGAATTTGATTCGATCATAAACCCTCAGAGGAACTCTATATGTAGAGAGTTAAGAGATGGAACAAAGGTTCTAAATTTTGGAGAAATTTTGTTTTGGTTCTGTGCTATTGTGATCTCTATGCTCTAAGATACATATTTGGGAGAGCTATTTTTAATATAATCTGATATATAGAGTTGTTTACTTGGATTCCAGATGGAGAAATGTGTAGTATGTATATGTGTTCTCTTGTTTATTTGAAATCTCCTGTTTATGTATAATCATATTTCATGTTCTGTTGCTTTTATGATTCGTGTAATGTAGCTGTCAGTGGTATGCATTTTTATTCATCAATTTGTTTATGTATAATGCTCATGTATTAATTTTTTTGCACTTCCTTAATTCGCGCTCCATGAATTTCTATTGTTGGTCATATTCCACTTACATCCATTTCCTCTGAGTTCATGGGAGACTGATTCTTAAGAATTTTAAGCCAGCCTCTTGAGGATTCCTCCTTTGTTCCTCCTCAGCACCTCTACATATTTTGAAAGCCTATGCTCATTGTTTCATACTTGGCCCAGTTGAAAGCCATCCAACCATACAACCTCCTGAGCCCTCTCGCAGTATAGGGTAATTCACATGAATCAGACTCCAAGGTCTTCTCCATTCTTGGACCACCAAAACCATTATTTCTCTTGATCCATATTCTGTCAGAGTCATCCTTATAATTGCATACTTTTAACCTCTGATTTTAAGATGTCCTAGGCATTGGTATTTTGCAACTCAAGGTTGTCTCTAGGAGCTACAACATCTTTTTGGTGCTTTTCATAGATATGATTCAAAATATGGGATCAATTTGGTTTTGATCATGAATTTTTGGAAACCATTGTCTCTTAGACATAGAAATATCGAGCATTTCAAACACATTCAAGAAATTGGTATCCACTTGGAACATATATAGCCATATTCTTCTCCATATTTATATAAATTTTGGTTGATCAAAAATTCGAGAGAAAGGGTTGACCACTTCCAATCGTTAATTCATCACCAAAAAGATGGCTTGGAACCAATAGTTTATTATCTAATGAATCTTTTCTTTATAATACTCTATTTGAGAGTTATCAATATTTATCAAATATGTTCCTATCTAACAGAGTGTTATTGGATCAAATTACAAAGACATTTTTGGAGAAGGAATGTCTTTTTCCAAAAGAAATTGAACACTAAAATATTTTCCCTAGGGTACGACATTATCTTGATCCTTCAATCAGGTGAGCACGAAGGGTTAAGAGTTGCATAGCCCTCACCTTGGCAACTCCACTATTATCAAAGTTCAAAAAAGTTGTAAACTTGGCTTATACAAGGCCTCATACTTGATCAGATACTTCCCAGTAGAGAACCCCTTTCGTATTTGATCCCCAAAAGATCATATTTAAGAGAATCTGGAAGGAGAAGCAACCCATCCAGGCTGATCTACCCTCCTTTTCTCTAAAAGATTTTCCTCATCTAAGAAAGTTAATATATACGACCCTGGCTCCACAACCCGTGTACTTGAGTATCCTCTAGAAACCTCTACTTTGGCCAGTTTAGCCATAAAATACAAAGCCGAATCCGCTAATACTTCTCTGCCTCCCTTGCACCCTACTCCCAAGGCTGAAAAATTCAAAGAAGTTGCTATTAGCTCCCCATAATTTTAGCAGATTGGTGAGACTAAAACTGCAGAGACAACACTTGAACCACTTTGGGATTCTAGGATCTAGCCCTCCTCAATCCAGAGAGGGATCTCTCTATAAGTGCAAAGATTGATTTATCTTTAAGGCTTGAATGTGATATTAGGCTAGTTATGAAGAACGAGGTTTTTGTTTGATTTTGGTTGGGCAAAGATATGTGAAGGTGAAGGAAGTCTAAATGAAGGGTGAAGGTGAATGAAAGTGAATGATTGATTCAGCTAAGAAGATAGGCAAGAAACAGCTTCAAACCATTGGGATATGGAGTCATAGTAGGATATAATTGAAACAACAAGGTTCAAGAGTGGTCCATGGGGCAAGTCATATATGTTGAAGGATCTCTTTAAAGTTGATTTTATGGAATGAAATGAAACAATAAGAATGGGAATTAGACAAATGAAGAACAAAGAGTAGCCTAAGATCAAGTAAGTACTTTGAAACTATCCTGCTTTTGGCATACACTTAAGAAAGACATAAAAGTAATCTAAGATTAGGTAAGTACTTTGAAACTAGCCTGCTTTTGATGCACTTCCAATAGAAAACATTTAAAACATGAAAAGAATAGCTTAAGATCAAGTAAGGACTTTGAACCTATCCTGCTTTTAGCATATTCTAAGGGAAACTTTACAAAGCAACTTTTGGACAAGAAACTAGAGGACAGGGCTCACCATAGACTTCCCTAGCTTTAATTTACTTAGTAAACTTATCAAGACAACACATAAGGTAACAAAGAATAGTCTAAGATCAGGTAAGGACTTTAAACCTATCCTGCTTTCAACATACCCTTAGGGAAACCTTCAGACAACCTTTGGAGATAAAGTTAGAGGACAGGGCTCACCATAGACTTCCTTAGTTTAACTTTACTTGGCAGAAACTAAAAATAACATTCAAGAACAATGTTTAGTTTGGACAGTAAGACGAGGGAATGCGAGCATTCCTAACTACTTGGACTATATTGAATCATTCTTAAATACACAATTTTGGAAGAAAACATGTAGATAAAGCTTATCAACAAGAGCAGGGTACCTTTGACAGTAAATCCTAACTCTATAATTGTTGTTCTTTATCAGAGAAGATGGAAATAATGGAAACAGAAATAAAATAACAATTTACAATAAGAAAAACATCACCGTTGACATAGACCAATATCCCATAAATCAGCTTGTATTTGAATGCTTCAAACCAGTTACAATCTTCAAGTCCAGTGGGTCTCTACAGCTTCAAAATTCTCATCTCAAATTAGGTATCTTCAATTACAAACAGAGCTTATAGCAGCTTCATAAAACTATTTAAAGGCAACAGATATGCAGTGACCAAAATTATCTTATCTTCTACAGAAGTATTAATAGAATAAATGAGGAGGTGGGATGGGATAAAAGATCTTCTAGGTTCAATTAATACAGTTTAATGTTTCTCTGCCTTTGAGGGGCTCAATGTATAAACTTTCTGATATTTCCTCTGTATTAATTGGTTTACATTAATTATTAAGCTTGCTGGGAATATTTTGTTGACTTTAAGGCTCTTCGTTATCCTTGTAATAACTCTGCTGACAATTTACAATAAGTTCCTTTGATTAATTAACTGTTTAGCTGTATTGATGCAAATATCTTCTGTTCTGGCCATAACTATGGCCTCTTTTGAATGTTTTGAGGCTACAGGTGGCTTTTGGTAGCTGAGAGGATTCAATTAGCCTCTGATGTGGCAGTGGAGGCTTTCTTGGACTGATAGATATTATTGTTTTTCTTTAAACACTGTTAATTTGATTTGATTTTGTGTGTTAGGCTTAATTAGGCCTAAATTTGGTCTTCTGTTCTTCAAAGTGTATTTAATTGAGTGGATTAGGCTTTAGATAGTCGATTCAGGCCATAATCCCTCAAAAATTGTGTAAACCATCTTTAATTCTTCATCTTTGTTGTAACTGGATCTTTTAACACTAATACTCTCTGTTTGATTTAGCTTTGTTGTGTCTTGTTGATGTGTAGGCACACAGAGGGTTTTAAAATGGCATCAACGCTCATGAGACACTGATAATTCTCGACGAGAAACCCCGCAAAATGATATTATTCACGTATAAAGGCCTGGGGGATTGTCATCCCGGACCTTAAATTCTCTTTTAAAACTTTTGATAAAAACCATTAAAACATACAAAAACAAATGAAATTAGAAAATTCCTGCATATTTGGGTTTAAAATGCTTTGGAGGTTGGGGTTAGATTGTGGACGTTGGATGAAAGCATACAATGGTGAGGATTTCTCGATGAGGTCAGAGGGGAAGCTGTTTGAAAAAATGGTGGAGAGATTAAGTCAGATCCGTTGATCCGTAGAGATCAATGGTTGAGATCAAATGAGAAAATACTACGTAGAAGGGCCATTTTATTGCGCAACGGGCGAAAATACAAAGGAAATGGGTAAATAACCTTTGGCGGAGGAAATAGTTTAAAATGAAATTTGGGGTTTCTGAAAGGATTCTAGGCCGTCGGATTAGATCGGCCACAGAGATCAATGGTGGAGGTTGATCGATGAAGTCCCTTGGAGGATGGGCGTAGGGCGATTAAAAAGGCGAGATGGAATGCGGGCCGTTGATCTGTAGAGATCAACGGCGGATATCTATTTTGGGAAAATGTAATGGGAATGGGAAGGGTGGTTTCGGTTGAGAAAACCGCCAGTTTTACGTGAGAAAAGGGAGAAAGGCAGTTTTAGCTTTTTGAACGCGATATGCGTTAGAGCCTAACACGTGGCTTTTCAAAACCACCCTCATCACGTAATTTTAAATCATTAAATTTCAGGCTTAAAATTGCACGAAACCACGTGCTGACTGTCAAATCTAGGGCCCTAGATCTGACGGTCGTGGAGAGAGCGTGATGGAGGATAGATGCATGAGCGATAAAAGGTGGGGCGGGGTCTGAACGGTTTTGATCTGGACCGTCAGATCAAGGAATGAATGTCAGAGATTTGATCTGGGGAAATGTAGGACCCAAAGGAGTTGGGCCTATCGCGTTGAATCCGGACCATCGATGAAAGAATGAATGGTCCATATTAAATCTCGTGGTCAAGATTAAATCTCGTGGTTAATGTAATGACATATGAGGTGATGGTTGGGCGGAGAATGGGTCAATGTGAGTCGTTGATCTACAGAGATCAACGGCGAAGATCCGTTTAAAACTTTATACAGCGGGGCTTATGAAAAATAGCAAAGGGAAGGGAGAAACGATCTGGAAAATTGGATCTTATTGTATGGACAGCCCAGATGCAATCGGAAGATTGCGATCGGCGGGGGCAAAGGGAAAAGAGCGCCGATGTGATTGAACGTAGACCGTTGATCTGAGGATCAGATCGACGGCAGAGAATGAATCGGAGGTCCAAACACGGAGGGATGGGCTTATGAAAAAGGGTAATGTGGGCCATTAGATCTAGGCCTGGCGGGGAAAATCAATAGTTGAGAAGCCATCGGGAGGTTGCCAATCGGAGGGGAGCAATAAAATATTCAAACGCACCCAATGAAATCTCCGATGTGAGATTCTGCAAATCGTTGATTGGTTTAAGATCAACAGTGGAGTTTTTCCCAACCAATGAACCGTCGGGACTCTTTATAATATGAAAAAAAAGAGGTATTTTATGAAATACAAAGGGAAATTTGCATCGGGGAGGGTTTTATATAATTTTTTAGCTCCCGATTGTGGGCTCTAGGTTTTACAAAGGAAGCAAGGGATTGGGGGATATATACAAAAGGAGCCAATCGCATCGGAAGTTTTATGTAACAAAAAGACATGCGCCCATCGCAAACTGCCGAATGCGATTAGCGCTCGGGACTTTAACTCTTGGTCCTGGGCGCGGTTTATATGGTGGGGAAGTGGTTTTGGGGCTAGGGCCAAAAGGGCTTAAGGCCTTAGCACAAAAGGGTGCCTTTTTATGATTTTTCAAGGATTTTAAAGCATTTTGAAAGATTTTGATAAGGTAAAAAAGGAGTTTTAACCTTATCAAAGGGGTTTTTATGAAGGGAAGAAGGGAAATGAGGGAAAATAGAGGAATTTTATGAGGTAAAAGGGGATAAAAAGGAGGTTAATTTTGAATGGAAGAAGGGGTAAAAATGAGGGGAAAATGGAGTTTTCGCAGCAGTCTTTTCTTCAGGAAAACAGTAGATTTTCAGAATTGAGAGGGAAACAACAGTGAAGATTAATCAAAGGATAAGTCATCTTCATAAGAATTCAAGAACTAACAATTTGGCAATAGAATTGTTTCTTAAAGGCTTCAAAAATGATTTAGCCACCATTTGATATGACAAATTTTATAGGTGGCTAACAGTGGCTCCACATGGGGATGGTGCCTTCTTGAAGGCATCAAGAACTTCAGACTTGTATTCTCTAGGGGGCTGATCAGTGCCTCATCCATTGGGCTACAAATTTCTTCACTTGGATGATCTTCTTGTGCTCTGAAAATGTTAGCAACCATGAAAGATAATGCAATACTATCAAACCAAGATTTCTACCTACCCAATCCTACTGATCTAACATTTTTTCTTCTTTCAGAGTGCACTTGGATTGGAAAGCTCTTTTAAAAACATTTTATTCTTTTGAAAGAAAAAAACTAATCTAAGTCTACTTCTTATTTCTCCATGAACTCGGATTAAACAGTTGAGTTCATAAGCTTCTCTACCTAATCTACTATCTATTAGGATTAAACGGTCCAACAGATTTTTATTCACTAATTTATAAAATAGAAATTTAAAAGCATACAAGTCAGGATTGAACAGTCTAACTTGTTGCTGATTTATGGCATAAAAACAAGCTACACATAGATTATTATTTGCAGAAAATTAAATCAAAATGTTGAAGGCTTAAGATCTAAAAGTTTTAAGCACATCCTTCTCTTTTCTTCAGCTTTGTTTTTGAGTTTGTTTGAGCTGTTTTTCCTTGTTATCTGGTTCAAGTTCTGGGTATATTAGAACCAGTTTATCTTCTATGTTTGGCTCAGGATTTTAGACAAATTAGAGCCATGCTTCTTTTGAAATTCATAGGTTTAGATTTTGAGCTTGTTTGAACCCTTTTTCTTCTATCCTAATCTACCTAACTGATAAGCCAAGATTAAACTATTTGGAAAATTTGATTTACTAACCTATCAGCAGTAAATTTAAAACTAATTAGTCATGATTAGGATGTATGACTAAATAGAAGGGTGTTTTTCAGGAGTGGCATTTGAACTTGCACACTTTCAGATTTTGTTTCTCTTTTTTGGTATGGGGTTGTACCTTTCTTGTTTTTACAATCTGCCCTCTTTTCTCTTTCTTTTGTTTTTGTATTTTTGATTTTTCTAACTTTGAATGCAATGATAGATGAAATATTTAAAATGAAAAAAGATAAAAAAAGGATTCCAAACATGATAGGATCAAGAGAAATAATGTTTGAGCATCCTGCCATTGACAGGACCCCCAAACAGTTCAACTCCATTCAATTCCTGCAAGAAGTAGGCATTGTTAGTAGCATTAGAATGAATGAGATAAGGGCCAAGCCATAAGTTATCAAATTTCCCATGCTTGCCTTTGTCTTCTCTCCTTGAATCCCACTTTAACACTTTGTGCCCAATGTTGTGTAATAGATCTGACAAGAAAATGTATAGAAATGGAAAATATGCCCAAGAAATAACACCATTGAAGATAAAAATTCAGATCTTCATTAATATCAAAACCCTTGAGGTAGGGAAACACCATACATTCACTCCTTAAGGAAGGAGATCACTCCACAAGCCATATGCTTGCCAATACAATAATCCTTGACATCTCTCAATGGAGAGTCTAAACTCTATTAGTTTCTTATGCAATACCATACATCCCAATCAATGGGCTTATCACTTTGTTCCTAGCTATATGCATTCCTTATAATGTGGGTTAGCCACTTTATTTATTAACTATGGCCCAATTATTTATCATTCTTATATTATTACATCGTATTATTCCCTTGGGTACCTCCCTCTGTACCCTATATTATCCCCCCTAGGTATACTACATTACACCCTCCTTAAACATGTTTCATCCCCGAAACATAAGAAGAACACAAATAATAAGATATACTCAAAAGATTATTACACTGGTACCATTCACGTGCATCCAGCCATCCCAGAGAAAGGTGAACACTCGATCTAGTCGATGTATCACTTGCTTGAGATGGAAGTGGGTTCTGGTGGTTCTTCTGTGTTGATGTGTTGTGGGTGGATCGTTGCACCTCTCTATGTGTCATCCAGGGGTTGTTGTCCTTGTTGCTAATTTGTTGCCACCTTGCTGGTTGTTGTCTTGCTGGGTGATGCGGGTGGTGATATGTTGATGGTTTCATTGATGGAACATCTTTCATTAATTCCTCCATTATTGGTGATGGAGTGGTGTCAAGTTCTTTTGTTAGTACTTGCTTTGATGTCTATTTTTAGCTGTCTACCATCAAAGGCTCATCATCTGATGTGTTTGTGTCATTAGAGATTTGCGCTTCTTCCTCCCTAGTCTTTGCATGGTTCCTAATGCAAATATCGTGCAATGTAATTTTCTTCTTTTTATACCAGAGCTTCATGAATTTCTTTTGCACATTAAAATTGATAGTACCAATGGATTCCATCCAAGGGTGTCCCAAAACAACATCCACAACAGCCATATCTAAAGCATAAAAATCAGAATGCAACACATACTTATCCTTAGAAATCTTCAAATCTTTATAAATTTGAACATCTTCATTATCAACCTGTGTGTTTTCAATATGTTTTGTTGGAACTTGCAATTTTTTAGCCAAATTAACATTGATACAATTATGCTTGTAACTAGGAATGATAGACACAATGATGTTCTCTTTCTGAATAAATCCATTAACCTGTAATATGGAAATATTAATAGAAAATAATTCTTTATGTCTCTTAGTGTCCTTCTTTCCAGCTTTAGACCACTTGTCCAAAGTGAATTTTTCAAGTTTTTTCTCGGGAAGTTTCTTCACTGCGCTGTCAAGTGAGATCCACCATTTATTTGCCTCATCTTTCATATGAAGCCCTATGGAGCATATCCAAAAATTTCGATTTTGAGCCTTGAGATATTGTAAAAAATCTTCAATAGTAGGGCCATCATCTTTTCCTGTAAACTTCATCTTGCGATAATCCATAAAGTAAGGGTTTTGAAGAAAATCACTTATTTTGGCAAAAAAATTAAAATGGACATTACTAAGTCAATATAACTCAGAATCCTTAATATAGCCCATTTTCGAAAATGGAATAGCCATTCTGCATCTAACCATGTGACTGAAATCCTGATCTAAACATTCTGGAAACACAGTTTTGCGCTGCAACTGTCTCGCCATCACAAAATTTCTGAAAAAATGGTTGATTTTAAATCAGTGATAACTCCCTCATCCGGACTTCGATTTGACCCTTTTTTTTTTTTTTAATCGGGTGATTTTTCAAGGGGAGCTCAGATCTATAATTTTTTGTCTAAAATTGTGCACCAAAATATACTAAAAATGTCAGGAGAGCTGTCGTACACAAATTTCGGTTAGAAACATTTCTGCAACACAACTGAATTTAAATCAATGATATCACCCTCATCCAGACTCTGATTTGACTGATTTTGTTTTTGAAATTGGGTATTTTTGTGTAAGGAATCCAGATCTGATATTTATTTCTGAAAATTTTGCACCAAAATTTTCAGATCTGCTCTACAAACTAACCGCCCAAAAATTTCCTGCAAAAAAATGAAAAAACAAATCTCCAAACTCTACCCAAGAAAGTGCTTTGATACCACTTGTAATAGATCTGACAAGAAAATGTATATAAATGGAAAATATGCCCAAGAAATAACACCATTGAAGATAAAAATTCAGATCTTCATTAATATCAAAACCCTTGAGGTAGGGCAACACCATACATTCACTCCTTAAGGAAGGAGATCACTCCACAAGCCATATGCTTGCCAATACAATAATCCTTGACATCTCTCAATGGAGAGTCTCTAGCCTATATATAGGTTTCATACATGCAATACCATGAGTAGTTACCATGGGTATCTCAATACCATACATCCAATACAATGGGCTTATCACTTTATTCCCTAGCTACATGTGGTCCCTTACATAATGTGGGTTAGCCACTTTATTTATTAACTATGGCCCAATTATTTATCATTCTTATATTATTACATCGTATTATTCCCTTGGGTACCTCCCTCTGTACCCTATATTATCCCCCCTAGGTATACTACATGTTGAAATTGCTGGCCTTTGTCCTTCTATCAAAAATATTTTTGATGCTCTCTTGCTTTTGTAATGCTCTATTGTAGACCTCCTCTCTGGTTTGCTGAAGATGTATAGTCTGATTAATCCTTCTGATCATGTCATTGTCTTCAGACTGCGCTTCTTGAATCAATCTTCATAATTGGTACACCAAGGCTGGTTGGAAAAATTGCATCTATTCCATACACAAGTTGATAGGGTGACTTTCCAATAGATTTCTTGAGTGTTAATCTGTCAGCCCATAGTGCATGTACTAGCTTTGTGTGGCAAGACTTCTTGTTGTTCTCCAGCAACTTCTTGATTATGTTTACCAAAATTTTGTTTGAGGATTCTGCCAGCCCATTACCTTGAGGGTAATAAGCAGTAGAATGACCCAATGTTATCTGATATTTGTGACAGAATTCAACCATCTTCTTGGATCCAAATGTTGTTACATTATCAATGATGATCTTCCTAGGACAGCCAAATCTAGAGAGGATATGAGTCTCAATGAATTTTATGATGACAGAGTCATTGGCTTGTCTAGAAGGGATGGCTTCTATCCATTTGGTAAAGTAGTCTGTTGCAGTGAGAATCCATCTATGCTGGGCAGATGAGGGCAGATGGATTTCTCCTATGAATTCAAGTCCCCACTATTGAAAAGGAGCTTCAACAATGATTGGATGCAGAGGTAAGGGAAGCAATATTCTTTTGCCTTCAAAAAGTTGGCATTTATGACAAGCAATGATCATTTTATGGACATCCAGAAAGAGTGTAGGCTAATAGTAACTAGCTCTAAGGATTTTTTTGGCTATAGTCTTCCAGTAGAGGTGGCATCCACATTCTCCTTCATGGAACTCGTGCTTAACCTTCTCTGCATCATTCTCAGGCAAACATTTAAGCAATATTCCACTTGCATTTTTCCAATAAAGACATTTATCTATAATGCAATAGTTTGCATCTTTTAACTTTAAAAACCTTGCCTTTGTTTTTGATAAACTAGGAGGTGTATTCAAATTAAGCAAAACATATAGAATATCAACATACCAAAAGGAATTCATAAAATGGTCTTCAATAATGGGAGTTGACAATTCGTCCTGTTCATCTAAAGCATTTATCATATTTATATCAAGAACTTCAAAAGTTGATTCACCTATTAATCTAGCTAGACCTCGGCCTTTAATGAGTTTAGTGGGCTTGATCTCTAAATCATATTCAAATATCACAGCTATCCACTTACCTCTCTTACCATCTGGGTCCTGTGTTAGAATGTCTTTCACAACTAAATTTGGGACAAAGGCAATGATGTGGGAGTGCAAAATATAAACTCTGAAGTCTTTTAAAGCTTTGACTAAGGAAAAGGCTTGTTTTTCCATAATGTTGTACTTCAGAGGAGCATCTCTCAATGCCTTGCTAAAGAATGCAATGGGATGCTTATGACCTTGTGGATTTTTCTGCAATAGGACAACAGCTATTGTGTGGTTTGATGCAAATGAAAAAATGTAAAAATCTTTTGAAAAATCAGGACTTATTAGAACTGGTGTTTTGGTTAATGCTTGTTTCACCAATTCAAAAGATTTCTTTGCTTCTAAGGACCACTTAACCCCTTTTTCCTTTTTTAGCATGTTTGTAATGTTTCTAATGAGCTCAGCGAAGTTGGGTATGAACCTTCTCAAGAAATTAATCTTTCCAATGAAGGATTGAAGTTCCTTGATGTTTCTAGGATGAGTGATTTGCAATATAGCCTCAATATTTTTTGGGTCTATCTTTATCCCTTGTTATGATATGATGTGCCCAAGAATTTTACCTTCTTAGAGACTAAACAGTGTTTTCTTTGGATTTAAAGATATCCCAAACTTTTTGCATTTCTCGAATACTTTTCTCAAGTGTTCTAAGTGCTCTTCATCTGTCTTGGAAAAAATAGTGACATCATCAAGGTAAATAATGATGAAGTAGCCTAATTCTTCCGAGAATGCAATGTCCATGGCTCTCTGAAAAGTAGCACCAGCATTCACTAAACCAAAGGGCATTTTCACATACATGAAAGTGCCCCAAGGTGTAGTAAAATATGTCTTTAATTGATCATTAGGATGTACTAAAATATGATTTTATCCTGAGTAGCCATTTAGCAAAGAAATTCTTTTAGAACCAACTACCCTTTGTAAAATATGATCCATCTTGGGTAAAGGGTAGTTGTCCTTTAGTGAGGATTTTTTTAAGTCTCTAAAGTCTATACAAAGCCTAATATCTCCTGTTTTCTTCCTAACTGACACTAGATTAGATACCCACTCTGAATATCTTATAGAGACAATAATACCAGCTTGATACATTTTCTTGATTTCCTTCTCAACCAAAGGTAACTAAATAGGGTTTATTTTGCGCAGTTTTTGTTTAAATCGATTTTGGTTTTCCTTGAGAGGTATCTTGTGCTGAATTATTTTAGTGTCATAGGATTTCAGATCTTCATAACCCCAGGCAAAAACATCAGAAAATTCTTTAAACATCTCCATGTATTTTAGTTTGATGTGAGCTGGTAAAGTTTTAGACAGTTTGATCATCTTTGGTTTTAGTTCACTGCCTATATTACACTCTTCAACTTCAGATTCAACAGGCTCCAGTTTTGGCTTCTTGGTCACATCGTTGAAATCAAACAACTCTTCTAAAGGGACCAGACCTTTTGGCAAACCTTGATTGTTAGACTGCAAAGTTTCCAAGTCTTCTTTTTCTAACTTTGCAACAATTTCTATTATGTTTTCAAGTTTGTTAGACAACAGATTTACATTAGCCTTCTCCGAAGACTCTCCTTCTTCATCAAGTAGATTTTCTTCACTAGGAAAATCTATTTCATAGTCTAAATCTGAACTTGGTAGTTCAAATTCATTTCTGGACTGCAGGAAGTCTTCTGTTTGTTTGTCTCCATCAAACACTTGCCAATGTTTCTCATTATCAGGAACGGCTGGTCTAAATTTGATTTGAGTTGTACATTGTTTGGTTTCATAAGGAGTCAGGCACGTTCTAGCAGAAAAAGCCAAACTATTAGCTTGGATATTTTCATTTCTTGGGATAAAGATAAGTTTAAATTCTTTGAATGTTTTCAATAAATCCATGAAATCGTTTCAATAGGCTCTAAGTCTGGGATGTTTCACAGTATATTCCCCATTCACTTGCCTAATTATTAATTCAGAATCACCATGAACCTTTATTCTTTTGGCCCCTAATTTCTTCAATAAATGCAGGCCTGAAAGAAGGGCTTCATACTCGGCTATGTTATTGGTGCACTAAAAGTTTAATTTGTAGGAATGCCCTTCAGTATGATTGTTTATTGTATTGTGAAGCCACATTCCCACACCTGCATCACTCTTAGTACAATATCCATCAAAGTGCATACTCCAAAGAGGACTAGTTTCGAGTTCATCAGTTTGGTTACTGTCCTCTTCAGCTAGTGTGCTTTTGGATTGTTCTTGAAGATCAGCACTTCGTTGAATTTGTTTTAATTCCTTAGGTTTTTCATTGTGTTGAGGAGTACTTTATTGAATCTCAAGGTTTAAAAGCAAAGGATGAATGATTTGTAGCTCTAGACCCATGTTTTGTTTGTTGTAGTTTTCTGGTTTAGCAAACTATTTTGACGGTTCTGACTCGTCTTCCTCCTCCTCTCTATCTGCCATTAATTCAATTAAGGTCACTTGTTCAGTGAATGTTTCATAATTAAAAAGGATAAATGATTCAAGGCCTATATTTACAGAATAAAGGGGATATTTTTGCGGTCTCTCTTGGCTAGTAACCATGTATTGCATATGAGACACCCTGTAAAGTCTTCTAGTTTGATTAAAAACAAGGATAGTTGCATATGTCATATCCATCTGCATAGTTCCTTGTAACTTAGCTCCCCAAGATCTTGATAAAAGCATACCATTTTTTGGGGGTACATCAGCCACCACAATATCCATTACTACACATTTGGCTGGGATTTGTGCTAAGTTTACACAGAGGTCTTGAATTAAACCTAAACATTTCACTCTACTCGAGTCAAAGGAGTAAAGATCTTTGTAAGGTCGAGTGATCTCAAGGCCTAGGCTCTCCATTACAGCTTTTGGCATTAAATTGTGGGAGGCCCCTGAGTCATGCATGGCGTTGTGCAAAATTTTGTCATGAACATTTAAACTAACATAAAAAGGAGGAACTGGTCCCTCTTGATACCTACCCTCAATCATAGGACCAAATATGAGCTCTGGTTGGTCATCATTAAGATTGGCAGTGTCATTATTTTTTTCTATGTTTAAAGCCTTCAAAATTTGGGATCTATATACATCTTGGGCAGCTAATTCAGTGAGAGGAACAGAGATCTTGATTCTGGAAATTTCTTGCTCCAAACTGAAAGGCATTTGATTCTTTGAAGTGCTTGTTTCAGCCTTATTAACTACCACTCTCAACAAAATCAGTTTGTTGATTTCCTCTATTTACATTTGTCAAAATTGTTTTAACATGAGAATTAGCTGAGGTGCTAGCGCTACTAAGGTCTGCACTCTGTTTTTCAGTACTTTGAGTGCCTTTTTCTTTGTTTTTATCAGAATTTCCAGCCACTGTTTTTTCTTTCTGCTTTATAACTTTGGGTTTATTTATAGAGTTGTTTTGTGCAGATTTTTCAGAGTTTTTAGTTTTGGGAGTTTCCAGATTCTTTTTACTTCTAAGGTCATATTCCTTTGTGGTTTCTATGATGACATTTTCCATTTCTTGGTAGTAATATTCATCTTTTGGTATTTTATCATCATAGGGTGTATATAGACCTTGTTTCCTATTGTAATGGACTTCAAAATCATCATTATCTACTCCCAACATGTTTATATCATCCTCCTCTATTTGTTCTAATGTTTCTTCAACCTCACCTACATAGTTTTGATGAAAAGGAGGAGTGATATGTTGATCATCCTCCCTTGGTCTATTTTGAGGCTGGTTTCTCCTAAAATTCTGATTTTGGTTTTGATTTATGTTTTGAGGAGTTGTTTGGTTTTGACCCGCTTGTGCCCTCTCAAGTATGCTCATCTTTTTCATAATCTCCTCCATCATTCTCTCTATCTTTGAGCTAGATATGGAAGGTGTGGATTCCTCTCTAAAGGTGACTTTCTTCTCATTCCTCATTCTTGCTCTTTTCTCCATTAAATTAACTTCCATGGCAAGAGCTCCTTTTTACATATCTTAAAGGGTTAAAGGATCTCTCTCTCTCAGCTGATAGGCCATTTCAGGATCAAATCCTTCAGGAAACCTGTTTAAAGCTGAGCCTTGTGGAGGTTTTAAGTCTAGGGGAAGGGCATTATAAACACTGTTAAACCTAGTGCAATAAGCTTGTACACTTTCCCCAGTGTTTCTGTGGAGATTCTTGTAATCAGAAAGTATTTGAAGAGGGTTTTTTCTGACTTCCCATTTTTTTAAGAATAATTGATGGAATGCTTGGAGATCATTAATACTGTGAGGGGATAAGCCTTTGAACCATTTTCTTACTTCTCCCCCTAAACTCTGAGCAAATAATCTAAGTTTGACAGTTTCATCATCAATCTCATTTCTGTCAAAGTAGTCATTCATCTTATCCACATGTTGTGAAGCAGTAGTAGCATTACTGGCATCATACAATGGTATCTTGGACTAATAGTCCTATGGAAGATTGACTAAAGGTAAAGGAAGGACTAGGGGAGCATACCATGTTGCCATGATAGGAGGTTGTGGAAATAGTGGGGGGTTTACAAGTGGTGGATTGATAAGAGGGAAAGTGGGCTGGAATGGAGTGGTTTGGATAGTGGATGTATGAAGAACAGACGTGGATGTACCAGCAATAGATTGTTGAGCTGATCTTGGATGAGAGATACCTAAATTGTAAAGGAAATGTAAATCGAGTTGTGTTGTTTCTCTACTACCAGGATGTTCACTTCTATCTGGGGATGAAGGTGAAGACTCTGAATCTAGCTGATCTAAATCATCAAGTGACCGAGTTCTAAATGGATTTATTAAGTCAACTTGTGATTCTTGTAGAGCTGCAAGGTTTTAAGGAACATAATTAGCTCTAAGGGGTGATCTGAAAAAAGTTGGAGATTTAACCTCAGGAGACTTCCTAAGGATTCTTTCAGGGTTATCAACTATCTCAGGAGGGTTTGGGTCAGGGTAAGCTCTAGTATAAATCTTTCTAGGAGCCACTCTGCTGTTTTTTTCAGACCCAACTAAACAAAAAAAGTTTAACCGAATATGAAAATCTTTAAGAGGCTAACTGATCTTTTAAATAAGAAAAATTTAATCCTAAAGTCCTCTAATTGAGTTTATATGATTTTATGATGATAATGGGTCTTCCTAGTGGAGTCTTAAGGTCTGTTTAGGATTGTGGAGTCACCAGGTGGAAATTTTTAGCTCTTTTGAAGGTAAAAGGTTTTATGGTCCACCACCATGTTTATTTAGATACCAATCTGAAATATTGTTGGGTTTTCTGATTTTTTTCAGTCCTATGGGTTGTAAGAGTGTCCTAACTTTGTTTCAACACTTAGCTACGGTGATGAGACAAAGAAATTTTACTCTTATGGTTGAGCTAGCTGATCCTTCAAGGTTTGATAAGCTCTTATGAGAATCCTAAGGTTTCCTTAGTTTGTCACTAATTCAAAATAAGTTTTATCATGATTACCATTTGCTTGGTAGTGCTTGAAGAGGGCTACTTGTACTCAAGGGGTTTGTATGAGATCTTAAGGGTATATCTAGGCTGAAAAATACTTAAAGTCCCTAGTGGAGTCACCAAAAATGTTATGCCTAGTGGCTTAACTGGATAATATACCAAATGTTCTTGAATCAAGGCCTTTTCTGAGATTTTAAAGGTATCAAGGATGAAAAATACTCAAAATTCCCCAGTGGAGTCACCAGAAATGTTAGCTCCCCATAAATTTAGCAGGTTAGTGAGACTAAAACTGTAGAGACAACACTTGAACCACTTTGGGATTCTAGGATCTAGCCCTCCTAAATCCAGAGATGGATCTCTCTATAAGTGCATATATTGATTTATCTTTACGGCTTGAAATGTGATATTAGGCTATTTATGAAGAACGAGGTTTTTGTTTGTTTTGGTTGGGAAAAGATATATGAAGGTGAAGGAAGTCTAAATGAAGTGTAGAAATTTTGAATAATAGATCACTTATTCACCGAGATTATCCTGATTACACACTATTTGAGCTTCATGCATAATACATAACCTCTTCTACCATTGATCATCAATTTTCAGAATTAAAAACAATTGCATGCGGTCATTAAAACATTAATCAATCACACATATAAACACAGTATGTAATGGGGAAAGATTACAGATGAAAACCCCCAACTATCTGTATATTATAATGATAGAGAACATGTAACAATCATAGTACAAACTCCTCACAAGCTCTCAGCACTATCTCCAATTGTTACACACTAACTAGCTCAGATATGAACAAGTCACAAGTTCAAATCTCCTCCACCTGTTAGCCTGCCTCTACTGCGCAATCCAAGATGGTTAATTGTAAGATCCAAGTTCGAATCCCCTTGGCTTGTACTGCGCAATCCTCATTGGCAATCTCAATCAATGTGTGTGCAAATCTCATGCACAGCTATAGTCACAACTGATAGTAGACTCACCCTTTCACCCACCTCTAACACTGGTCTCCACTGAACTGTCCATGCACTGAGTTAAATGATGTATTATTTAGTTGATTTATGAGTTAATAATTAGTGAATTAATTAATAATTAATTCACACCACTCATCACTAGTGTATTTATCAGTTAGACTAAATACAGCTAGTTCAACTAAGTTAAACCGAACACAACTCCATCAACTGTCTCATCAACTCCACCAAACTCTGCCACATGAGTTCTAACTGAAGTCAACCATGCAATAGCTCAACTAAACCCTAGGAATAGCGTAATTCCTTCTGTCAGCTGCATGTGCCACATCCGTAGCTTGAACTGAAGTGCTGCAAGAGGATAAGATAATGTTTATAGTCCAAATATTATTAAGAGCTAATAATATTCGACTGATCTATTTTTAGACTGGCAGTCTAAAAATAGACTCCGCCCAGTATGTCTAAAAATATAGGACCATCTATTTTTACCAACTTGACCAACCATCCACAAATAACATCCTGCAACTCATAGACCATGATCCATATGTCTAAAAATAGACATAGTCTAAAAATAGACTTTGCGCCAAAAATAGCCTGCGGGCTCACTTAGTGAAGGCGACTTCTTTTCACTAAGCTCCATCATCTTGTTGCATTCTCAACATGAAGGGTGAAGGTGAATGAAAGTGAAAATTGATTCAGCTAAGAAGACAAGCAAGAAGAAGCTTCAACCCATTGGGCTATGGAGTCATAGTAGGATTTAATTGAAACAACAAGGTTCAAGAGTGGTCCATGGGGCAAGTCATCTATGTCTAAGGATCTCTTTAAAGTTGATTTTATGGAATGAAATGAAACAATAAGAAGGGGAATTAAACAAATGAAGAACAAAGAGCAGCCTAAGATCAAGTAATTACTTTGAAACTATCCTGCTTTCGGCATACACTTAAGAAAGACATAAAAGTAATCTAAGATCAGGTAAGTACTTCGAAACTAGCCTGCTTTTGATGCACTTTCAATAGAAAAAATTTAAAACACAAAAAATAATAGCTTAAGATCAAGTAAGGACTTTGAAACTATCCTGCTTTCAGCATATTCTAAGGGAAACATTTCAAAGCAACTGTTGGAGAAGAAACTAGAGGACAGGGCTCACCATAGACTTCCCTAGCTCTGCTTTACTTAGCAAAATTATCAAGACAACACATAAGATAACAAAGAATAGTCTAAGATTAGGTAAGGACTTTGAACCTAGCCTGCTTTCAACATACTCTTAGGGAAACTTTTAGACAACCTTTGGAGATAAAACTAGAGGATAGGGCTCACCATATACTTCCCTAGTTCAACTTTACTTTGCAGAAACTAAAAATAACATTCAAGAACAATGCTCTCTTTAGACAGTAGGACGAGGGAACACCAACATTCCTAACTACTTGGAATGTATTGAATCATTCTTAAATACACAATTTTGGAAGAAAACATGTAGATAAAGCTTATCAGTAAGAGCAGGGTACCTTTGATAGTAAATCCTAACTCTATAATTGCTGTTCTTTATCAGAGAAGATGGACATAATGGAAATAGAAATAAAATAACAATTTACAATAAGAAAAACATCACTATTGACATAGACCAAGATCCCATAAATCAGCTTGTATTTAATGCTTCAAACCAGTTACAATCTTCAAGTCCAATGGGTCTCTACAGCTTCAAACTTCTCATTTCAACGTAGGTATCTTCAATTACAAACAAAGCTTACAGCAGCTTCAATAAAATATTTACAGGAAACAGATATGCAGTGACCAACCTTATCTCATCTTCTACAGAAGTATTTATAGAAGAAATGAGGAGGTGGGATGGGATAAAAGATCTTCTAGGTTTAATTAATACAGTTTAATGTTTCTCGGCCTTTGAGGGGCTCAATGGATAAAATTTCTAATATTTCCTCTGTATTAATTGGTTTACATTAAGTATCTAAACTCGCTGGGAAGATTTTTTGACTTTAAGGCTCTTTGTCATCCTTGTAATAACTCTGCTGACAGTTTACAATAAGTTCCTTCGGTTGAATTAATTGTTCAGCTATATTAAGGCAAATATCTTCTGTTCTTCAATAACTATGCCCCTTTTTTGAATGCTTTGAGGCTGCAGGTGGCTTTTGGTAGCTGAGAGGATTCAATTAGCCTCTGATCTGGTAGTGGAGGCTTTCTCGAACTGATAGATATTATTTTTTTTCTTTAAACACTATTAATTTGCTTTAGCTAAGTGTGTTAGGCTTAATTAGGCCTAATTTATGTCCTTGTTCTTCAAACTATGTTTAATTGAATGGATTAGGCATTTAGATAGTCGATTCAGGCCATAATCTCTCATAACTGTATAAACAACCTTCAATTCTTCATCTCTGCTGTGACTGGATCTTTAACATTGATACTCTCTATTTAATTAAGCTTTGTTGTGTCTTGTTGATGTGTAGGCATTACAGGGGCATTATAGTGGTGTCAGTGCTCATGAGGCACCGATAAAACATAATGGGAAAACCCTGCAAAATGATCTCTTTGATGAATAATGGCTTGAGGGATCGTCATCCTCGGCCTTCAACTTTCCTTTAAAATAATTGAAAAAAACCATTAAAACCTGCACAAACAAGAAAAAGTTAAGAAACTCCTACGTATTTTGGGTTTAAACTGCTTTGGAGGATGGGGTTAGATCACAGCCGATGGATGAAAGCATCCAACGATGAGGATTGCTCGATGAGGTCAGATGGGAGGCGGTTTGAAAAAAAGGTGGAGAGATTAAGTCAGATCTGTTGATCTGCAAAGGTCGACAGTTGAGATTAATCGGGAAAATACTATGTAGAAGGGCCATATTATCGCGTAACGAGAGTAAATACAAAGGAAATGGGTAAATAACCTTTGTCAGAGGAAAATAGGTTAAAATGAAATTTGGGGTTTCTAAAAGGATTTTGGGCCGTCGGATTAGATCAGCCACAGAGATCAATGGCGGAGGTTGATCGATGAAGTCCCTTGGAAGATAGGCAGAGGGTGATGAACTAACGTGAGATTAAACCGGGACCGTTGATCTGCGGAGATCAACGACAGAGATTAATTTTGGGAAAATGAAGTGTAAATGGGAAGGGTGGTTTCGGCTGAGAAAACTGCCAGTTTCGCGCGACGAAAAGGGAGAAAGGTAGTTTTAGCTTTTTGAACGCGATATGTGTTAGAGCCTGACACATGGCTTTTCAAAACCACCCTCATCGCGTAATTTCAAATCATTAAATTTCAGGCTTAAAATTGCGTGAAAATGCACGTTGACCGTCAGATTTGGGGCCTTGGATCAGACAGTCATGGAGAGAGCGCGATGGAGGATAGATGCACGGGTGATAAAAGGTGGGGCGGGGTTTGAGCGGTTTTGATCTGGACCATCAAATCAAGGAATGAATGGCAGAGATTTGATCTGGGGAAAGGTAGGACCCAAAGGAGTTGGGCCTATCGCGTTGAATCTAGACCGTCGGATGAAAGAATGAATGGTCCAGATTAAATCTCGGGGTTAATGTAATGACATATGAGGCAAAGGTTGGGTAGAGAATGGGTCAATGCAGGCCGTTGATCTGCAGAGATCAACAGCTGAGATTCGCTAAAAACATTACACAACGGGATTTGAGAAATATCAAAGGGAAGGGAGGATTGATCTGGACCGTCAGATCTTAATGTATGGACGGCCTAGATGAAATCAAAATATCGCGATCGATGGAGGAGAGAGGAAAGTTTCATAGAAAATCTCCGATGTGATTGAACGAGGGCCATTGATCTGATGATTAGATTGTTGGGGCCCTTGTTTTTGTTTAAGTTTTGAATTTTGAACTTGGACTCTTTTTGAGTTGCGGAGGGAATACACACAGCTAACGCGACCGCACCGCGCGACCAGGAGTTGCGGAGCTAACAAGGCGGTGCGGAAGCACTTGATAACTGGAGATAGAACAGCGATAAGTACAGATGAAAGAGATACAGCAGAGAATGGGAAGTAGAACATGCAGATATCAGAAGAGAAGTCGGGAAAAGCCAGAGCAAAGACGCAGAGAAGCCGCCAATCGCGGCGAGCGGGTGAATAAAAGGCAATCAACCGGCTGCAGAAGGAAGAGATTGGTTGATCGGTTGCTGTTGCGGGATGATTGAATGCAGGAGCAGCCACGGAGGAATCAGACGTGTTCTCGCAATTGGTTTCTACTCTCTATGTTTTGTATTCTCTGTTCTTAGATTCATCTGTATCTAATATATGGGTTATCAGAGAAGGAAGCTGTGTAATCTTGTATTTGGCTGAAGAACTAATGAAAAGAAGGATTGCTGTCTTTATGTTTATGTGTTATGATGTGTTCACCATGCTTTAAAATTTTTAAGTTGCGACTGTCAATATACTTGATTGGTGATCTCGCATGAATATTCTGGTATATATAACGGATTCTCTTTCTTTCTATGGTTGCGGGTTTATTCCTCGTCTGTGATTTCTTCCCCTTTCCCATGTGGTCGCGGCACGCCTCGGGTGAGACGCTCTGTTCTTCCAGAGCAGGGTGAAAATGCCGGCGTGTTACTAGACTACACCGGACCCTTGTTGGCCACAACCCTGTGAACCTGGGTCTTGCCCGCGAGACCTTATTTTTTCGCCAACAAATGGTTCCGTTGCCGGGACCTGCATGTTCTGAGGGGATCTAGATCATGGTCTCGAGGATCTTTGAAGGAGCAATACGGCGATGGTGGGATGATCATCTTGACCATTTTATTACTCAGCAGGCGGAGCTGATTAAGAAAAAGGAGGCGGCGGTCAGGGAGCTTGTTCTTTTCTCTGACTCAGCTAGCGATACGTACGAAATTTTCTGGGGAAGGTTTCCCACGGATCTTTACAACTGGTTGCGGAGGTTACAAACGAAGGCGGCTCAAGAAGGCTTGCGGAAGATAAACCGCAGGTGGGCGCACGAAGACTTGGTAGCGCTACACCGGGTGGATACTGAACTAACCCGCGCAGTGGAATTTTGGGTCAAGACCACGTTGGAAGGATACGTTGTGGAGTTTGCCGCTGAGTGTTACCAATCTTTCTCAAAGGCTGAGGCTGTGTTTCACTCAGGGCTGAGGGGAAAACTGTTGAAGGAAATTCCGCTGTGGATCAAGGCCCTAATGGTGGACGAAGGGTTGATTGAATTCCACAAAACGAGTATGGAAGCGTAAGCCACCCGTACTGGGGGAAGGATTGAGGGGACCGATGCTGTGTAGACTGTAGGAGTAGGGAACGAGGGATGGACGTTGAGGCCGCATGCAAGTTGCGGGAGTTACGTGCACATCGGCGGGCACAAATCGCCGATAGGTGGCGAAGAAGGGTAATGAGAGATTTGAAGAGAAGGGAGATTGAGAAGAAGAACCAGAAGGAGGCGCCTCAGAGGACAGGAACCATGGGATTGGATACCCGAACAGGAGACGGGACAGCAGCAGACGTACAGCGGGTGCATGGGAGCCCGAGGATGCGAGAAAGAGCACTAACAATTAACACGGATAAGAAAAAGATGCAGCCCGAAGAAAGTTCCGATGATGAATGGTACGACGTGATGCAGCAGATGTTTCAGGATCAGACGGCACCCACCCCTCCAGGCAGCCCTATGTCCCACCTTCTGCATGGCCAGGATCCCGACCTTCCCCTGGTACTTTATCAACCTTTAAGAAATATTTTTGTTCAGTTACAAGCATTAAGTCAGTTATCTAGAAGTTCAGCGGCGCCGGTAACGCCCAGTAGCAGCAGCGTTACGAGTAGTAGTTTTTTCTCTAGAGGGACCGTTACGCAACCAGGACCTGGAGGTTTTATCTTGGTTAATTCACCGCCAGTATACATGGCTGGATCTTTCACCCGGTACCCAGAGTTCTCTGGCCGGGGAAACGACGATGTAGAACAACACTGGTATCTGTGCGAAGCCATCTGGAGGGCTCGACAGACACCGGATGCAGGGAAGTTGATAGAGTTTCAAACCACGCTCAGAGAGAGAGCTCTGCGGTGGTTCATCAAGTGGTCTGAAGCGCACCCTAATCCTGTCATTGCGGACGTAAAGCGGGATTTTGTCAGCGAATTCAAGCTTCCCCAGACGGACCAGCAGGGTCTGTCCGAGCTATGGGAGATTAAGCATAAGGAAGGCGAAACCGCATGGGAGTTGATGCGGCGATTCAAGGACGCGATTAGGAAATTGAGCTACCCGATCGACCCAAACCACCAGAGGGACTGGTTCATCAAGGCTCTGCTTCCCTTGACGCGGACCCCTCTCACTCAGCAGAAGATTGATAATCTGCAGGATGCTTTGGAGCAGGCCATGAAGATTGAAGCCATGGCGGGATACCCCCAGGAATACAGGGGGGGGCTGGCTCCGCAAGACCCTTCGCTGATAGGGTTGCAACATCAGATCGCTAGTTTAACTGAAAAGCTCAAAGAAATTCAGCCAGCAAGACCAGCGCGACCGAATGTTTGGTGTACTCATTGCCTAGTCGAGGGGCACGCCGCGACCGAATGTCCTCGGTTGCGCGGCGCGGGAGTTGGACCCTCAGTTGCGGCTATCCAGGGGGGGCCACCACCAGGGGGCGGCACGGCAATGAATCTGCAGGGGGTATACCAGACGCAACAGGCCTTTGCAGGGTTTTCACCGCAACCGGGGTCCTCCACCCCAGAATACTGTGAAATCTGCCGGACGATCGGACATCCTCCTCGGATGTGCCCGATATTACAAAAGTACTCCACGGTGCTGAATAGTGTATACTGCGAATTCTGTGTGTCCACGACGCACAACACGGAGCAGTGCAGGGCGTTAGACGCACTTGCGGATCGACTGGATCGGCCCTCGTACCGGGTCAACGAGGCCGCAAGGGGCAGAGGTGGCGGCATGCGGGGAGGCCGAACAGGAGGACGCGGGCCGGTAAAATGCTACAACTGTGACCAGGAGGGCCATGTGGCTCGAGAATGTCCCCTTCCGCGACGACCTTGGTGCTCTCAGTGCCGGGTCAACGCCCACGCCACTGAAGATTGCCCAGAACTCATTAAAAAGTGGGAAGAGCGGGCGCGGCAGAGGGCCACGAATCTGATAGGCTCAGAACCGCGAGGGGTCGCAACCCCTGACATGCAGAATGTTGCGATAATAACGAGAGGCGGAAAAAAGACTGGTGAGGATGCCCACGAGAAGGAGCCAGTACGAGTGGTGAGGCCGGCATCCCCGAAGAAGTTGATTCGGCCCGAGGTGCAGAAGAAATACTTTCAGGAGGCGGTTGAGTCATTCGCCCAGCTGCGAAAGGAAGGAGGGCTGGAGGAGCCCCAGCGGCCGAAAACCGGGGATCAGAACGCCGCAGATGCTGTAGTTGCGGACTGGCTCCGGCTGTTTCTCAGGATTGTTGATGACACCGTGCTGCGGCAGCAGCTCAGGCAGGTATTGGACGGAGCGCTGCAGGACCGGGCAGAACCCAGAAACTTGGTGGACACTACGCCTCAATACGTGCAGCGTGTCAAGCGGAACAAGCAGCGAATGGGCAAGGAATTTCGACTTAACACACAGATCGCAGGATTCCAAATCAGCGATACAATGTTGGACCTGGGGTCCGACGTCAACATATTGTCGCGAAAGACATGGGAGGCTCTTGGAAAGCCCCGGCTCGCCTATTCCCCGATCCAACTCAGGATGGTGAACCAGTACTGTATTTTGCCAATCGGCCGACTCGAGGGTGTCGAGGTTGATGTTGCGGGGGTAAAGACCTATGCCGACTTCGAAGTTATTGATATCATGGGCGATAAGGACCCCTATCCTGCTTTACTTGGCATTGATTGGGCTTTTGAGAATTATGCGATCATCGATCTCAAGAAGGAGCTGATGATTTTCGAGGATGGGGAGGTACGGGTGACTCAGCCTCTCGACCCGTATCAGGGACCGCAATACACAGAACCGGTGGATAGTCGGGAGGACTCTCAGATGATGGACCACCTCTATCAGATGACCGCCGGAAGGCGGGAAGATTATATCAACCCGACCGCAACAGGATCTATCAGTTGGCGGAGTGTGCAGAGCTCGGAACTCGGATCCGAGCTTGCGTGGGAAGAGTGGCAGCAAGGGGGATACGAGACCACCACGCGGCGATGTGCCGCCATCGCGCAGGTCCGGTGGGTGGGGACCGAGATCCGCGGGTACCCCACTTTGTCGAACATGCAAGCAGTGAATACTTTTATCCTCAAGGTGGAGGACCGGGTCCCAGAAGAATGCCGGATACCCCTGATGAATGTGGCTCTGAAGCCAACGTCAGGACGATGGTGGAACAATCACCGCAACACTCTGTTGCGATGGGAGCTGGTGGCGGATGCCTTGCGGGCACGCTTCAAAGAGGATGAAGGGCCCTGTATTACACTTAAGCACCATGGCGACTCAGACCCACGACAGCACTTGCGGGCGTGCGAGGAACAGTGGCGCAACGCCAGGTACCATGAGGAGTTATGGGTCCACAGATTTATACACTCCCTGGGTACAATCCCCCAGGCCTGGTACCTAGCAGAAGAGCGGAGACGGGGAACCCGCTCTTGGCAAGCAGTTGCGGAGAAGTTCGTCCGGAGTTTCTCATTCGAAGGGGAGACGGCGCAGGAATATCAGGCCCTACAAGCCGTTAAGGAGGTTCTGTTTCTCCGCCAGCCCGAGCCCAATAAGGGACCGGTGGCGTCACGCTCAGGGGTGAAAAGCGAGTTGGTTTGCCAACGGGTTGACGGCGAACCAGGGGACGACAGTTTGGAGGACCTGAGGCATCTCCATTTTGATGAAAAGGAGGGCGAGCGGAGTGTCCGCGACGAGCCAACGACAGAAGGAGTCCATTTGCAGCCCCTAAAGACAAAGAAGCCGAACATAGGAACGGAGGAGAAACCGAAACTGGCAACAGTGGGAGATTACTGGGACGCGGAGATGACCAGGGAAATTTTCAGCCTCCTTCGGGAGTATGAAGACCTATTCCCATCCTCAGTTGCGGACCTGAAGGGGATCAAAGGGGATTTGGGAGAGATGCGCATCACACTAAAACCAGGAGCCAGGCCGGTCAAGCACCGACCCTACCGGTTAAATCCACGCATCAAAGAGAAGGTAAAGATGGAGATCGACAAAATGCGGGCTGCAGGTCTCATTTTTCCTGTAGAAGAAGCTGAGTGGGTAAGTCCCATTGTCATCCAGAACAAGAAGGATAAAACGGAAATTCGGGTCTGCGTAGATTACCGGAGTTTGAATAATGCTTGTATTCATGATCCGTTTCCCACTCCCTTCAGTGACGAAGTACTAGATCATGTCGCGGGAAACGAAGCTTACTCTTTCACGGATGGATTTTCGGGCTACCATCAGGTGCGCATCGCTGAAGAGGACAAGGCAAAGACAACATTCACAACCGAGTGGGGATCATTCGCATACCATGTCATGCCGTTTGGACTGAAGAACGCACCAGCCGTGTTTTCCCGGATTGTTATTGCTGCTTTCCGGGAGTATATTCACAAATTCCTGGAAGTCTATATGGATGATTGGACCGTTTATAGCTTGCTGAAGAAACACGCCTCCCTGTTGCGTGTTATGTTCGATCGGTGTCGCCAACTGCAGATTTCCTTGAATTTGAAGAAATGTATTTTTGCAGTACCATTCGGCACGCTCTTGGGTCACGTGGTGTGTAAGGAAGGGGTCTGTGTTGATCCCGCCAAGGTCGCAGTTATCGTCCACATGGAGGCCCCTGAGAACGTGAAGCAGTTGCGGGCATTACTCGGGCACACTGGATACTACAGGCGTTTTATCCGCAACTACGCCAAAATCACTGCCCCTCTGGAGAAACTGTTGCAGAAGTCAGAATCTTTTGAATGGACAGCAGAGTGCAGGAAGGCACTGGACACATTGAAAGAGAAATTGGCGACGGCACCCATTCTCGTTCATCCAAACTGGGATAAGCAGTTCCATGTGCACATTGATGCGTCCGGGATTGCACTTGGCGCCGTATTAGCGCAACCTGGGGAAACCACAGTTGACCACCCGGTATACTTCGCCAGCCGACGCCTATCTAATGCGGAGAAGAATTATACCACGACCGAGCGGGAGGCGCTGGCAATGGTGTACTCTCTCCAGAAGTTCCGTCACTACCTCCTGGGTGGTAAGTTTACATTTTTTACGGATCATTCGGCCTTAAAATATTTGGTCAACAAACCTGTGTTGGAAGGAAGGATTTGCCGATGGCTTCTCCTTTTTCAGGAGTTTACGTTCGATGTAATTGTCAAACCGGGCCGGCTAAATGTCGGGCCTGATCATTTATCTAGATTGGAGTCGGGGGAAAACGATGGCCCGTTGGATGATCAGCTTCCGGATGCTGATCTGTTTCGCGTAGAAGCGGTTCCAGACTACCTGGCTGACATTGCCACATATCTGACCACAGGACAGTGCCCCGAGGATTACACGCCGCTTCAGAAACGTCACTTGGTTTTCCGGGCGGCCGATTATCAATTGATCGCAGGGCAGCTGTACAAGCTGGGCCTGGATGAGGTGTTGCGCAGGTGTGTTCTTGACCATGAACGGGAAGCGGTGATGTGGGAATGTCACAGCGGAGTTGCGGGAGGACACGTGGGGGCTAAACCCACCGCAAGGAAGGTACTTCAAGCTGGTCTATGGTGGCCGACGGTGCATGCAGATTGTAAGGCCTATGTGAAACGTTGCGATATTTGTCAGAGGACGGGACGGCCTTCGCACAGAGATGAGCTTCCGCTACACCCCGTGCATGTGTTGCGGCCATTTGAGAAGTGGGCTGTCGACTTTGTAGGGCCCATTGCACCCGTTGCTCGCCATTCCAAAGCTCGGTACATCATTACGGCGACTGATTATCTCACGCGATGGGCGGAAGCAGCAGCGGTACGCGACTGCTCCGCTGAGACCGCTGCTCGATTCATCTTTGAAAACATCATCAGCCGCTTTGGCTGCCCACGCAGCCTGACCAGTGATCAAGGCACGCATTTCATTAATGCCACGGTCAAATCGCTCCTGGAGACATTTATGATACAGCATCATAAGAGCAGTCCATACCACCCGCAGGCTAATGGCACGGTGGAAGCCTTCAACAAGATTCTGGAGAAGGGTTTGACGAAAATCTGCAACGCTCGGCGGGACGATTGGGATGAGCGGATACCAGCGACATTATGGGCTTACCGGACCACGGTAAAACGTTTGACAAACCAGACGCCGTTCCAGCTGGTGTACGGCCGGGAAGCTGTGATTCCCGCCGAGTTCACAGTCCCCAGCCTTCTGATCGCAACGTCCCTTCACTTCTCAGAGGATGAGTCGCTGCAGGAACGACTCCACGAGCTGCAGGAGCTAGATGAAGCTCGGTTTCTTGCGGAATTCCATCAGAAGGTTCAGAAGGCCAGACAGAAAGCATGGCATGACCGCCACATCAAGACTAAAACTTTCCAAGTTGGCGGCAAGGTTCTTTTGTACGACAGCCGGTTCCAGAAGTTTCCAGGCAAGCTCCAGACGCATTGGCTGGGACCGTACTTTGTTATCGAGATCCGCGACTCAGGAGCCATTCGATTGGCACAATTAGACGGTTCAGTTCTTCCGGGATGGGTGAATGGCGCACGCCTGAAGCCCTACCAGGAGTAGGTACCTTCTCTCTTTCCATCAATAACTCTCGCAACCGAGAGCACCCGTAGCGTAGCGTAGTTGAATAACTCTCCCGCAACCGGGATGAGCATAGTTAGTCGTTTCCATTCATTTGCAGTCAGTCAAATAAACCGTCAGTGGCGGCATCCATACCGCAACAGACCATGGTCGGAGCGGGCCGGTCTAGCGTGTCGCAACGCCAGTCCAGCGTGGCGGTGCGCCATCCCAGTAGGACGCCGCTCCCAGTCCAGCGTGTCCTGCACGAAGGATCTGTCCTCGTGCCAACGTCAGTCCAGGTCATAACCGTCAGTCCTTTTGTCAGTCCGTAGGATAGCTCAGATTTTGGTCATAAATTCCCTTAATGGGCAGTAATCATACCGTAATCATTCCCCATCAGCCGCAGTTCTCTCCGCCGTCGGGTACGCCCATCGTCCAATGCCACCGTCAGCAACTGTCAGTTTACACACAGGCCTGCGATTGATCGCACGATTATCGCAGGCAAGCATAATAGCAAGAATTAAATTCCGTTATGGAGTCTCATCAACCCCGCGCGTGCCAGCGGATGGCCCAATTTTGCATGAAGGCTATCGGCGCCGGGATGACGGACCAATTCAGTTTGGAAACTTCAGCGACTCCCGAGCACTTGCAGCTTCCGAGCACTTAGAACTTAGCAGGGAACTCCAGACGAATCCTCCAGGTCTATCAGAGGCGCGCAAAGATGCCGAGAGCTGTTCTCTCTGTCCCGGAACCGGTGCTGGATCACCGAATTCACAGGCTCGAACTATCACTGGTCGGCAAGTACGACAACGCGCCCTGCATGGACGCTAACCTGTCCGACCCGGCTGAGTTTCCCCATCTGCATTGGCAAACGTTCATGGAACACCGCTACACACCAGGGAGCAGCTCTAACAGTCGGATGAAGGACGAATTCCGGGGTCTTCAACAGTCGACGTTGATGAATTTACGCAGTCTCCCTGTCTTCGGCACTACTGGTCCAGTTCTGCAATGCACCCGGTTTCTCCTCAGTCGGGTGCAGAACGGGTCTCTATGGTTGAACGAGGAGATTCCAATCCATGCAGCAGATATTAGTCGACTTACGGGGCTGTGTCAATTTGGGGCAGATGTTTCCTCTGCAGGGCAGACGGCCTCCAAGCGCGTCCGGAAATCAGCCGAGGCGGACCTATACACCAAATATGGTACTCGCCGAGGTGGCAAGGGTGCCAAGATCGATTTGATCAATGTACCAGAAATCCGGTTTGCTTGCTATCTGATAGCGAGCAAGACCATGCGCCATTACACCAAGGGCGAGTGCACCTTGGACACAATTTCTATTGCGGAGCACTGCGTCAAAGGGGCCCGATTGAATTGGAGCGCGTTCGTGCTGAAGGAACTCTTCGCGGCCTGCAAAGACAATTACAGACGGACCACCAGTTTTATCTACGGCTACTTGCTCCTAGCCTTCGCCATGTGGAAATGGCATGTTCCTCCGATTCGGACACCAGCGGAACTCAACGGGGGCCAACCGTTCGCGATGCGATACTCCCCCTGGCAGGTGTCCACGACCCCCAGCAGCAAGCAGGTGAACGCGGAGGCGTTCCGCGAATGGTACGGGATGATGGTCGATGTGGTGGCCTCTCAGCAGCGGGTACCCCGGAACCTACTGGATGAATACAGCGAACAGGTGTGGTTTGGCGTCAGCCATAATCACACTTTCATCCGGCCGGCTTGTGTCCCGCACCACACATTTCACATGGCGCCCTTGCGGTTTCAGTTGACCGACAGTATCTTCCACAGAGAGGTTCTATCGTGGCCAGGGGTCGTTCGGCACGTTCAGGATGGAGTCATCCGAGATAACTTTGATGGGATGCGGGCTGCCCAGCAGCCTGCCGCGACCAGTGCCGGCGGATCTTCCACAGTCGCGGTAGCGATAACCACAGAGGCGGCAGGGAGCGCAGCGACCCTGCCCGAAGCACTGGTCCCCATTGTGGAGCATATGAATGACCAAGTCCGACGACTCCATGTGGCCACCCAGGTTGTTTCTAGTAGCGCCCCTATATTTCCTTCGTTTAATGAATTTCTTCTTAACCGGTCACTTGGTCTCTCCAACACTACTTCCCTCACTTCCCCTATTCCCACTTCCCTGTTCACTTCTGCCGCCCCCATCATCACGACAATGGGTGAACCGGGGCCCGAACCCGATTCCTCTGGGCCACCTCCATCCAAGCGGGCCCGTACTGCAGAGCCCGTGGTGGACCTTACGGAGGATGATCCGCCAGTCACGCCACCCACAGCTACCCTGATCCCGGAGGAACCGCTCATTGACCCAGCAGATTTCCTCAACCTTCGGTTCCCTCCCTCCTCGGTCACTCCATCCACCGCCCCCTCCACCAGCAGACCACACGCCACTTCCTCCAATCCGTCCACTTCCTCAGCCACTGTGTCCGATTCCTTGATCCGGGACCTCTTCGGTGGTGACCACGGGGCGGAGGTCACCTCCAGTACTGCCGCGGTGGTACCTTCTGTTGACCCCGTGGCCACGTCCCAGGAGCCCATTGCCACTACATTTGTTCAGCCAGACAGAGTTGGGGTTGATTCCATCAGCCCTTCCACAGCGCCAACCACACAGCAGGACCGGCTAGAGCCTGATATGGCCACTTCGGTACAACAACAGACGCCGGTCCACCTTCCAGAGACTGCAGGCCGAGCAGCGGCCGAAGGACCGTTATTACAGGAACCAACGCCTCAGCAGGATGCCCCGCGCACAACGACTGCAACACAACTGAGTCCAGCCCAGTTATTTCTGCTCATTCAGCGGGCGGCCGGCCAGGCCGAACAGATTCATGCAGAACTACAGCGGGGATGCACTGAGCAGGGGAACCAGATCACGGCGCTTACTGAACAGCGCAATCAGCTACTGCAGGAGAAGACCTACCTCCAGGAACATGCCGACATTGTGAATCAGGCGCTTTCCAGCGTCTGGCCGGAGGCACGGGCTCACCATGCTCCACTCCCTGCTCGCATCGAACAAGACAGCATAGCCTTACAGGCTCGCCAGCTCGGGGATATCTTGACCACCATTTGCAGAGAGAACCAGGAACTACAAGCGGCGTTGGCCGCACGGCCTACCCTACCAGATCCACCCGTTGATTATTCAGGACCGGTCACTGCCAAACAGGCACAGACAGTCAATCTACAAGAGACTCTCCATTCCACGACAGCAGCGGCTTCGGCCCTTTTACGCAGCTTGCAGGAGTGCTCCCTCACACTGACAGTCAAAACGCAGCCCATTGCTGCTCAACTGCAACAACTCGCCACCCAAATTCAGGCGACCACAGACCAGGCCAGATTGGACCAGCTCTACGCTCAGACGGACGAGTTGGAACTTCAAATGCAGACGACAGAGGCCGCATCAGCCGCAACTAAGCACATCATACAAGAGATGCGGCCGCCCCTTCGCAGCCATGCCGAGGCAATGCATCAGCTGGACGCCACTGCCGAGTCCCAACTCACCACACTGTTCGGGGATGCACCGACGCCCATTGACGAAGCTACAGCCAACCGCATTGTTCAAGATGCTGACCTGCTTATGCAGCAATGGCAGCAAGCAATAGTAACTTTCACGGAGCTTCGAGATGCAGCACTCCGCCGGGTCCCGGAGTTGGGGCCCTTGTTTGAATCAGCAGGTGGCGGAGTACAACAGGAAAGGGCAGCAGAAGAAAGAGCAGCAGAGCAGGGCACAGAGGCCGGCGAAGGTATGGAGGTAGAAACTGTCATTTGCGATTGACTCGCGGACGAGTCAAAGGATTGTGGTCGGGGCCTGTTGGGGCCCTTGTTTTTGTTTAAGTTTTGAATTTTGAACTTGGACTCTTTTTGAGTTGCGGAGGGAATACACACAGCTAACGCGACCGCACCGCACGACCAGGAGTTGCGGAGCTAACAAGGCGATGCGGAAGCACTTGATAACTGGAGGTAGAACAGCGATAAGTACAGATGAAAGAGATACAACAGAGAACGGGAAGTAGAACATGCAGATATCAGAAGAGAAGTCGGGAAAAGCCAGAGCAAAGACGCAGAGAAGCCGCCAGTCGCGGCGAGCGGGTGACGGTCACAAAGGCAATCACCGGGCTGCAGAAGAGAGATTGGTTGGAGCCAGTTCTTGTTGCGGGATGAATTTGAATACGCCTGAGACGGCGCGGGAAAATACGGACTTGCTCTCTCCATTGGTTTCTCTGTGTTTTGTATTCTCATTCTATTTGATTCATTTATGTAAATATATAGGTTATCGAAGAAGACACATCAATGTATGTTGTTGAAGAATAATGAAAATAGAGTTAGCATCTCTATGTTTTGGGTTATGCGTTATGATGTGTTTACTCTGCTTTAAAATTTTTAAGTTGCGACTGTCAATATATTTGATTGGTGATCTCGCATGAATATTCTGGTATATATAACGGATTCTCTTTCTTTCTATGGTTGCGGGTTTACTCCTCGTCTGTGATTTCTTCCCCTTTCCCATGTGGTCGCGGCACGCCTCGGGTGAGACGCTCTGTTCTTCCCGAACAGGGTGAAAATGCCGGCGTGTTACTAGACTACACCGGACCCTTGTTGGCCACAACCCTGTGAACCTGGGTCTTGCCCGCGAGACCTTATTTTTCGCCAACATAGATCGACGACGAAGATTTATTTATGAATGCCGAAGGCGGAAGGATGGGCTATTGAACAGAGCAATAAGGGCCATCGGATCTGGGCTTAGCGAGGAGATCAACGACTGAAAAGCCATTGGAAGATCGCCAATCGAGAGGGGACAATAAACTATTAAAATATGCCCGACGAAAAATCTCCAATGCGAGATCCCGAAGATCGTTGATTGGTTTAAGATCAATGGTGGAGGTTCGCCAAACCAATGAACTATCGGGACTCTTTATAATATGAAAAAAATGGGGTATTTTATGAAATAAAAAGGGAAATTCACATCGGGGTGGGTTTTATATAATGTTTTAGCACCTGATTGCAGGCTCCAGGTTTTACAAAGGAAGCAAGGGATTGGGGGATATATACAAAAGAAGCCAATCGCATCGGAAGTTTTATGTAACAAAAAGACATGCGCCCATCGCAAATCACCGATTGTGATTAGCATTCGGGACTTTAACTCTTGGTCCTGGGCGCGGGTTATATGGTGGGGAAGTGGTTTTTGGGCTAGGGCCAAAAGGGCTTAAGGCCTTAGCACAAAAGGGTGTCTTTTTATGATTTTTCAAGGATTTTAAAGCATTTTGAAAGCTTTCGATAATGTAAAAAAGGAGTTTTAACCTTATCAAAGGGGTTTTTATGAAGGGAAGAAGGGAAATGAGGGAAAATAGAGAAATTTTATGAGGTAAAATGGGATAAAAAGGAGGTTAATTTTGAGTGGAAGAAGGGGTAAAAATGAAAGGAAAAAATGGGTTTTCGCAGTAGTCTTTTCTTCAGGAAAACAACAATTTTTCAGTTTTGAGAGGGAAACAACAGTGAATATTAACTCAAGGACAAGTCATCTTCATAAGACTTCAAGAACTAACAATTTGGCAATAAAATTGTTTCTTGAAGGCTTGAAAAAATGATTTAGCCACCATTTGATATGACAAATTTTATAGGTGGCTAATAGTTGCAACACTCCAAAGCTCTTTATAGATAAATATCCAAACCTCTACTCAACATATACCTATTATACCACAGCCAAATCATCCTCATAACTTACCACCACTGCCCTTCATGGTTGTGCCTAGTTTCCTCCTCAATAAATATGCTCCATTGGCTTTACCTCAAGTACTAAATGACATTCCACAAGATTATCTAAAGCTCCTCCCTTCATTCAAAGGGGAAGACAACACTTCTACGTAGAGACATATTAAAAACTTCTACGCCTTTGCTGAGAATGTGAATGTAGAGCACTTAGATGTGGTGTTAAGGCTTTTCATCCAATCCTTGGATAGAGAAGCCCGGAAAAGTTTCAAGTCTCTAGTCGATAACACAATCACCACTTGGGAAGAAATGGAGAATTTCTTCGCACTAAAATGGGGAGAAAAGAGGGATCATGGTTACGTTCTCACAAAGTTCAATGCTCTCAAAAATAGACACAATGAGGATGTAACATAATTCATAAAGAGGTTCAATAAGCCCTCTAATAATCTCCCTGTTGAGATGAAACCTCCCCAAGTAGTTGCTAAGGTGGTCTTCGTGGGAGCTTTTGAACTAGAGTTTAGGTTCACCCTTAGAGAAAGAAAATCCATATCTCTAGATTAGATCCAGCCTGATGCATTGGAGGTAGAAGAAAAATTTTCTTCTACTGGTAAATTCAAAGGGAAGACAGAGTATGAAGCCAGAAGAAAAAACAGGGACGAGGCTTCTTCTTCTAATCAAGAGAGGGAAACACAGGAGTATAGAATTAAAGAAATGAATAAGTTGATAAAGAAGCTCTCAAATAAGCTAGTTAAGCTTGAATTAGAGGCCAAGAATTCCCCTCCTTGTTCCAACCAAATGATTCCTAACCGTGGGTTTAATCCTCAATATTAGAATCCCCCTCTACAACTGTTGTAGCACGAAAGGAAGGAACAACAAGATCATATCCAACCTCCTCTATACTTGGAAGGAGAGTTGGAGGAACGAGCCGAAGAAGTCATAGAAATCCAAGAGAATCAATTCCTCACTTACTCCAATGATGAGGAGGGTGAACTCACTCTGGAAGGGAAGCAAGAAGAGAAGGAATTCCCTCCAAAAGACTGAGATATTGACAATTACTACAGACAATTCATGGATTTCATGCAAGATCAACTCCACAAGAAGTATGATATTAGGTCCTCCAGGAAGAGAACCCGAGTGCAAGAACAAAATGAAGAGTCCATACCAAGAGAACAAACCCCTCCTAGTTTTTCTAATAATGATAAAAATCCATTAGAAGAGTCAGCACCTCATAAAGCCACTACATCCACATACACAAAGAAAGAAGATTATCCCCCCAAAAATGATAAGTCCTCATATGTAACCTTGAAACTTTCCCGACCATCCCAAAGAGCACTCCAAAGTAGTCATTACAAAAAAATCTTCCATGGCCTTTAACCTCTAGAAAGAATTAGAGAAAGTCAAGATCCTGGTTCCCCTAATCGAGCTTCAGAAATAGCCTTCATACAAAGCTCAAGTGTCCCAATTCATGCAGCCCCACGGTGTAAGCCCTCTGCCTGACAACCTCAATCTCCAAGAAGAATGACCCATGGTAGTTTTTGGACCTCATGTAGAAGAACAGGACTCAGCCACTCCCCCGTTCTATGAGAATCTAGTTATACATGACGTATTGTTGCACAATTGCATGCTGGATTATGGGGCTTCACATAACCTGTTGCCATTTTCTGTCATGGAGCAATTGGGTTTGTAAATTACAAGGCCTTATAAAGACCTATATTCTTTTGATTCCAAGAGGGTGAAGTGCTTAGGTATGATAATAGATCTGGTAGTAAACTTAGCCAAAATTCCAGCCAAAAGTGTGGTAATGGACATTGTTGTAGTTGATATCCCAACTTGGTTTGGAATGTTGTTGTCCAAATCCTGGGGTTCGAAGATTGGAGGATCAATAAAACTTGATCTCACCTATTCCACTATTCCAGTGTTCAATGGGGAGTGAAGAAGATTATACCGTGAATCCAGGTTTGTGAAGATGGTCACTAAAGCTGATGGTTCGACAAATTCTCCAGTGTATGGCAAGGTGGGAGAATTCTCTTGTCTTGTGCTCAGGGAGGATGAAAATATTCTGCAAGAAATGAAGGTCTGCCCTCTAATACAGGAGAATCCCATAACCAGAATGGAAAATAAAATTTGGACCTTGCAGTTTGATGGGGCTTATTCACGAGAAGGAAATGGGGCCGGGGTATTCTTGATATCACCAGAAGGTTGCTTAGGTCCCCTCTCTTTTAAGATAGAATTTGAAGCCACAAACAACGTGAGTGAGTATGAAGCCCTGTTGTTGGGATTGCAGGCAGCACAGAACATGAACATACAAAACCTCAAGGTGTTCATAGATTGAGAGCTAGTAGTGAGGCAAGTCAGGAGCCAATGCAAAACTAAGCACCCAGAGCTCAGAGCTTATAGGAATGAGGTATGGGATTTGGTCTAGAACTTCTTTTCTACTTTTAGAATTCAGTTCATGCCAATGGATAAGAACAGAATGGCTGACTCACTAGCTGTGACTGCTTGCAATTTCTGCCCTCCACAAAATTCGTTGCTCAAATATGACGTGGAAGTGAGATATCACCCCTCCATCCTGGACAATGTGAAACATTGGCAGGTCTTCGACAACGAAGAACAAGTCAAGAATTTTATGGAGATGGTAGGTGAATTCTTGAACTTGGTGATTGACTCAGTGACCAATGATGATAGTGAAGAGATGAAAACTAAATGGGAGGAGACACTGGTCAGCCACCGAGTCTTGCAATTAAAGGCAAATGTTATTCCCAGGGGCCTTGTGCCATTGGAGAGACTGTTTGATAAAAATTATATCCCGGTGAACCCAACAAACCGACCCCCAATGAGCCAGTCAGGGATTTAAATATCGAGAAAGAGGAAGACCCAAAGGTGGTGAAGTTGTCAAAGTGTGTCCTCAAAGAATATCAAGGTCAGTACCTGAAGCTCTTTCGATGATATAAATACGTCTTCACTTGGTCATACTAGGACTTGAAGACCTTTGATATTGATTTCATACAGCACAAGATACCCATAAAAGAAAATGCTAAGCCTCATAAGCAGAAGTTGAGGCATATAAACCCTCTTCTTCTCCCAGCTATTGAAAATGAAATAAAGAAGCTATTGCAGACAAAGATCATTGTTCCTCTGAGCTACTTTGAATGGGTGGTGAGCTTGGTGCCCATAAGAAATAAGAACGACGAAATCAGGCTTTGCGTGGATTTTCGAAATCTAAACAGAACCTCACTCAAAGACAACTATCCTCTCCCAAAGATGGAGCACATATTGAAAAACATGGTGGGATCCTCTCACATGTCCATGATGGACGATTTCTCAGGATATAATAAAGTGTCAGTGCTCCCAGAAGACCAAAAGAAGATGGCGTTCACTATGCCTTAGGGAACCTTCATGTACGCCCGAATCCCTTTCAACTTGATAAACACTGGTGCCACATTCTAACGTGTTGGGAAAAATACTGAGAGGGGGGGGGTGAATCAATATTTAGGACTTACTCAAAACCTTTTACTTTTTCATCTTCTAAAACTCATACGCTACTTGCTGAAGCCAACTAGCGTATATACGCAGATATCCTTCATAAAACTAGCGTATATACAGAGATCTTATTATGCAATTAAATCTTTACTTAGATATATGCATTCATTCTTCGATGTTCGATTAACAATAAACATGTACAATATGTAGACAAACATACATAAGCATCACATGAACACGGGGATTTACGGCGGAGACGAGTCGGGAAAACCACTGTCGTCGTCTCGGTCTTCAATATTTATTATATAAAGAAAACATGTTACAACCATGTAATGGCAAAACTCATACCGGCACGGGCACCCACTGCCCGAGGAAGGCTCGCCTTCTCATTCCCCAAACCTCTCACAGAAGGAAGTACAACCCCCCGCTGCTCTCGTTTACCCGGCCTCTCCCTGGAAGGGGGCTACGACCCCCTGCTCTCGTTTACCAGCCTCACCTGGAAGGGAGCTACGACCCCCTGACTGAAGGCTACAACCCTCAGCACCTCTATGGACCACGTTTCATCAATTTTCACACTGGATCCAAAGCTTCCTTTAGAACACAACTTGCAGGCCACTTTTCATCATATTTTCAGACTGGACCCACCCCACACATTTAAGCTCAATCATACATTAAACTGAAACTTAAAACTCCATCAATTCATTCATTGAATCATCAATCAATCAACCAACAACTTGATCAAAATATTCAGCAGCTTAATCATCATTCAAACAACCCAGATCTGTATGAATACATCACTAACAGATAGCAGTAAAACATCAGAATAGATCAGACATCTCATACCACAAACTTTAGCAAACCCTAGTTTTAATACGTGCTTTCCTTTCACTGATCCTACGTATATACGCGCTTCCATGCATATCAACCCACGTATACATCTTCACATACTTCAGAACTGGTTTCACATTCCATATGCGCTTTCGCTGAATTAAACCCGTGTATATACGCGCTTCCTCTGCTGCAAACAAGCGTATAGATCTTCAAATATTATGGGGCAACACAATTCTTCAGAACAGATATATATCTCAGATTTTACCCTTCACTTCAGACAGATGTTCGCCTCATCTCAGATTTAAAAATTCCACAAACAGATCTAGAAAATACAAATACATTTCAGATCTAGATATCCCTCTTCATCATTTTCTTCGTGGGTGCATTATGAATTCAGATCTATCATTCAAATGTTACCCATTTCATTCAGATATACTTCAGAGAGAAGTATTCATTCACACCCAGACTCATGCACACCCTTTGCACAATGAATTTCTTCTCCTTATATAGGTTTAGCCTTTTTCAATACCATGAGCCAAAACCACATTACTTCTGATGGTATTCCTGGACAGGATCATATAGACAATCCAGCGCTCAATACAATGGGTCAATACCATAGTGGCCAACTGATTTTATAAATTTAGAGCGCAATTAGGCATACGTGACTTGGAACGCTATTTCACACGCCATGTGCTACTTCTCCTAAAGCAAACCACGCATGCTTCTTGACTTTTACTTTTCATCATTGTTTGTACATCTTTGGATCTACTTTCTTGCACCTTGTGCGATTGTAGATACATCAGATTTACATCATTAACAAGGTCATATTGTGAAAGGGACAAATTCATCCAGTAGGTTGCCATCTTCTTCATCAAGTGGGTTGCCATCAAGGACAACACTGCGCATCATATTGCCAACAATCTCCCTTTGGACTTGATGGCAACCATGATGGTGTTTGATCACCATAATAGATAAATACATTAAGCATAATGATGTTCTCCCCCTATTCAAACATCATGTCACTCTCCCCCTTTGACATCAAGGGCAAAGGGCGGATCAAAACCAACACAAGGTTTTTCACCTCATGTGGAAAGAAGAGTGTTGTAGATCTGATGTACATTGAAGTTACCATGCTCCCCCTGAATTCATGCCGAAAGTTCAAACATATATTTCAATGAAGTACATGACTCTATGACCTTCCTATCACCAAGGACTCATACTTACATCAAATGATCCAACCAAGTGGGTGTACACATTTTGACTCAACTTCCCAACCAAGTGGGTTTACACATTTTGACTCAACTACCCAACCAAGTGGGTTTACAAAATGAACAAGTCCTTACATGACTGAATATTACAATTTTACATCATAGGTCTCATCATGACATTTTCATCAAATTACAAATAGACCTTTTATGACCACTACCAAGAAGACCTCAAAAGAGATCATGTTTCAGAACCATCATAATGCCAACAATGCATTATACTCAACAAGTCTAATGATCCCCCTGAAAAATGTGCATCCAAGCATCCTTTCCATATGACCAAGGCTCCTCCTTAGCTTGTGCAGCCTGGAAACTTTCAATAGCAAGTCATCAACAACAATCTCTGCATGATCTATCCTTATCTCTGAATCATAAGACTTCTATCTCATCCATGTGTGAAAGCAAGGAATACTCTTCAGCAAAAAGCAAACAAGGCTCATTCATAATCTCATCATAAGAAACCATGTATCATTTCATCCAACATGGTATAACCATATACAATGCCAATAGATACAATCCGTCGCGATTAGGCGATGCTCCCCACAATTTTGTGCTCTGTTTTTGAGCCATCATCCTTCATTTCTTATCGGAAATGCATACGCGACTGTCTCCACTGTAACTCGCGTGTATACGTAGCTTTAGTTCATTGAACCCATGTATGGAAAGTGAAACATTGAAAACTTCACATTCCTTCATCTCCCCCTGAATTTGTACCACCTATACATGTCTTCTTCACATCAGATGCTCTGTCAAAAATAATCATAACTAGAATAACCAAAACAATCATGAGAATCATCATACATTGCTCCCCCTGTGGTGATACATTACTCATCCCTATAATGTATCTCACATCACTTCTACAGTCATTAAGCGAAGTAAGCTTCAGAAGCGGATGACTGCAATAGGGTTAATATTCCCTACGTTTTTGACCGGTGCCTCTTCTTTTTCCAGCTTTGCTTGTGATTTCTTATAGTGTGCTGGAAATTATCCAATTTATCAGATCTGTTCATCATGCTTATTCTGCAATCAGTGGCCTTATGATCAAATGTGTTACAATAGAAACAACATACATGAAAGCAACTATGTAATTCTTTACCAATCAGATCCCTTTCTTTTGTGAAATTATCATCTTCCATAGTGGATGCCATGAGTATTCGTAGAACGTTGTCAGAACCTTCTTCATCCTCACTTGACACTTCATCATTATCTTCATTTGTATAGTAACTCTTTCCCTTTTCATATTGTTTCCCTTTACCATGATTTTCTTCATCAGGACATTTAGCAACATAATTACCAACTCTTCCACAAGTAAAACACTTTAAGGGAAGCTTACCTTTGAATCTTCTAGTTCCTAGTTGGAGTCTTCTCACAAAATTTGCTTCTTCTTCTTCTGATATATAATTTGATTCTTTGACAACTTCCTTTTCTTTTGCACATGCCTTAAAGGCAACTTCGCTGATTTGAGAGGGACCTCCTTTTCTCATTTCAAAAGCAGTCAGGATACCATGTAGTTGAACAATAGTCAGAGTTTGCAGATTTACTTTTCTTCAAGAGAAGACTCTTTAGATTCAAATTTTGAAGTCAAGGATCTTAAGACTTTTTCCACCAGAGTAGTATCAGTTATGGTTTCACCCAAATTTCTCATTCAATTTACAATATCATCTATACGTAAGAAGAAACATGCAATACTCTCATCAAAATGCATCTTCAGAATTTTCATATTCAATTAAGGGGTTTGGAGTTTTGCACTTTTTACCTTTGCATCTCCTTCATAACTTAGAATGATTTTGTCCCATATTTCCTTTGTTGTATTTAGCTGCATGAATTTGACCAAATTTGATTCAGTTAGACTTCCTATTATAACATTGACCGCTTTTGCATTTGATTCATAATTCTTTCTTTCATTTGGATCTGTTGGTGTAGCAGCTGGATATTGATATCCTTGTTCAAAAATGGCCTATACATAAGCTCCCATAGACTGAAGATAGGATCTCATCCTCATTTTCTAAAATAGATAACAGATTATACCCATTGAATAGAGGTGGCCTTACTAGAAAATACTCCTCCAGCAGCTGCCCTGCTGCGATGGATCTCCTTCAAGCGATCAAGCTTCTGTAGAAGGACCTGCTCTGATACCAATTGTTGGGAAAAATAATGAGAGGGGGGGGTGAATCAGTATTTAGGACTTACTCAAACTCTTACTTTTTCATTCTCTAAAAACCCATACGCTACTTTTCTTAAGCCAACTAGCGTATACACGCGGATATCCTTCATAAAAATCGCGTATATACAGAGATCTTATTATGCCATTAATTCTTTACTTAGATCTATGCAACATTCATTCTTCTGATGATTAGATAATAGTAAGCATGTGCAGTAATAACAAAATAAACCATCACACATAAGCATCACACAAGAACACCAGGATTTAAGGTGGAAACCCAAGTCGGGAGAAAACCACCGCTGCCGTCGTCTCAGTCTTCAATATTTATTATATAAAGAAAACATGTTACAACCATGTACTGGCGCAGACTCATACCAGCACGCAAGCACCCACCTGCAGAAGGCTACAACCTTCTCTCGTTTACCAGCCTCTCCTGGAAGGGAGCTACAACCCCCTGCTCTCGTTTACCAGCCTCTCCTGGAAGGGAGCTACGACCCCCTGCTCTTGTTTACCAGCCTCACCTGGAAGGGAGCTACAACCCCCTGACTGAAGGCTACGACCCTCAGCACCACCATGGACCACGTTTCATCAATTTTCATACTGGATCCAATATCTTCAACACAGCATAACTTGTAGGCCTCTTTTCATCATATTTTCAGACTGGACCCATTCCACACATTTAATCTCAATCATACATCAAACTGAAATTGATAACTCCATCAATTCATTCCTTGATTCATCAGTCAATCAACAACTTGATCATTCATGAATATAATCAGCAGCATAATCATCATTCAAACAACCCAGATCTGTATGAATACATCACTAACAGATAGCAGTAAAACATCAGAACAGATCAGACATCTCATAACACAAACTTCAACAAACCCTAGTTTTAATACGCGCTTTCCTTTCACTGATCCTGCGTATATACGCGCTTCCATGCATATCAACCCGCATATACATCTTCACATACTTCAGAACTGGTTTCACATTCCATATGCGCTTTCGCTGAATTAAACCCGCATATATACACGCTTTCACTGCTGCAAAACAAGCATATAGATCTTCAAAGATTATAAGGAAGCATACTTCTTTAGATCAGATATACAGTTCAGATTTTACCCTTCACTTTAGAATATGTTCGTCTCATCTCAGATCTAAACATTCCATAAATAGATCTAGAAAATACAAATACATTTCAGATCTAGATATCCCTCTTCATCATTTTCTTCATTGGTGCATTATGAATTCAAATCTATCATTCAAATTTTACCCATTTCACTCAGATATACTTCAGAGAGAAGTATTCATTCAAACCCAGACATCTTGCACACCCTTTACACAATGATTTTCTTCTCCTTATATAGATTTAGCCTTTGTCAATACCATGAGCCAAAACCACATCACTTCCGATGGTATTCCTGGACGGGATCAAGTAGACAATCCAACGCTCAATACAGTGGGTCAATACCATGGTATTAACCCCTGGTTTTATAAATTTAGAGCGCAATTAGGCATACATGACTTGGAACGTTATTTCCCGCGTGCATACGCTACTTCTCCTAAGCAAACCCGCGTATGCTTTGTGACACACACTTTTCATCATTGTTCTGGCACATACTGGAGATTCTTTGTTCTGCACCTTCTGTACTAATTGTAGATACATCAGATTTACATCATTAACAAATTCATCAAGCATCAAGGACAACTTCATCAAGTAGGTTGCCATCTTCTTCATCAAGTGGGTTTCCATCAAGGAAAACACTATGCATCATATTGCCAACATAACGTGCGATGGCCATCTATTTCATAGGAGAGCAGGATAAGTTGTGGTGATTTACCTAGACGACATCACCGTCTTTTCAAAGAGTGACGCTAAACATACAAAGCATGTTCGACAAACCTTTGACAAATGCCGCATGTATGGCTTGTCTCTGAAACCCAAAAAATCCACGTTTTCCTTGGAAGAAGGAAAGTTATTGGGGCACATAGTGACTAAGGAGGGAGTGAAGATCGACCTGAAGCGGGTGGAGGTGATAAACGACATTACCCTACCGAGAAACAAAAAAGGAAGTACAAGTATTCCTAGATAGAATAAATTTCCTCTGAAGGTTTATCCCAAACTATGCTGAGATCTTCTGAAACATCACGGAAATGCTGAAGAAGAAGAGTGAAGTGAAATGGACTTCTGAATCCAGGGATTCTTTCAACAAGATCAAGCAGGCCTTTATAGAAGCTCCAGTGCTAGTGGTTCTTGATTATGGAAATCAATTCATGATTTTTTCTTTTGCCGCCCCTCACGCAATAGCTACGATGCTGCTACAAAAGAATGTTGAAGGGCATGAGTAGCCTATTGTGTTCGCTAGCCATGTCCTCTGAGATGCCGAACTAAAATATAACATTCTGGAAAAGAAAGCATATGCTTTGGTCAAGTCACTCAAGCCATTTCGGGTGTACATGTTACAATTTTTCATAACAACTTACGTACCCACTGCAACAGTGAAGGATATTCTGGTGCAGGGCAACAATGAAGGAAAAATGGGCAAATGGATAGCTAAGATTCAGGAGTACGATATGGAGATAAAGCCTACCAAACTCATCAAAGGCCAAGGGCTGGAAAAAATTCTGTGTGAATCCAACTGTTAGGCTCTGGGGATAAATATGTCTATGACAGGAGGAGAATCACAGGAGAATACAGGTATGCATGAAGGCATAGAATCTTCCACACAAAATACACATGTAAAGTACCTATTATCCTTCTGGTATAAGTATATAGTGGAGTATCTTTTAACCCTGAGGTGTCCCCCTAACTATGATAAGACCAAGTATCGCACTTTGAGGCTAACATATTAAAAGTATACTGTGGAAAATGGGCGACTGTATTGGAAGGACCCGGCTGGGATTTTACTACTATGTCAAATAAAGCAGGAGGTTGACGAAGTTATGGCAGAGTTCCATGAAGGAAAACGTTGTGGGCATTACAGCTGGCAATCCACTGCTCACAAGATCCTTAGAGTACGCTTCTTTTGGCCGAAGCTATTTGGTGATGTACATGCTCACGTCTAAGCCTGTGAAAACATTCATTGAAAAGAAAAGGTTTGCACCTCTCCCATTGATCCTAGTCCATGTTGAAGAGCCTTTCAAATAATGGGGAATCAACTTCATTGGAGAGATTCACCCGGCTTCCAGTAACCAGCATTGATGGATAATCATCGTCACAAATTACTTCACTAAGTGGGTTGAGGTCATGTCTGCAAGGAATGCCACAGATGGGGTAGTGATCAAGTTCCTGGAGGAGAACATAATAGCTAGGTTTGGATGCCCTGCTAAAATATTCACCGATAATGCCCAGGATTTAAAATCGGCTAAGTTTGTGAAATTATGTAAGAACTATAATATCATTCTAGGGCACTCCACTGCATATTACCCACAGGGGAACAGGCTGGTAGAGTCATCTAACAAGACACTGGTGAGGATCTTGAAAAATACCATTAATGAAAACCAAAAGAAATGGGATTCCTAGCGCAAGTTTTCACTCTGGATGAGTCGCATCACCACTAAAAGATCCACAGGGAAGTCCCCTTATGAGCTAGTGTACGACCGAGCAGCAGTCTTCTGTATTCATCTCGCATTACATGTGGCTTGATTCTTACAAGAGAGCGAGGAAGAGCCAAACGACCTGATCAGAAGAATGAACCAATTGGTTGAGCTAACTGAAACACGAGAATAGGTAAGCCTCAGACTAGCAAAGTACCCAGAAAAGATGAAAGGCTTATTTTATCAAAGAGTTAAAGACAAGGAAATCCAAGTAGGAGATTTGGTGTTGCGATGGGATGTCAGGAAGTCAGACAAAGAGAAACATGGGAAGTTCGACCCCCTTTAGTTTGGTCCATTCAGGGTAGCAGAGGTCAAAGGCAACAATACTTTTGCGCTGGAGAATTTGTGAGGAGACATACTCGAGATGCCTGTCAATGGGAAATTTCTCAAGCCTTACTTCCAACACTGATAATGGCCTATGACGGCCCATTGTACATATCCTCAAATTGTATATACTCCATTTTTTATTTCCGCATAAATTCCTATTTTGTTTTTGGTTAAAGCTACTTGAAAATTTTTCTAACAATGGTCCAAGCAAGTGGTCTACGAGTTATCGACACACTCGAGAAAATGTGTCGTCCCCAATGGAGCCAAGGTTGGCTTGTGATTATTTTTAATAGATAAGGCAACATCAGAGTTAAGAAAATGAAGAATCAGAGTGGCTAAGATGAAGGCCCAACACTTAAAATGCGGGTCAGGAGGACACCCCATAGTCAAAATATGAAAGAAACTTACGATCTACCTTTTCGAAGCTCCAACCTAGTTGCTCATCGCACTTCGCTCCTCGCAGATTACAACATTTACCTCTCACTCCTCATAACTAAACACTCCCTATTGGGATCCGTGGGCAACCTCACCTTCATCCTTCCATGTCACCTTCCCCTCACCACGCTCCTCCCATTGCAAATCTTAATGCTTACCTTCCACTTCTCGTATATAAACCTTGTGAATTGCGATTTTCGAGCGGGCCCCAATTACATCATACCACGTCATCCATTTCCCACCACACATCGACCCCCATGAGGTATAACCCTTACCCTCCACTTCTTATCACTAAAATATTTGTATTGTGATCTGCGAGCAGGCCCCACTTCCGTCTACCACGTCACTCCTCCGCTCATCATACTTCACCCATCGCAAATATTAAAGCTTACCCTTCACTACTCATATATAAACCCAGCGATTTGGGATGTGCGGGCGGCCCCACCTCTATGAGGCCACATCATCTTCCACTCATCGCAATTGCACTTCACACTCCACATATTTTAACATTCACCCTTCATTTCTTATAACATAAACTCTTGATCTGCGATTTGCAGGAGGTCCCACCTCTTGCTACGTCACCTTCCCACCACTGCGCTTCGCAGATCACCTGTCATATCCTTTAATCCCACTTTCTCATATGTAAAATACTCTAATTTTGATTTGTGATATGAGCTCAGGCCCCACCTCCCCCATGCCATGTCATCCTCCACTCATTGCTAAACCTTCGCTCTTATTCCCTCATCTCTGTGTTGGGTGCTGAAGGTGTCTTTAAAAACTCCTAATTTCCTCACATTAATTATCAACTAGGGTAAGTCCTTTTATTTCAAGTTTGTACACAGTATGTGCAAGCTTATTCATACAAGGAGCAATGCTAAAGCCAATCGTTGAATACAGATGCAATCATAAATTTGAAGCTTTAAAGAAAGTAATTCATCTATGCATTATAATCCAAAACTGTGATTCATTTGTTAATTCAAATAATTCAATCAACCGAGAGCACTGAAATATTAGCTATGATCTTTCAGCTGGATCTAAACTATCGAACGCACGGAAAGTAATGGAAATAACAGTTTATGCTTTAAGTAATCAGAACCAATTCTGTTAACAAACAATTGATAAATTGGAAATACGCACAAAGAGGAATAAATACAGAAATCTAATACCATCAAAAGAAATTCGCTGTAAAGAAAAAAAGCATAATATACTTGCAGTAAATGGAAAGGTATAGCACAAAGAATAGCAGTGAAATTCACCATAGACTGGGCCCTTAGCCGCCAGCGAACACTGATTAGTTACTCCAGAACAATTGAATGAATAGCAACGCAACTATGTATTAATCATCAAATCATTACAATATAAGTCTGTCTTTCAAAACTATGTTCTATTCATTATCAAATGATACATAAATGAAAGATTCACAACATAATACATGATACAGTTGAAATTACATTCTCCGCTTTCTCTTATATCATCATATCACCCCCCGTCTTCATATTCTTCTCATTCTTTTATAACTAAGGAAAAGGCAAATGTGATTCCTCAAGATCAGGGGATATTGAGGGATTCACAACAGATTACTATTCCAAATAGTTGTTCATTCTTCTTCGATTTGTTTCCTCAGTTGGCCACGCCTTATTTTCCCTCGATTAGATCCTGTTGTTCCTTTTTAGGAACAGCTATTGTTTTATCTACTATTTTCATCATAAAAGAAATGAGAATTAGTTTAGACGGTTAAACCATATCAAGGCTATTTCATTCATGTTTTATCAAAATCCATTCATGATATTATTATATTGTAGCACGAAAATGGATGAAGAAGAGGAAAAAGGATAGTATTTGAGAGTAAATACATACCTATTGTAAGGCTCAACATACTCCCCTACTTACCTTTTTTCATGTCCTCATGAAAAATAAAAAATTCCGATGCAAATAAGTTAAAGAGTAGGCTGGAGAAGGTCTATCTGTAAGAGGCCTAAGACCATGATGTCATGCCAAGTGTGAAAAGGATGCTGCTTCTTGTCCTTCTAGTAACTCATAGTCAGGATGATATCCTTCAGGAGGATACCAAATAACACGGCATCTATAGCGACATCCCACCCAATAAGGTCCTCCTCTCAAGATAAAGTTGTCGTATGGGATTAATCGTCTTGCAGCAGCATTGAAATTCCCATAATTAAATGGTTCTCTATCTTTAACACTGTTTCTTGAAACCATCCATCTTATTTTGGATGCAACTAGGGATCTTTCTTGAATGGAGAGAAAATATGTTGTTCCTTCCAGCACAAGTTGCTTATGTATGGGCCCTAAACTCTTAGTCACGCCCTCTTGTGTCATTAGTGCTTTATTCTTAGCAAATACTTGCAAAGGGTGAGTAGGTTCACTTATTACCCAAAGATCCAAGCTGTGTTCCTATCTTTGGAAAAAATTATAAGCTTTCAACCACTTGAGTTGGTTGACTACAAAAGAAATAAAAGCCTGGAATTGAACATCTCCAATAAAAGGGCTAGGGTTCACATCCACTTCTTCATCTAATATGAGATTATGTAAATAAAATTCACAAAGAAGCCTTTGGACCTTTACTCCATGCACCTTGTAGCAATTTATAAAATCTTCCATCATCTTTAGTTCAATTGGCTGGCGGGATCTAACAGCTTTGACTTTTAACAATAAATATCATTCTAATAAAAACAAGGCATAGTTCGTAGCAGGAGATCGACAAGCCAAGATATCTGAATACAATGAAAAAATGGTGTTCAATTGATTCCTAACTCTGTTCAGTTGAGTTTTCATTCTAGTCATTTTTTCTTCTTCCTGTCTAGCCTTATCAAAAGCCTCATTCTCTGCTAAAGCTAATCCTCTCAATTGCTTTTGTAATTCTTGGTATTTTTGCAGGGAGACTGTCTGTTGTTGATGCTGTTCTAGAGCAAGCTATGCTTGCGTTAATTCTTCCTGAAGCTTTAAAACAATATTGTCCTGCTTTAAAGATGAATCCTTAGATTTATTATCTGTTTGGGTGCCAATATTGTGAAAGAGTACCTTTTCAGTTTGTATTTTCTTATTGTGGGAGGACCAACGCTCTGTTGAACAACTACATTTACCACATTCTCATGCAAATCAATCTGGGTGGCAATTTCTCTAGTGGAAATGAGTTCTATTTGAATCCCCACTGATTCACATTTTAGTGTTTGTGTTGTTACAGGAGTCACCTTAGAAGCGGTGCTATGTGTTTTCCATTTCTTTATTTTTTTTCGTAACCTTTTAACTGTCTTTTGGAGGTTTTGGTACTGTTTTTGCAAATTCTTAAGTTTTTCCCTAGCCCCTAGGTTCTTTAGAGGGGCGTCTGTACCCTTAATAGGTTTATCAACTATTTCTAAGGTTGCTTGTTGGCCCTCAAGTCTGTGTTCTAAAGAACTGTATTACCTGACTAATTGTCAGATTCATGACCAGTATTTATATCTGCAGACTTCTATGGGTCCTCCTGGCTTAACAAAATTATATCATCAGATTGGTTAGCTGATTCCTGTACAATTTCTATATTTGCAGCCTCTTGTGATGGAGGAGTTTCTATGTGCCCAGAATTCTCCGATGCTTGTGTTTCCAATGTGATAGGGTCAAATGGTCTTCCAAGTTGCATGTATACATCGAGATTCACTAGGACCTTGGCTATTCTTACCTCAAAATCTGATCCAGTTTCAACTTCCAATTCATAATCTTGTTCTTGTCCTTGTTCTTGTTCTTCTAGCTCTTATTCTAGCCCAGCCTCTTCCTTGGGCTCTTCTTCTTGTTCTTGTTCGGACCCGGCTTCTTCTTCTAGCTCTTCCTCTAAACCTGGTGTCTCTTGTTCAAAATCAAAATCCCCTACCCTAACTGAGTTAGATTTCTATGCAGGTTGATTGCTTTCATCCCATAAATTTACAGTCATTCTCTGGGCTAATTCGATTCTTATAGACCTCCTGCTTTTGTGAGGTTTGACCCTTGGACGGGCAATCCTTTTTCTTTTTGAGACAAGGTTTTGCTGACTTGCTTCTGCAATTGCGGGATATTGAATTACAGGGTTCTGTATGCTTTCGAGAGTTGTGATGAAACCTTCCCAAGTCAAGTCGTATTGGACTAGGCTATGACTAATGATCATTCTAATCAGTCCATGGTGACTTACCACTATTTTAGGGTGCCCAACCCATCTTATTCTAGTAACAGTATCATGCAATAAATAATTTAAAAGGGATGGAAAATTAACAGTAAGTTTTTGCTTTAGAACATATAGAAGTCTGATTTTTCGCAGCCTTACCACATCACAGCGTCCATCACAGGAAATGTATTTCTGGATGATACTTGCTAATTCCCTCCATGGTTCTATTAGAGAAGATGGTTGAACACCTTTGCCCTTTTTGACCAGTTGTTCGCCTTCGTCTTTGAAGGTTTCCACCGCGTCTTGTATCGATACATGTTTTTATGCCCATGTGGTGCCTTCTGCCGGCAGCCCAGTTACCTCAGTTATTACAACATCTGTAACTGTAATCCTTCTGCCTTTTACCATGGATTCCCTATTCTGCAAATTATGTAGAAACTCAATTGCAATTTCTTCATTTGAGGGCTAAAACCTTGTAAGATAGGATATCCATCCTACTCAAATTAGAATTTCTCTTGCTCTGTCGAAGACTTCTAATACTAACGGTTCACGTCGCACTGTCTTACCACCCGTAGTTTTCAAATTCTTCTTATTTTTGCAAAGGATGGATGTAATGGGAATATTCAACCATGTTGAAAAGCATGGCAATACTGAAAAGCACAGTAATACTGGAAAGCATAGAAATGTCGAAAAGAACAACAAATTTGAAAAACAAAACAGTATTGAAAAGCACAGAAATGCCAAAAAGAACAGCAAATTTGAAAAACACAACAGTATTGAAAATCACAATAGCACAACGATATGTAGAGCGATAGAACAACAAGTTTGTTGAAAAAACTAAGTATAGCTGATGTTGTTAAATTCTCACATGCCGCATAATCATGGGATATCGTGTTAGTTAATGAAATAGTGACAACATACGCATAACGGAAGTCCTCTCCCCCTACGAAATGAGAGGTCGCCTTCGACCGATTAGATGGGAAATGGTTATTTCAGTGGCAGGATAAAGAGTACAGCCATAAATGGGTCAGAGTACGTAGACGAATGATGAGACAATATGGATAGAATAAAAGAATGGGGTATAATGATAATGAATGATAAGAGACAAGAAGCTTTAGTTGATGATACGTTAAGTGATAGGAAAGGGAACAAAAATATGTAAAAAATACCTTACTTATGATATTTTGACTGTGTATGATATGATTGAGTAAAACATAAACACATGCATAAAGGTTCAAAGTAGGGAAGTATTTAGAGGAAATAATCTTCTCAAAAAGAAAGATAAATGGGAAGAGGGTATTATAAGAGTTATTTATTGTGGAAATGGAACTTCAATACCATAAGCAAAGCTTCTACTACCTGCAGGCATCCATAGCCTTGACAAAGTTGCTTTTTAACCCATGTGAGCCAGGATCCTCAATTTATAATTGAAAAATTTTATTTCTATTCTTGCAGAAGAGACTAGTGTATTGGCATGGTAACTAGATAACCACACTTCCATTCACTGGGAAGTAGCAAAAGTGAGCAGGTCGACTCGTGATGAGACCTATTGTTCCAAGGATATTTTAGCCATCCAATGGATCATAACCTTGGTGTGGTGGCCATAGTGGGAATGTCACATTGCTACATCCTTATGAACATGGTAGGCTAGATCTTAATGAGACCCCCTATCCTCTATCTGTAGATTAGTTGTCATTACATATTTTTATGATAAATAGAGGGAGGATCAGTACTCCTTAAGAGTAGGGATGGTGTAATAAGTTGAAAACATATCAATAATAAGAAAAATTATACCCATAATCCCCTTGACAGTAGACAGAGAGAATTATAACAAGGAAAAGTAGAACCAGCATGGTAAATATGATTAATCAGTATCATATACAGTAGAAGTTAGTACAATAAAGTAAAATATAAATAATTTTATCCCTTTCAATTGTTTTAAGCTTATCATCAAGAAGTTGTCTTTGTTAAAGATCATAATGTTAAAAATAGTCACCTGCCTTAATAAAATCCATAAGTCTTTGTCCGCATGAAGGTATTGTACTGCAATCCATAAAAGGAATGATACTGAAAAGAAATGAACTAGAAGTGTTTGAGAAATATATAACAAGGGTGTTGTTCAAAACACAAAAAATGCAAGAAAAAAAAAAGAGAGTGTTGTTCCAAAGAGGGAATAGCAAAATCAAAAAGTGTTGTTCCGAAGAAGGAACATAAAAACCAAAAAGTGCTGTTTCGAAGAGGGAACAACAAAATCAAAAAAGTGTTGTTCCGAAAAGGGAACAACAAAATCAAAAAGTGTTGTTCCGAAGAGGGAACAAAAAAAATCAAAAAGTGTTGTTCGGAAGAGGGAACAGCAAAATGAAAAAGTGTTGTTCCAAAGAGGGAACAACAAAATCAAAAAGTGTTGTTCCGAAGAGGGAACAACAAAATCAAAAAAGTGTTGTTCCAAAAAGGGAACAACAAAATCAAAAAGTGTTGTTCTGAAGAGGGAACAACAAAATGAAAAGTGTTGTTCCGAAGAGGGAACAACAAAACAAAAAGTGATGTTTCGAAGAGGGAACAACAAAATGAAAAAGTGTTGTTATGAAAAGTGAACAACAAAATCAAAAAGTGTTGTTCCAAAGAGGGAACAACGAAACGAAAAAGTGTTGTTCCGAAGAGGGAATAGAAAAACCAAAAAAGTGATGTTCCAAAGAGGGAACAGCAAAATGAAAAAGTGTTGTTCTGAAAAGGTAACAACAAAATAAAAAAGTGTTGTTCTGAAAAGGGAACAGCAAAATCAAAAAGTGTTGTTCCGAAGAGGGAACGACAAAAATCAAAAAGTGATGTTGCGAAGAGGGAACAACAAAATGAAAAAGTGTTGTTTTGAAGAGGGAACAGCAAATCAAAAAGTGTTGTTCCGAAGATGGAACAACAAAATCAAAAAAAATTTGTTCCGAAAAGGGAACAACAAAATCAAAAAGTGTTGTTCCGAAGAGGGAACAACAAAACGAAAAGTGTTGTTCCGAATAGGGAACAACAAAATGAAAAGTGTTGTTCTAAAGAGGGACCAACAAAATGAAAAAGTGTTGTTCCGAATAGGGAACAACAAAATGAAAAGTGTTGTTTCGAAGAGGGAACAACAAAACGAAAAAGTGTTGTTCCGAAAAGGGAAAAACAAAATCAAAAAGTGTTGTTCCAAAGAGGGAACAGCAAAACGAAAAAGTGTTGTTCCGAAAAGGGAACATCAAAATCAAAAAGAGCTATTTCGAAGAGGGAACAACAAAATAAAAAAAGTGCTGTTTGGAAGAGGGAACAACAAAACAAGCAAAAAAACAAATTTAATCGGCAATCTTATTTACAAAATAAAAAAAAAGAATTTCTACAAAGATGAACCTGCGGAAGGATTATCTTCTGTAGCTAAAACTTTCATGGTGGAGTCTTTGCATATCTATTGACAAAAGGATTCTCTTGTAAGCAGCCTTTGGTAGAGGCGCACTCGATGCCCATTTGCTTTAAAGGAACAATCAGACCCATCAATGGTGGTTAACGTAAGAGTGCCATTGTCATGTACTTCCTTTATTTCATACGGGCCTAACCACCTAGTCTGCAGTTTGCCAGGAAAGTCTTGAAACCTAGAATCGTAGAGAAATGCCTAGTCACCCTCATGAAATGTCTTTTTCTTGATTAGAGAATCGTGCCATTTGTCTTTTTGTTGTTAAATGAGTGCAGTATGCTGCAGAGCCAAAAGTCTAATTTCATCTAATTCATTTATTTGTTGTAATCTATTAATCTAGGCTTCAGTTAAATCCAGTCCCACTTCCTGGGCTGTCCTTAGTGTTTGTATCTCAAACTCTATGGGAAAAATAAGTTCCTTACAAAATACCAGTTGATATGGGGAGTATCCAATAGTATTCCTCCAAGTTGTGCAATATGCCCACAAGGCTTTTGGCAGTCGAGTAGCCCAGTCTCGTTTGTGCGATGAGACTGTCTTTGCTAGAATAGCTTCAATTACTTTGTTGGTGCTTTCCATTTGCTTGCGGGTGATATGGAGAGGTAATTCTGTGAATAACATGATGATTTTTTAGTGTAGCAGCAATCTCGTGGCCTACAAATTGTGGCCCTCCATCAGTGATTACTTCTCTGGGTAACCCATATCGTACGAAAATTTTGAAAAGAAAGTTTATCACGGTTTCTTCTGTGGCTCTAGGTAATGCTACTGCTTCCACCCACTTAGTTACGTATTCTATTGCAACCAATATATATGATTTTTGGTTGGATGATGGGTTGATTGGCCCAAAAAAATATCTGATGCCCAGTGCTCAAAAGGTTCTATGACCATCTGTCGATGCAGGGGCATCTCATCAGATTGGCCAGGGCAACCCATCCTTTGACAACTATCACAGGTCTGGACAAATTTCTTAGCATATTTAAAAATCATGGGCCAGTAGTATCCCATTTGTAAAATTTTGTGTCCAATTTTGCAGTCTACAAAATGTCCACCACAAGGTCCATCATGGCAGGCTTTTAAGATATCATAAATTTCGTCTTCCCTGATACACCTGTAGATGTGAATATCGGCCCCCATGTGAAAAAGGTATCCTCCAATCTCGGAGAACTGAGTGATTTGTTGTACTATTGCTTTCCTTTCTCTAGGTGTCAGATGTTTAGGCAGTTTTCCCACTGCTAAATAATTCGCCACATCTGCGTACCATGGTGCTTTCACAGTTACAGAAAACAGGTGTTTTTCTGGAAATTGATCCTCTAATGATACTGTGTCATCCGTTCTTGGCACTCGGGAGAGGAAATATGCCACAAGGTTTTCCTTCCTTGGTTGATCCCTTATAGTTACATCAAATTCCTGAAAAAGTAGCAACCAACGTGTCACTCTTCCATTCGTAATGGGTTTATTAGCTAGGTATTTAATAGCAGAGTGATCTGCATATATAATTACAGGGTATCCAGTTATATAGTGTCTGAATTTTTTAATAGCATAAATAACAACTAAAAACTCCTTCTCTGTTACTGTGTAATTCAATTCAGCAGGGGTTAATTTCTTGCTAATGTAATATATAGCGTAGGGTTTCTTGTCTTCTTCTTAGCCAAGAACTGCTCCAATGGCTGTGTCTGATGCATCTGATGAAATCTGGAATGGTATATCCCAGTTCGGACCTCGTAATACTCGTGCTGTTGATACTAGACGTTTTAAATCTGTAAAGGCAGTATCACATTTGTCAGTCCATATGAAATCACTGTTTCCTGTTAAGGCATATAATGGTGCAACAATCTATGAAAAATTCTTGATAAATCTATGATAATATCTAGCAAATCCCAGAAAACTACGTACCTCTGTTAGGCCTTCTATCATCATCATATGGCACTTTTCGTGACTTAAACATAGGCTGGTAGCAATACACCATTCCAGAACTTTTTCCAATGTTTGTAATGCTTGCTCAAAGTCATCTCCATAACGTGTGAAATAATCCATGTATACTTCTAATCCTAAATTTATCAAGTTTGCAAAAATACTGAGTATGGCTCTTTGGAATGTGGTAGGTGCGTTACACAATCCAAAAGGTAATACTCTGTAGGTGAATGTTCCCCACAGACACGTAAAGGTGGTCTTATCCTGGTCTTCAGGAGAAATTTGAATTTGGTTGTAGCCACTGAAGCCATCCAGGAAAGAGAAAAATTTCTTCCCTGCCAGTGTATCTAGGACGTGATCAATAAATGGAAGGGGAAAGTTGTATTTTTGCGTTGCCTTGTTAAGTCCTCTATATTCAACGCATATTCACCATTTCCCATTCTTTTTGGGAACCACAACTAATGGAGAAACCCATTTACTGTCAGATATAGGATAGATAAAATTCGCATCTAACAGTTTTTGAAGCTCTTCTTTAACAATATCTTTTAGATGAGGATTTAATCTATGCTGAGGTTTTCGAATGGTTTTTGCATCCTTTTCAGTGTAGATATGGTGCATGCATAGCTGAGGGTCAATCCCTTTCATATCTGAGTAATCCCAAGCAAAAGCCCCTTTATTTTTCCTATGGACTTGAATAAGTTTATGTTGCTAGTCATTACTGAGATTACTGTTAATGTTTAGGATCTTCCCTGGCTCAATTTTGACAGGTTTGCTACTATAAATAGTGGTTTTTGGTATTGTTTGATCATGGATATCTCTCAGAAGATCTTCTTCAATTTTTTTGTCAACGACTGCTTTAATCATGTGACATTTCAAACTTAATATTGTGGTAGGATGATTGATAAAAGTATTGATGGCATCGTCTTCAATTTGGTTTTTGAATTCAAGGGCATCTACCATAGTCAATGGTGACCGAAATTTTTTTGTTAAGTATGTTGTAGGTGCTTCTTGGTTTTCATGATAGTCAAGCTTGGCTGAGCAGGAGGGTATAAAGCTAGATTTTTCACATCATTCCCCCTGGTTATAGTCATACTGCTTGTCCGACAGCTGATATAAGCATCAAAAGTTGCTAGCCAAGGCCTTCCTAATATTAAGGGATGTCCATCTAGATGGTTCCTAGGATTAATAATCAAGAAATCTGCCGGGTATTCCCAAGTGTCAACAGAGACCATCACATCCTGTAATGTTCCCTCTGGTCTAATGACTTAGCGGTCAGCTAGTTCCAGTAAGGTAGTTGTTGGTTCCAAGGTTGTGATACCAAGAATGTTGCAAGTTGTAGTTGTCAGAATATTAATGGCTGCCCCTAAGTCGACTAAAGCTTTGGGAAAAGAATGGACATTTATCTGGACTGTGACAATAGGGTTTCTAGTATCTTCATACTTTACAGGGGTCTCTTTGTCTAGTAATAAATCAGACAAAGTCCCGACAACATGGACAATAGGGGTTGTTTTTGTTTTCCTCACAGACTTCTTTATAGACAACTCTTTGATAGTTTTGGCATATATTGGAATGTCTTGGATAACCTGGAGGAGAGGAATTTTTATAAAAATATTCTTAAGTTCACCCAGAAGATCAAAGTCAAGAGGTTCAATCAGGCATGGTATCAACAATTTTTCTGGGAATGGGGGCGAAGTGGCTATGATTTGTTCAGGATATTTTTGTCTGACTGTATCTTCCCCTTGTTTTATTTCTTGATCATCTACAGTTAGAGGCTTATTTGTGTGTGGTTCTTCTGGTTGCAAATATTTATCCTTGTCTATAGTGATTATGTGTCCAGATCTCAACTTAAGCTCGTTAAATTATTTCAACTCATCGTCAGGGTCTAGACCCTTAATGATTTGTATTGAGTGGACAAGTCTGTTATTTGGATTTGGGTTAGGTTGAGGTAGAAGCTGCAGTTGTATATTAGATTGAGGATTCTGCTGCAACGTGTAAGGTGCTGGTAAAGTTGGTTGAGACAGAGGAGTGGTCCCTATAGGTTGGTTTGTAGTTATTTTCCAATTTGATTGCCAATTTTGATTTTGTGAGGTGGAAGGGGACCATTGGGAGGGATAAGGGTTGTTTTTCCAAAATGGTGGTGGGTAAGGAAAATTTGGCCAATTATTATTTGTATTTAACTGATTGGGCCATGGTGGCATAAAAAATTCTTGAGGTGACAAAAAAGGTGGCTGATTCTACCATGCTACCCTTGAATATTGCTGAGAATTATATTGCGAGGAAGGAAAAAATGAAGATGGATCGGTAGGCATACTTGTCTGACGTGCTTGCCATTGGCGACGCTGGTTCAACAGATATACTGGTTCCATTTCTTCTTCTGCTTCCTTGAAAACTTCTTTCAATCTTGGGAGCGATGGGCAACTTTCTATGGCGTGCTCTTTAGTGCATATGGCACATGTTCGTATCGTATCTAGGGGCATTCTTTATGACTGCGCTTCTGTCTACACCAAGGGTAGAAAATAGCTAAATTCTGTTCTGCCATAGCCTACTTTTGCTTAGCTTGCATGACATCCAATTGTGTTGTCAGGGTCCCCAAAATATCTGTCTTAAAATCCTCCAACAAATTTCCGATTTCACTTTGTGTAACACTGTCTCCTGAGGCTTTGTTGTCTCTAGAGCTTGCATCACATCTGACTAGTTTAAGCCTTGTACTACCCTTGGAACACTTAATGCAGAAATCTATAATATTGTAATAGATTTCTTGATAAATGTCACCTTTACCCATTATGTTTAATGTCTCTACCCATTGGTCTTTCATACCTCTAATCAGCGTGGTTTTTAAAACATTATCGGGTAGATTTGTATAAGGAGACCTTTGCAGATTATATTGGAAACGTTCTACATATTCTTCCAGAGTCTCGCTAGGCTTGGCTACCATTTGAAAATTTTCATCATTTAATTCTCTAGTTCAGAAATAATCTTGATATTTTTTGAGGAAAGATGTTTTCATTTGGTCCCAATCATTGATGGTGTCTCCACCAATTCCCATGAACCAACGTAGATCTGCTCCCTTAAAAGTAGAGGGGAATAGCTTTAGCTTCTCGAGGTCGGTGGTGTAATCATAACCCCTGCATAAAACATCAAACTCGAAAAGGAATGCACCAGGATCTTCTGAAGTTAGCCCATGAAAGGTAGGAATATTCTATAATGGGATAGCCTTCATGGGGGCATTGAAAGCTATGTAAAAAATAGGGTATTGCAATGTAGAAGTTTGAGGCTGTTGGTTATGAGCTATTTGGTAAAAAATATTTCACTATTCTTCAGGGATCTCCGGAGTTGGAGAGTTATTCCTAGGATGTTTGTAAGAGGCTGGAAAATTTTTAACAACACTACCTTGATTTGGAAGACTAGGTGTCCTCTGTTTAGTCACTACTTCAGGAGATCTAGGTTTTGATAATTTAATTTCGAGATTTCATATTTCTCCTTCTCCTTCACGGAGGTTGCAAGAATTTCCTTCTTTTGAAGGGCAGGCTTGTAAATTCTCAGTATCTTGAAAACTCTATTCAATCCCTTCAGTTTTACTATGAATCTCAGCGTTAGCTACAGATGGTGATTCTGCAGCTTGAAGGAAGTCAATAGAACGTTTGGCAGCAACAATTTAGGGTCCTACTGATGACTGAGACTCAGCTTTTCTTAAGATTTCGTCCATAAAATTTGATCGTCCAACGGTCACCGGTCCCTTACGTTTTTCAAGTTTAGAGGGAGGAATTTTGTCTTTTTCAGGTATTTCTCTCTTAGCCATTCATGAAGAAACATAAACATTCATCCCTACTTTAAATTCTCACGCAATTCTGCTAGAAATCAGGCGGATGAACGATCATTTTACTCATTCTTTATGCAGGTTCTTACCTTCCGTTTTTAATACCTAATTCTCCCTCAGCAGAAAAAAAACATCAACTAGACATTACTCAAAGTAGCAACACACTCCCCGTCAACGGCACCAAAATGTTGGGTGCTGAAAGGTGTCTTTAAAAACTCCTAATTGCCTCACATTAATTATCAACCAGGGTAAGTCCTTTTATTTCAAGTGTGTACACAGTATGTGCAAGCTTATTCATACAAGGAGTAATGCTAAAGCCAATCATTGAATACAGATGCAATCATAAATCTGAAGATTTAAAGAAAGTAATTCATCTATGAATTATAATCCAAAATTGTGATTCATTTGTTAATTCAAATAATTCAATCAACTGAGAGCACTGAAATATTAGCTGGGCTCTTTCAGCTAGATCTAAACTATCGAACGTAAGGAAAGTAATGGAAATAACATTTTATGCTTTAAGTAATCAGAAACAATTTTGTTAACAAACAATTGATAAATTGGAAATATGCACACAGAGGAATAAATACAAAAATCTAATACCATCAAAAGCAATTCACTGTAAAGCAGAAAAGCGTAATACACTTGCAATAATGGAAAGGTATAGCACAAATAATAGCAGCGAAATTCACCATAGACTGGGCCCTTAGCCGCCAGCGAACACTGCTTAGTTAATCCAGAACAATTGAATGAACATAAGCGCAACTATGTATTAATCATCGGAATCATTACAATATAATTCTATCTTTTAGAACTATGTTCTGTTCATTATCAAATGATACATAAATGAAAGATACACAACATAATACATGATACAGTCAGAATTACATTCTCTGCTTTCTCTTATATCATCATATCACCCCTCGTCTTCATATTCTTCTCATTCTTTTATAACTAAGGAAAAGGAAAATCTGATCCCTCAAGATCACGGGATCTTGAGGGATTCGCAACAGATTACTATTCCAAACAGTTAGTCGTTCTTCTCTGATTTGTTTCCTGAGTTGGCCGCACTTTCGTTTCCCTCGATTAGATCCCACTGTTCCTTTTTGGGAACAACTATTGTTTTATCTTCTATTTTCATCATAAAAGAAATGGGAATTAGTTTAGACAGTTAAACCATATCAGGACTATTTCATTCATTGTTTATCAAAATCCATTCATGATATTATTATATTGTAGCACGAAAATGGATGAAGAAGAGGAAAAAGGACAGTATTTGAGAGTAAATACATACCTATTGTAAGGCTCAACACTCTGCTCCCTGTCATTCATCCGACGGCTCATGATCTATTTCGTGCTCCCTCCAACTTCTGAAGGTTAATCCCAGAGGGGTCTAAAATGGTCAGTTTTTGAAACCGCCTCCAGTGCTACATTCCAGCCTGTAGCGATTCACACCCCCTCCATCCAATACCAAAAACCATCCATGCCCCCTCTGAAATCCGGTCTCGGGTTTTTTAAAGTCAAACACAACATTGGTTTATGTGGGACAATCAAAGCATAGGTATATTCATTTTGTCAAATGAATCCCACGCTGAAGAGCTAGGCATACACAGCGTGACAGGTCATTTCACGATGGTCATGGAAATCATGAGAACGAGGGAGTGGAGGCTTTCCATAGAAGATGGAATTAGGTGATGGAAGCCAGAATCCCCACCTGTTCATGACCACTCTTCAACATCCATTTTTGAAGATTTTGGAATTTGGCCTCTGTGGCCAACTATGTTGTTTCTTTTTACTATTTGATTATGATGTTTTGCTAGTGAAATCTTGATTTCACCCAATTCTGTTTTCATTTTCTGTTTGCAGGAGTGATTTCTTGATGCATGCTCAGTAATTTAGTTAGGATATTTTTATTTCACATGTGTGGGTCGATCATGGGAATTTTATTCAATCGTAAACCCTCAAAGGAACTCTATATGTAGAGAGTTTAGAGATGAAACAAGGTTCTGAATTTTGGAGAAATTTTACTGTATTTTTGTGCTATTGTACTCTTTATGCTCTGAGACACATATTTTGGAGATTTTTTTTTAATATAATATGATATACAAAGTTGTTTTCTTGGATTCTAGATGGAGAAATGAGTAGTATGTATATGTGTTCTCTTGTTTATTTGCAATCACATGTTTATGTATAATCATCTTTCATGTTCTGCTGATTTGATGATTCGTGTAATGTAGTTGCCATTGGTATGCATTTTTATTGATGAATTCATTTATGTATAACACTTATCCAAGCGGATATCAGTGTCCACCCACCTATTCCATTTGGATCCGCACCATCAATTCTTGCAGCTTTTCATTTTCAGCAAAACTTACTCTTTTTAGCAGGTTTTCGGGTCTTGCACTCCCGGAGTCGTTTTGGGGCCTTAATGATCCAGGTGGACATTGGTGGCCACCGACCTATTCCATTTGAACCCCCACCATCAATTCTTTCAGTTTTTAAGTTGCAGCACAAATTACTATTTTTAGCAGTTTTTTGGGTCCTGAACTTCCGGAGCCGTTTTGAGGCCCTAAATGATGTTTTTGGGAAAATCGGGAGCAACATGGGTCCATGGACCGCTATTGCTCATGTTGAAAGTTGTAATCCTCAGATAGATCTTTCTAATGATCTATTGAGCACATCAAATGGAGATTGGATGCCAAATTTACCTCCCCGAGAAGTTGAAACACCAATTTACCTAAACGAGACCCATAGTTTTGGTGCTTCATCTCCTAGGGTTAGGTTTTTGGACGTTTCAGTTTTTCCATTGTTTCTCAATAATAAATAGGCCCTCGAGCCTCATTGTAATAGAGTTCAGAGGTCGATAGCCGCCACATCTCTTCTCAGAGATTCTCTACCAACACCCTAGCTATTTTATTTCCATTATGTCTGTAAGCATATTTCTGTTATTTGATATTAATGAAATGAAGAATTATTTATACATCTCTATGTTTATGGTTATTTTTTTTTTTTTTTGCGTTCCTGCATAAAATCTGGATCAGTGGTATCAGAGGGGTCTACTCTTTCTTTGTTTTTCTTTGCATGTCCCAACGCGGTCAGGGTATAAGGAGTTAGGGCTTGATCTGGTTGAACCCTTGCAAGATCAGTCTCACAAACCCCGACGACCTCCCATAGTAGAAGAAAAGAAAGACAAGGGAGCAGGAGATCCTATAAAAATATTGCTGAAGGAGGCCCTCAAGAGACAAAGGAACACAATGATGGATAACTTTGCTCAGATCCTTCAACGGCTGCCCACCTATGGTGCATCTGCATCCAACAGCCACTCTGGAGGCACCACTCCCTTCAAGGTACAAGTAAACTTTGACATTCCTATATTTGAAGGCCAAATAGATGCAGACGTCGTAGATAGATGGTTGAATTTTCTGGAAGGGTATTTCTCGGTCCACGATTTCTCTGACTGAGAAAAGATTATTTTTTCACTCCTCGCCCCCCATGTCAAAGACTGGTGGGAAACCTACTGTGAGCAACAAGACGAAGGGGAACCTTATCTGTTCTTAGCCACACCCACTTGGAATTCATTTCGAGATGGCATCAAGGAACAATATTACCCCGTGGGGATCTATGAGGACAAATACATACAATGGACCACACTGCGGCAACAAAGGGATCAAGATGTGCACGAACTGACAAATCTATTCCACACCCTGCGCACAATGTTGGGTATTAAATATTTAGAAAGACATTTGGTGCTCAAGTACCGTGGCTGTCTGCACAAGCACATTAAGGAGGAAATGGAGTTCCTCGACATTACATCACTTGGAACAACATATCGCTATGCTGCCAAGATAGAGCAGAAATTTAAGCAGAAGAAGCGAGACTTTGGATCTATGAATCCGAAAGGTGCCCCTGAACCAAAGAACAAGGGGCAAGGCCAAAGAAGTTCAACTCAGAACAACACCACAAATCCAAAGAAGGACACAGGGTAGTGGTGTGAATTTCATAACAGTTCCACTCACAGCACAAACGTGTGTCAGGCCAAACAATCATTGGTGGCCAAACTAAAGGCACCCGAATCAGATACATTTTCTGATCCCGAATTAGAACCAGACAAAGGCAATGAAAAAGGGAAGCAGATCATTGATGCAGATCCTAGTGCCATTGTTTCCACCACCAAGATCTAGAGGGATGAATGGATCCTAGTGCCATTGTGGGTGAAAGGTTCTCCACTACAATTTCTTGTAGATAGTGGAAGCTAAAATAACCTCATTTCAGCAGAGGTCGTGAAGCGGCTTGGCCTATTGACCATAGCACACCCGCAGTTGTATACCCTTGGGTGGCTCCACCCAGGGAGAGATCTCTGCATCCGCCAGTAGTGCCACCTTCCGTATAGTATCAAGCCATTCATAGATGAGGTATTATGTGATGTTGCTCCTCTTGATGTAGCTGATCTATTATTGGGCCAACCATACTTATGGAGGTGACATGCTGTGTATGTGTCTAGGCCTCATGCTATTGTTAATACTTTGGGAAATGACTTGTACATGATACCAGAGGTGGTACTGCCTCCTGCAATCTCTTTGATTACTGCAAAACAACGCAGTAAGATTGTTTCCCAAACCAGGAAATTTATTTTCCTTACAACCCACTCACAGGGAAAGAAGAATATTGTGGCCACAACCTCGAAACATGGCTCCCCTGCATGGCTATAGCCGATGGAAAAAGTCATGGAGGAATACGAGGAAATTTTCTCCTCACTCACAGAGGTTCCTCTACACTGCTAGGACAAGCACTCCATTGATTTGACCCTAGACGCACCACTGCCTGATGTTTTTGTTAGCCCCCTTATGAAATTCTTGACAAGCAAGCTAGGGGCTAGATTGTTTAGGAGCCTTCAAGGAGTGCCTTTTCCTTGAAAACTCATCATCCTTGAAGTCTCTCAGTGCTTTTCCTAATATAAATTCTCCTCTGATTGATCCACATATCAAAAGGCCTATTTTCCCCCTTATATTCCTGAAAATTTCCCCATCTTGACCTTTTTTTTCCCCTTGTCAGATTTTCCCTCTAATCCCCTGAATCCCCTTTAAATCCCACTAGTACCTTGTGTTTCCTTAGTTTTCCCTTCTTTCCCTCTATCGTTTCCTCTATGTGGCCTCAAATTTCATTGAAAAGGGTTAAAAACCCACTTTCTGACATTAGAACAGGCCTAGCCCCTTTCCCACTTAGCCCCGCGCCTCTTCCTCCATGTGATCCTGCGCCGAGAACACTCGCTAGCTCCAAAGGCACCTATCCCATAATTTTATCGGGCGTGACGTCATCCGTCAAACTTGGTCGATCGGACGGTGAACATTTACCCGATGCCCTCAGTGTTTTTCTTTTCATTTTCCATACCGCGCCATCGTTGTCCATTTTACGTTGATCTAACGGTGCGGAGCCCGCCTAGACATCTGGTCCCCAGTCATTGTTCCAAACCCGACGGTTTCTATCGCACCGACTTTGCGCGATAGGCGGTTTTCTCCCATTGCCCAGCGATTCCATACACCTTTCGCCACGCGTCCTCCTGTACGACCCCAAAACCACTCACCATCACGCATTAACTCTTGACTCAAGATGCCCAGCGATATTGTTGAGGACCATTAGATCTGGAGAACCCCATCCAACGGCTACCGCTCTTCGAAGCTGCGCACGGTTTAACCTCTGATCGTCGTACCCCTGGTCCACTGTCTTCCACCCCCAATGTGTTTACTGTCGTTGATCTCCGACACGATCGACAGCCCAGATCTGTTGACCCACCGTTTTCGACCCGACCATTGCTCGGTCATGCCACGTCACCCCCACGTGCACTCGTCATACGTCATCCCATGCACTACATATATTTGTGAAATTCTTGTGTTGCTTAAGGTTTTTTATTCGTATTTTGCTCTGTAGACCACAAACCTCCACCAAAGAAATTGTTCACCATTTCTCCACATTTTTTCCTCCATTTCATCATCTGCACGATCTTTCTCATCATCCACATCATCCGCCACCCCATCCATTGTTTTCTTCATAGCTTTCGTGTTGTTGCAGGGTTGTCAATGATAAATGACATCCATGATGCACAATCTCTGTTACAGTGACAGAGAAATTGAAGAAGATCATCTACAACAGCTGAATTTATGAGAAAAAACCCAGGAAGGTGAAGATAGGACGTTCATTTAAAAGAGCAGGGTTCAAACTCTGCGGAAAACCTTCCGGCGCCATTAAAATCTCGAACTGCACGGACAAAGACAGAGATGGAGCAGCAAAGTTTTTCAGTTCTAGGCAGAGAGATTAAGGCACACCAATGAGCATCTTAAGCCTTAAATCAGTGATTTAAGAGGCAAAGAGATAGTTTGAAGACCTCGAGGATTGATCAAAAGGTCCTGAGCACAAGTAAAAGGTAACATCAGGGTTTATTCACCAGCAGAATGTTTTTCTTCATAAAGTACAGGGTGTCCATACCGTTTTTACTCAATACCGTGTCCCTGAAGGAATTTCCACCGTAACAACAGTTCGAAGCCATCAAAACATTTATTTAGCAGACTTCTCAGTAGTTCATTCACCCTTTGTTTATTCACCATAAGTACAGCAGATCACCACAGCCGAAATATGTCAAAGTCATATGCAGAGGAGATCACTCTTTCATAAAAGGGGTGACAAAGATTAAATACTCATCGTTCAAATAGAATGGGCTTCGGCCCTCTTTCTTTTCTAGAGTTTAATACAACATTTAGTTCTTCACCTACCTCTTCCGCTTCTCTTCAGCTATAAAGCTTAGAAATAAATATTGTAATGGTTGTTGATGAGATATCATAGAATTGCAAGCATCTTCCCCTGAGACGAGTTCTCTATGTATACTAGTAAGATAGGCAGAGTGAGATGTATTCAGACTGAATGACCAAGCTATTGGCTATGTTGTACCTGATTCGTGTTGATATTTAATATGATAAGCACATTTCTTTGGATCCTGATCTAAAGCTGCGGTGATGTTTTTCTATCTCTGTGTTTAATTCATTTCATTTCAGTTCTTCTGGCTTGCATCAGAAATTTGGTATAGGATTTACCCTTGATAGGTACCCTATACTTCTGCTCTCCTTGCCTTTAATGTTTTTCTGCTAATGTGTTATCTAAAGATTGATTTCAATTGATTTAACCAGCGTAGTGGATGATATTGCCTGCTAGCTGATGTATGAATTAATGGAATCTGTTTTTAGATGTGCTTGTTAGGATTTAGTTGAATGCATTGAGAACACTGGGAGGTTTAGAACTTCACCTCTTCCTCACTAGGATCTTTCCATTCCATTAAGCCTTTCTAAGTTCCCTTGTGCTACCTCTGATTGTGTCCAAGCAGGTCTGGAGTTAAATGCCCTCTGACCTGATCTATAGATAGGATTGGATGGTTCTCCTCCTTTCATTTTCATTCCTTAATGTCCCATACCACCCAATCACTTTAGGATCCAAGGCTTTAGATGACTAGCCAAATTGAAAGCTTGCATGTTGAGTAGCAAGTAAATCCTTTCCTGACTCCATTGCCCAATGGACTTGGTATTCTCTGGAGTATTTCTCCTTTACCTAAATTCCTCTTTTCCTAGCCTTATCTCATGTTGAACCCTTCCTTCCTGATTCCCAACAACCAAACTCACAATCAAAGAAACAAACCCTGTGCCTATAACTAGCCTAACATCTTACATTCGAGCTTCAAAGACATATACCTTTGATAATCATAGAGAGATCCCTCTCTAGACCTAGGAGGGCTAGATCCTAAGGTCTAAAAGTGGTTCTGATGTTGTCTCATCTTTTGGTCTTGCCAATCTGGCCAAAACACGAGAACCCCAACATAATGGCGACTCCGCTGGGGAATTTCTAAGAATTTTCCACTCTACATCACAAGAACCTTAGAAACCCTAGAATCTCTGGTTAGGTTGGCAGTAGTCACCCCTTGCTCGAATAATCCTCCATTTTTTCTGTGTCTCAATACTCTTAGACAGAGTCTGGAAAGGGCCAGGTAGCCTCCAGATCTCACCCTCTTCGGAGGTTACATGTCTGGTAAATTCCCTCCCAGTCAATCTCTGGTTGGAGTGTGCTGTTTTGAGGTGATTCCTGAAAGGTGATAGTGCCTGAGCACTGTGGTAGATAGTGTAACTCCTTATACATACCCTAAACCATCCACCTGGTTACTCTATAACTCCCAAACTTTCAAAATACTCCACTGGTGATCAGTAGGCCTGTTGATTAGCTTGGTTTCACATAAGACTCCACTGGGAGACCAGTTTTTGAAACAACATCGACCATAATAGAAATAACAAGTAGGGTTAAGCTTTTGGTTTAAACAACATTCTGGTTTCAAGAAGAACTCATACAAGAGCCTATCCCAACCCCAACCCACCTGGAATAGTTGACAACCCTGAGAGCATCCTCAAGAAACCTTCTTCACTCAGAAGATCAACTATTTCTAGTCACATCTATAGAGCTAATTCCGCACCAGAAGACCTTACAGCTCTATCACAATCTATCCTTGACCTAGATCTTCAAAACAGATTACCTAGAACTAGGTCATTCAGTTTTTTAGACCAGCCAGACCTTGGATTTCAAGTTCACCATCTCATAGTGGTGAGCACGTTAGAAACACAAAAACCCCTCCATCTACACCTCCTGATATTCACTTCATTCAAAACTTGGGGCTTTGTCACCCTAGGTTTGCTCAACAGATTCCTGCTGGTCATAATATCCCTGTCATTCATATACCAACTGTTCAAGTCAACCCTCTACGTCATCAGAATATCATCATGGCAGCCTGGTATGCACCTTTGATGTTGCCTCAGCCTCTAGTGCCCCTGCCAAATGATTATCAATCAAATATCCTGCATTTCACTGCCAAAGAGTCCATCACAGCCCAACAACACGTAGATAAAATGGAAGATTCTTTCGATTATATGGAAATAGATGATGATACAGTCAAAATGAGAATATTTGCCCAGAGTTTTGGAGGTGATGTGAAGAAATGGTTCAAAAGCTTACCCCGTGGCAGTATCCTAGATCTCCCTGCTTTATATCAGACCTTCATAAACAAATGGGCTAACCCTCACCAACTCCTAGCAGAATACATGAGCCTTAAAAGAAACGTAGGAGAGAGTGTTCATGATTACTCAACAAGATTTAACAACATTTACAATGCTCTCCCCCCACATATGAAACCTCCCCAAGGTATGGCCCTAGCAAAATACCCTGAAGGTTTTGATGCAGACATGGCTTACCAGCTTAGAGATAAAGAGTATACCACTTTGGAAGACATGCAGAAGGGAGCTATAAATATAGAAGCCAATCTGATTGAGAAAAGGGCAAGACTGAGGGCTGAGAAAAGGGTAACATATAAAGATGACAATGTAGCCTCCACTTCTGATCCCAATTATGATAGATTATCCAAGAATGTGGAAAAGTTACAAAAAATGATGGAAAAAATGGTTGTCACAGTTAGCAATCAAAACAGAAACCAAAATCAAAACCAAAACTTTAGGAGAAACAATACCACTCCCAACAGACAAAGAGAGTCAGATCAACAAGTTTTTCCCCCATTCCAAAACTTTCTTGATGAAGATGAGGGAATCATAGAAGAGTCTGGAGGGAATGAAATAAACATGTTTGAAACAAAGGACTCAATCCATAACTGTGATTTATAGGAAGATCAGCCCTTATCCACATATTGGGATGAGGAGTGGTCAGAATCTGAGGATTACAGACTTGGATTTGAAAATTCTATCATGCAGGTCAGAGAACAATATGAACTTAGGAGAAAAAGGAATCTAGACACTTCCAAACCAAATACTCCTGAGATTACCATTAAGAAAAGACCTGAGAAATCTCCTAAAGTGACCGCTGTAAATAACAAATCAGCAGCTGATATTTCTGAGAAAGACAAAAAAAAGGACAACCAAAACACTGAAAAACAAAGCCAACCAACTAGCAGCACTAGCACTGTAGTTAGTGCTCTTGATAAAATGACTCCTGACCCTATACATAGTGAGAAATCACAAACGGATTCAGCCACTAAGACAATGGAAAATAAAAGAGAGTTGAGCATCCCAAAGACCCAGTCCACTTTCAATTTAGAAAGTGAAATTGCAAAGATCAAAATCTTTGTACCACTATTTGAGCTGGCCACTCAGGATGTATATAAAGGCCAAATTTTGAAAGCATTGAATCTGGGGGAAAACAACGATACTATTAATTTGAGTGATGATCAACCTGTCCTCCTGTTTGGTCCAGAGATTGAGGGAAAGTTTCAAGAAGGGGTAGTTCCACCTTTTTATATTAGTCTCAACATTCATGACAAAATATTCCACAATGAAATGCATGATTCTGGAGCATCTCACAACTTAATGCCTAAGGTAGTTATGGAAAGGTTAGGCCTGGAGATAACCCACCCTTACAAAGATTTGTATTCATTTGACTCTACCAGGGTAAAATGCCTTGGCTTCATCAAAGATCTATGTGTGAGCTTGACCCAGATCCCTGCTAAATGCATGGTTATGGACGTTGTGGTAGCAGATGTGCCACCCAAATATGGCATGTTATTATCAAGATAATGGGGAGCCAAAATGCAAGGAACAATGCAGATGGATGGATCATATGCCACTGTCCCTATATTTGGCCAACTTAGAAGACTGTATAGAGAAGCTCAGATGAAATTCCTAGTCAGTAGCCCTGAGAAGCCTGAAAAATCCCCTTTATACTCTGCAAATACAGATTTGGATTCTTTCATCCTATACAATGACCAATCCCTGGGAGAGCCACAATCAGAAAACAGAGGTTCAGACAATGACACCGAGCCCATGGACTTAAACATAATGGCTACACTTGACTCAGAAGAAAACGCTGTAGAAAACGCTATAGAAAACCATGGGCATAGTACAAAAAACGAAACTCAGAGTAAACAAGAAATATAATACAGTCAGCCTAGCAGTCACTCTCCTCAAACCCACCCACCACATGAAGATCAAAACAATTCACAGCCTAGTGAAAACTCTACAACACAACACAATGGCGAACCCCTGTGGGAAATGAATTTCGATGGGTCCTGTAATAGGAAAACTGCTGGAGCAGGGGTGTGGATACATAATACAGAGAGTGACCATGCAGAGAGCCACGCTCTCAAGCTGCACTTCAAATGCACAAATAATATTGCATAATATGAGGCTCTTATCCTGGGTCTAAATCTGTAGAAAAAACTAGGAGCCCGTAGGATAACTGTGCTAGGAGACTCTGAGTTAGTGATCAAATAGGTGAATGGTGAATACGTAGCAAAACACCCTAGGCTGAGGGCATATAGGAATGATGCCATGGATATATTGAAAACCTTCATGGAACATGAATTGGTATTTGTTCCCAAGGGTCAAAATGCTATTGCTAACGGATTAGCTTGCCTAGCTAGTTCATATCCTAAGACCCCAGCTGACCAACAAATCATCATTCAGACCAAATTCAGACCTGCAGTGCCAGACAATGAAAAATATTGGCAGGTATTTGAAGGAGATAAACAGATCGAATATTTTTTGGTGGGCAGAAATGAGTTTGAATTTTCTGACTCAGACTCAAAATCTAATGACTGTTGTCCTAGTGAGGATCCCCCAGATGAACAAGACACACCCTATAATATACAAATAAACACTCTTTCTGAAGAAACTGGAAATTCAACCATAAAATGTGAAAACGCAGAAAGTGAAGAGATAGAGGTGCTGCAAGCCAAAGACAAGAATATACCCAGAGGCCTGGCACCCTTAGAGGACCTTTGGCGATGTAGCAAAGAAGCCCACTATAGAACATGCAGATTCAAACGTAGAAGAATGCAACATAGGCAGTGAAGATAAACCCAAAATGATCAAACTGGCTAAGTCTTTACCTGCAGACATGAAGATAAAATACATTGACCTGTTTAAGGAATTCATTGATGTGTTTGCATGGAGCTACGAAGACTTAAAGGCCTATGACACAAATATCATACAACACAAAATACCTTTGAAGGAAAATTAGAAGCCTTTCAGGCAAAAAATCCGTCGAATTAACCCAAAAATATTTCTTGCAGTTGAAAAGGAGATTAAAAAGATGTATAATGTAGGCATAATAGTTCTTGTAAGGTTCTCTGATTGGATATCAAACTTAGTGGCTGTGAGAAAGAAAACAGGGGAAATCAGGTTATGCATAGACTTTAGAAATCTCAACAGAGCCTCCCTGAAAGACAACTACCCTTTGCCTAGAATGGAGCATATCTTGCAGAAGGTAGTGGGTTCTAAGAGAATCTCCCTGCTAGATGGCTTTTCAGGTTATAACCAAGTGTTGGTACTCCCAGAAGATCAACTCAAAATAGCCTTTAACACTCCATGGGGCACCTTCATGTATGTGAAAATTCCTTTTGGATTGATGAATGCTGGAGCCACCTTCCAAAGAGCAATGGACATAGCATTCTCAGATGAGATAGGACACTTCATAGTTATCTACTTGGATGACTTGACAGTATATTCCAAAACTGAGGAAGAACATCTCAAACATCTGAGGAAATTTTTCAAAAAATGTAGAAGGTACGGTCTATCCTTAAATCCTAAGAAAACTGTTTTTGGGCCGCAAGAAGGTAAACTTATTGGTCACATTATATCTGAGAAAGGGATTAGGATAGACCCACAAAGAGTTGACGGGATACTTCAAATCACACACCCGAGAAACATCAAAGAATTACAGTCCTTCATTGGGAAGATCAATTTCCTTAGGAGATTTATTCCCAACCTAGTTGAGCACCTTAGGAAAATGACTGACATGTTGAAGAAAGGTGTAGGAATCAAATGGAATGTTGAAGTAAACAAATCCTTTGAATCGGTAAAAATTTCCCTTACAAAAGCTCCTGTTCTGATTATCCCAGATTTCTCAAAGGATTTCCTTATCTTTTCATTCGCCTCTGAGCATACAGTGGCTGCAGTTTTACTGCAGAAAAATTCAGAGGGTAATGAATAGCCAATTTCCTTTTTCAGCAAAGCCTTAAGAGACGCACCCTTGAAGTACAACATTATGGAAAAGCAGGCCTATGCCTTGGTAAAGGCCTTAAAAGACTTTAGGGTGTACATTTTGCATTCTCACACCATAGCCTATGTGCCAAATATAGTGGTTAAAGATATCTTGTCCCAAGACCCTGATGGGAAAAGGGGCAAATGGATTGCTACAATCCTAGAATATGACCTCGAAATAAAACCCACCAAGCTGATCAAGGGTCAAGGCCTGGCTCAGTTAATGGCTGAATCTAAGCTGCAGGTCCTTGACATTAACATGGTAAATGCCTTAGATGAGCAGGAAGGATTTCCCGACCCCACTGTTGAGGAGAAGTTTCAGAACTCTCCTTGGTACTCTGATATCCTTTATGTGCTCACTAACCTCAATGCCCCTCTAGAACTGTCCAAAACTAAGGCCAGATTCATAAAGCTAAAAGCCAAAATTTACTGCATTCTGAATGAAAACCTATATTGGAAAAATCCAAATGGCCTATTGCTTAAATGTTTGCCTGAAGCCGAAGCTGAGAGAATCAAACAAGAGTTCCATGCTGGAGAGTGTGGAGGTCACCTGAGTTGGAAAGCCACTGCAAATAAAATACTTAGGGCTGGTTACTATTGGCCTACACTCTTCAACGATGTCCATAAAATGATACTTTCCTGCCACAAATGCCAGATCTTTGAGGGCAAGAGGAAACTCCTCCCCCTCCCTTTAAAACCTATCACTGTAGAAGGTCCCTTCATGCAATGGGGCCTAGAGTTCATTGGAGAGATTCACCCCTCTTCTTCTGGGAAACACAAATGGATCCTAACTGCTACAGATTACTTCACCAAATGGATAGAGGCCATACCCACTAGGAATGCCACTGATTCTGTCATCATCAGGTTCCTAGAAGACTACATCCTCTCTCAGTTTGGTTGTCCAAGAAAAATAATCACTGACAATGATGCTGCTTTTGGATCCAAGAAAATGGTTGATTTCTGTCATAGGTACGGAATAACACTTGGTCATTCAACTGCCTATTACCCTCAGGGTAATGGATTAGCTGAATCATCCAACAAAAGCCTGGTCACTATCATTAAAAAGCTGCTGGAAGAGAACAAAAGGTCATGGCACAAAAAGTTGGTGCATGCTTTGTGGGCTGATAGGCTCACAACAAAGAAATCCATTGGCATGTCACCATTCCAGCTTGTCTATGGAACAGAAGCAGTTTTTCCCACCAGCCTTGGGGTGCCAGTGATTAAGATGGTCCAGGATATTCAGACAAAAGAAGACAGTATGGTGAGAAGAATTAATGAAACTATCCATCTTCAACAAACAAGGGAGCAGGTTTACAACAGAGCAGTCAAATTTCAGGAAAACATAAAAGTACTGTTTGACAAGAGAGCCAAAGCGTCAGATTTCAAAATTGGAGACAAGGTTCTGAAATGGGATTCAAGAAGAGAGGATAAAGGAAAACACGACAATTTTGACAGTTTGTGGCAAGGTCCATACATCATCCAAGCCACTGTGGGTCCGAATGCATTTTTCTTACAAGAACTTGATGGTACGGAGCTGTTTGGGGGTCCTGTCAATGGCAGGATGCTCAAGCATTAATTATGCTAAATTTCAACTTCCAGTTTCATTCTCCATTGTATATATCATTGCAGTCTTGTTTTCAAAAAAAAAAAGGGGGGGGGACAGCTGGTCCTGACATGCTCAAAATCTGGACCAGCAAAGGAAATAAAAATCAGCTCTAACATGCCCAAAACCAGAGCTGAATCAAGAAAAGGAAGTGACTCTAATATGCTAAAAACCTGAGTCACAGAGAAAGAAGGATGTTTCAAATTCCAGATTTCAAGCCTTCAAAGTTTTGTTTCAATTTTCAGCACTTGCAATGCACAGCAAGTCCGACAGTCTAATCCTGGCTTGGTTGTTTTTCAATTTCCGTCTTAGAATATAGTGAAGAAACCTGTTGGAAAGTTTAATCCCAACAGGTAATAGATTAGTTAGAGAATAAAATGAGACCAATAGTCTAATCTGGTCTCATGGAGCAATAAGGGTAGATTTAGAGTAGGTTTGTTTTCTGTTTCAAAAATAAAATGTAAAGGGTCTGCTAGTCCAAATGCACCCAAAGGGAGAAATTGTTAGGGCTATAGTTTGGGTAGGTAGATTGGTTGGGAAAATGTTTCTGTTGATTGATGTATTTGACATATTGTAGCAGCTGAAAATCAGAGAAAGAAAGGGATGTGCCAAGCAGAAGGCATTTGGCCTACTCCAAAGATTGTTTCTGGTTTCTTGACTCCTTCAAGAAGAAGCCATCCCCATGTGGAGCCACTGTTAGCCCCCTTATGAAATTCTTGACAAGCAAGCTGGGGGCTAGATTGTTTAGGAGCCTTCAAGGAATGCCTTTTCCCTGAAAAATCATCATCCTTGAAGTCTCTCAGTGCTTTGCCTAATATAAATTCTCCTCTGATTGATCCACATATCAAAAGGCCTATTTTTCCCTTTATATTCCTGCAAATTTCCCCATCTCGACCCTTTTTTTTCCCTTGTCAGAGTTTCCCTCTAATCCCCTGAATCCCCTTTAAATCCCACTAGTACCTTGTGTTTCCTTAGTTTTCCCCTCTTTCCCTCTATCGTTTCCTCTATTCGGTCTCAAATTTCATTGAAAAGGGTTAAAAACCCACTTTCTGACATTAGAACAGGCCTAGCCCCTTTCCTGCTTAGCCCTGCGTCTCTTTCTCCATGTGATCCTGCGCTGGGACCACCCGCTAGCTCCAAAGGTGCCTATCCCATAAGTTTATCGGGCGCGACGTCAGCCGTCAATCTTGGTCGATCGGACAGTGAAAGTTAACTCGATGCCCTCAGCGTTTTTATATTCATTTTCCATACCGTGCCATGGCTGTCCATTTCATGTTGATCTAACAGTGCGGAGCCTACCCGCGCATGTGGTCCCCAGTCACTGTTCCAAACCCGGTGGTTTCTATTGCACCGCCTTTGCGCAGTAGGCGGTTTTCTCCCATTGCCTAGCGATTCCATACACCTTTTGCCATGCGTCTTCCTGTACGACCCCAAAACCGCTCACCATCGCACATTAACTCTTGACTCAAGACACCCAACGATATTGTCAAGGACCATTAGATCTGGAGCAGCCCATCCAACGGCTGCCACTCTTCGAAGCTGTGAACGGTTTAACCTCCGATCACCATACCCCTGGTCCACTGTCTACCACCCCCAATGTGTTTTCTGCCGTTGATCTCCGACACGATCGACGGCCCAAATCTGTTGACCCGCCGTTGTCGACCTGGCCATCGCCCGGTCATGCCACGACACCCCCACGTGCACCCGTCGTACGTCATCCCATGCACCGCATATATTTGTGAAATTCTCGTGTTGCTTAAGGTTTTTTATTTGTATTTTGCTCCGTAGACCGCAAACCTCCACCAGAGCAATTGTTCACCATTTCTCCGCATTTTTTCCTCCATTTCATCATTTGCACGATCTTTCTCATCATCCACATCATCCGCCACCCCATCCATTGTTTTCTTCACAGCTTTCGTGTTGTTGCAGGGTTGTCAATGGTAAATGACCTCCATGATGCGCAGTCTCTGTTACAGTGACAGAGAAATCGAAGAAGATCATATACAGTGGCTGAATTTATGAGCAAAGACCTGGGAAGGTGAAGACAGGACGTTCATTTAAAAGAGCAGGGTTTAAACTCTGCGGAAAACCTTCCGACGCCATTAAAAGCTTGAACTGCATGGACAAAGACAGAGATGGAGCAACAAATTGTTTCAGTTCTAGGCAGAGAGATTAAGGCACGCCAATGAGCATCTTAAGCCTTAAATCAGCGATTTAAGAGGAAAAGCACTAGTTTGAAGACCCCAAGGATCGATCAAAAGGTCTTGAGCACAAGTAAAAGGTAACATCAGGGTTTATTCACCAGCAGAATGTTTTTCTTCATAAAGTACAGGGTGTCCATACTATTTTTACTCAACACTATGTCCCTAAAGGAATTTCCACCCTAACAACAGTTCGAAGCCATCAAAACATTTATGTAGCAGACTTCTCAGTAGTTCATTCGCCCTTTGTTTATTCACCATAAGTACAGCAGATCACCACAGCCGAAATATGTCAAATTCATATCCAGAGGAGATCACTCTTTCATAAAAGGGGTGACAGAGATTAAATACTCAGCGTTCAAACAGAATGGACTTCGGCCCTCTTTCTTTTCTAGAGTTTAATACAACATTTAGTTCTTCACCTACCTCTTCCGCTTCTCTTCAGCTATAAAGCTCAGAAAGAAATATTGTAATGGTTGTTGATGAGATATCAGAGAATTGCAAGTAGCTTCCCCTAAGATGAGTTCTCTGTGTATACTAGTAAGATAGGCAGAGTGAGATGTATTCAGACTGAATGACCAAGCTATTGGCTATGTTGTACCTGATTGGTGTTGATGTTTAATATGATAAGCACATTTCTTTGGATCTTGATCTAAAGCTGCGGTGATGTTTTTCTATCTCTGTGTTTAATTCATTTCAGTTCAGTTCTTTTGGCTTGCATCAGAAATTTGGTATAGGATTTACCCTTGATAGGTACCCTATACTTCTTCTCTCCTTGCCTTTAATGTTTTTCTGCTAATGTGTTATCTAAAGATTGATTTCAATTGATTTAACCCGTGTAGTGGATGATATTGCCTGCTAGCTGATGTATGAATTAATGGAATCTGTTTTTAGATGTGCTTGTTAGGATTTAGTTGAATGCGTTGAGAACACTGGGAGGTTTAGACTTCGCCTGTTCCTCACTAGGATCTTTCCATTCCATTAAGCCTTTCTAAGTTCCCTTATGCTACCTCTGATTATGTCCAAGCAGGTCTAGAGTTAAATGACCTCTGACCTGATCTATAGACATAATTGGATGGTTCTCCTCCTTTCATTTTTAGTCCTTAATGTCCCATACCACCCAATCACTTTAGGATCCAAGGCTTTAGATGACTAGCCCAATTGAAAGCTTGCATGTTGAGTAGCAAGTAAATCCTTTCCTGACTCCATTGCCCAATGGACTTGGTATTCTCTAGATTATTTCTCCTTTGCCTAAATTCCTCTTTGCCCTACCTTGTCTCATGCTGAACCCTTCCTTCCTGATTCCCAACAACCAAACTCACAATCAAACAAACAAACCCTACGCCTATAACTAGCCTAACATCTTACATTCGAGCTTCAAAGACATATACCTTTGATAATCATAGAGAGATCCCTCTCTGGACCTAGGAGGGCTAGATCCTAAGGTCTAAAAGTGGTTCTGATGTTGTCTCGTCTTTTGGTCTTGCCAATCTGGCCAAAACATAGGAACCCCAACAGTTTCCATACCTCATGTGACTACACAAACATAATCCACACATGTACTATTTGAGGATGATAAAGAAACCAAATTTACTAATTGCATTTAGCATGTCCACCCACAAGTCCATGACATCTTCGACAACAGAACGTGCCTCATCTCATGGAGGATCTCAATGCAATGGGGACCATTGATTCTTAAGGAGGGAGGAATGATCTAGGTGGATATAGGTGGCCACCCACCTATTCCATTTGGACCCGCACCATCAATTCTTACAACTTTTCATTTTCAACACAACTTACTATTTTTAGTAGGTTTTCGGGTCCTTCACTCCTGGAGCCGTTTTGGGGCCTTAATGATCCAGGTGGATATTGGTGGCCACCCACCTATTCCATTTGAACCCCCACTATCAGTTCTTTCATTTTTTAAGTTGCAGCACAACTTACTATTTTTAGCAGTTTTTTGGGTCCTAAACTTCTGGAGCCGTTTTGAGGCCCTAAATGACATTTTTTGGGAAAATTGGGAGCAACATGGGTTTATGGACCAATGTTTCTCATGATGAAAGTTGTACTCCTTAGATAGATCTTTCTAATGAGCTATTGAGCACATCAAACGGAGATTGGATGCCAAATTTATGTCCCTAGGAAGTTGAAACACCAATTTACCCAAACGGGACCCGTAGTTTTGGCACTTCATCTCCTAGGGTTAGGTTTTTGGACGTTTCAGTTTTTCCATTGTTTCTCAATAATAAATAGGCCCTCAAGCCTCATTTTAACAGAGTTCAGAGATCAGTAGCCGCCACATCTCTTCTCAAATATTCGCTACCAGTACCCTGGCTATTTTATTTCCATTATGTCTGTAAGCATTTTTCTGTTATTTAATATTAATGAAATGAAGCATTATTTCTGCTGCATCTCTATGTTTATGGTTATTTCTGTATTTTTTTGTGTTCCTACATAAAATCTGAATCAAACGCTCATGCATTAAACTTGTTGCGCTTCCTCAATTCGTGCTCCACGAATATCTATTGTTGGTCATATTCCACTTACATCTGTTTCCTCTGAGTTCACAGGAGCCAGATTCTTAATAATTTTAAGCATGTCTCTTGCGGATTCCTCCTTCATTCCTCCTAGACACCTTTAAATATTTTGAAAGCCTCTGGTCATTGTTTCACACTTGGCCCATTTGAAAGCCATCTAGCCATACAGCTTCCTGAGCCCTCTCGCAGTATAGGGTAATTCACATGAATCAGACTCCAAGGTCTTCTCCATTCCTGAACCACCAAAACGATTATTTATCTTGATCCATATTTTGTTAGAGGCATCCTTATAATTGTCTACTTTTAACCTCTGATTTTAAGATGTCCTAGGAACTGGTATTTTGCAACTCAAGGCCGTCTCTAAGAGTTACAACATGTCCAAAGTGAAGTGTTTTCACTGTCACAAGCATGGGAATTTTCCCACAAATTGTCCACAAAGGAAGAAGAACAAGAAGGTTGTTGGATCTGCATCTAGCGAGGGCCTTGCCTCGCAGTTTGAGCTTGACTTCTCATTGATCGCATGCATGGTGTCAAATGCATTGGGTTCAGGTTGGTACTTAGATAGTGGTGCTTCCTTTCACATGACGGGAGACAACGAACTTTTCAATAACTTGGAGGAGAAAGATATCCATATGCATATTGAATTGGGTGATGACAGACAATATAGTGCTACTGGGATTGCTACCATTACCTTTCAGAGGGCGTTAGGTAAACTCTTTCAATTAAAAAATGTAATGCATGTACTAGGTTTGAAGAAAAATTTAGTCACAGTTGCAATGTTAGAGGATAGAGGCTATGATGTTGTTTTCAGTGAAGGAAAAGTTTTCCTGCGACACAAAGAAATAGGGCAAGCCAAAAATATTTGGATTCAATCTAAGAATCTCTACAGACTTGGTGTAGATGCATTTTCTATAGAGCTTCCTACCATTGGAAAGTGTGAGAAATTCAGGCAATTGACCATTGAGAGGAAGCTGGATTTGCATGCAAGTAAGAGTGAACCTCAAAATGTGGAGCAGCCACATGCAGAGGATAATGGAGAGGGAGCAACCAATCATGTAGAGAAATTTCGAGTTAGATGGGAAGAGGGATTGCATGCAACTATACCACCAGGTGAGAGGTGGGGCAACATGCATGATTAATCCCAAGAAGAAATTTGGGAAAGATCCTAGAGATTGTGGGTCTCATGGATCAAACCTGGCTATGAGGAGCTCACAGAGAAGTAGTAGCAGGATCAGTTAGGTTGATGCAGTCAGATGTCAATAGGACAGGAAATCAAAGTGACAGTGTCAGATACTTGAGCGCAGATCAGAGTTGGCAATGTTAGCCACCTATAAATTTTTTACATAGCAAACAGGTGGCTAAAAATTTTATGAGCCTTCAAGAGAAATTTTTCCCCTAAAAATATTTTATTCTTGAAGCCTCTATGTGTATTTTTCCTTTGAAGAGATCTTCACTGCTGTTTCCATTAAAAAAGCCCTGCTGTTCTGTGAAAAAGAATGCTTCAAAAGGCCTCTGTAATCGCCCATTTTCACTCATTTCCCTTCATTTTCATTAAGCCTCCTTTTCCTCTTTAGAACCTCCATATCCCTCTAAAAAGCCTCCAAAATCCTTTTAAGCCACTAAAAATCCCTTTTACAATTTTAAGACACCCTTTTCTCCTTTACTGAAAGCCAAGAAATCCCTTGAAACACTCATTTTGGCTTAAAAACACCCTTTTTCCATTGAGGCCTTAAGCCCCTTTCGGCCTAGCCCTTAGCTCCTTCTCCCGCATATAACTTGGCGCCAGAACCAGGTGCTAAGCCCTGTTGCGCAATCGCAATCGGAGCTTTCCTTTAACACCTTTTCCTTTGTTTCTTATATTTCTCCGATGCGAAGAACTTTTGTTCCATAGACCTCCGCTTCAATATTAACGGTCGATCTTTCAAGATCCAATGATCAGCACTAAATCACATCGCACTCATCCACCATTTTGCCCTCCACCTGTGCGATCTCCCGATCTAATCTTGACCGTCCATCCTTTCCAGATCCGACGGCTGAGATATTATCGGGCCTCCATTCATAGCCCTCCGTCATTCCCCTTCCGATCTAATCCCGACCGTCGATCCTTTCCAGATCCGACGGTCAGCGCTCGATCGCATCACGCAAATCCAATGCCCCGTTCACTTTCTCTCCACCGATGCTGATCATGCGATTCAATCTTGGCCGTTGAATCCACAAGAACCAACGGCTAGGATATTTTCCACCCACCCATTTCATACCGTGTACATGCATTTCCACTTTGATCATAGCTGTCCATCCCGCCAGATCTGACGGTCTAGATTTCATCGCACTCTTCCTTCACCTTCCTCCGTGCCACTGTTCCACCAATCCCCGATTAGATATCTGCAGTCCATTTCGTAGATCTGACAGTCAGCATTTAATCTGCCGTTGGCTCTTCCCACCTTATAGCCTATGCATCTTTCTATATCGCGCTCTCATGCCCATCGTCAGATCTTCTGCCATCCCATCCAATGGCTGAGAATGCATATTGCATAATTTTTGCGTTCGAGGGTTAATGTTTCAAAATCATGCAATGAAAGTGGTTTTGGTAGGACACGTGTTAGGCGATGAGGCATATCACATTTTTTCAGAAAAATTTCAAAACCACTCCAAAGTTGCGCGAACCCAACAGTTTTCTACCAAAAACCGCCCCTTCCCGATATAACCCTTCATTTAATCTCGACTGTTCATTTGATCTAGATCAACGACCTATATCACATCGCATTTTTATTCATCCGCCATTAAAATGAATTCTTCATGAGATCTCCTCCGTTGACCTCTTTTTATGATCGAATAGCCCACATTCACTCCTCTCGCGCTCCTGGTCCTACAACCAAACGCCCCCTATTCCTCTATTTTTCGTCTTTTCCCTTTGTATTTTCCCAGGCGTAAAATTTTCTGCATTTTAGCACTGAAGCCATTTTATCCATCTAACCTTCTAAACAAATTCATCGGAATATCTGAGCTGTAGATCACCATTGTTTAAAGAAATCCTACGGCCATGATATAATTTCACCCTCACCCATTATTCCTTCATTCACCCTCCCCAATGACCTTATCGCACATCCTCCACCATCGATCACTGATAAATGATCTAATCGGACGGCCATGGTTGGATCTCACCCCATCCCCTCATTTCTTCATACATCCTCCAAAAGCCCCACCATACAATATCAACCATTGATTTTCGTGAACAGATCTAATCTGACGATCCAGAATCCTCCTCACACCAAAACTTCATCGGGCTCGTTTTTCACCATTCTTTCACAATTTCCACCGTTTCTTCGTTGCAACCACCATTTTCCATCGCTTCTTTCCATACTCAACAAACCTCTAGAGCATTCATCTGCCCTCCTACATGGATTTCTTAATGAGTTTATCGTGTTTTTAAAGGTTTTAAAGGGGCTTGAATCCTCTCTGTTCCATAGTCACAGGCAGGGTCTATCAGAGCGCATGGAATGTATTTTCAGAGCCAGAGAACACAGGGAAACACACTGTTAAGGAGGTCTAAAGCATATTTTATTAAAGGATCAGTGTTAAAACCCCGATCTAAACCCTCCTGTGCCATTAAACTGGCACATACACCAGAAACAATCAGAAAAGAAGAGGCAAAGAGTATCAGTGACAGTTTAAAGGGATTTAAAAGTACATTATTGAAGATTAATGATATAATTCAATGATTATTTAAAACTACATTATTGAATATTAATGATATAATTCCGTGATTAAAGGATGAAAATAAAGTTGAAGACCAGAAGACAGAAATTAAGCCTAATTAGGCCTAAAACACAGATCTAAAAGTAAATTAAAGGTGTTTTAGGAAAAGACAAAGACATCTATTAGTCCGAGAAGCCTCCACCACCACTGAGAGGCCAATTGAACCCTCTCCAGCTCCAAAAGCCAACCCTCTCCAGTTACCAAAATCCACTTGCAACCTCACAAAAATCAAGGAAGGCCTATTTATTGTAATAACAGAAGATATTTTCCTAAAGAAAGCTGAACAAATAATACAAATCAAAATAACTTATTACCACTTTTCAGCAAAGTTATTTTAGAGATAAAAAAAAGTCCTAAAGTCAATCTTTTCGTCCATTACGCCTCGAAAAGAAGAAACATAGTTATGAAGCAAAGTTATAGGTAGAATGCATTCCTGCCTTATGCCTTGCATAGCTTTCAAGGCTAGTAATTGCATTGATTATGGAATTAATGATACTTGACCCCTAGAAACTCTCCCACTTCCTCATTTTGTTATAAATTCTCCTTGAGGAGCACATTGTAATGGTTGGTCTCTGGATTTCTATTGCATGTAATAGTTTTCTGAAGTTGTTGAAGCCTTGTTTGCAATTGAAGATACATAAGCTGAGATGAGCAGTTTGAAGTTGTAGAGACCCACCGGGATTGATGATTGTAACTAGTTTGAACATCAAATACAAGCTGAATTATGGGATCCTGATCTATGTCAATTGTGATGTGTTTCTTATTTTTAATTGTTATCTTTTTTTGTTTTTTCATTCCGTCCACTTTCTCTGATAAAGAACAACAAATATAGAGCTAGGATTTACTCTTACCAGTACCCTACTCTCACTGATAAGCTCTATCTCTATGTTTTCTTCCTTTGAAAGTTTCCCTTAAGAGTACATTGATCTTAAGCTATTCTAAGTGTTTTAAATGTTTTCTATTAAAAGTACATCAAAGTAGGCTAGTTTCAAAGCACTTACCTGATCTTAGACTGCTCTTTATGATTATCATCTGTGTTTTCCTATAGGATATGCTAAAAGCAGGATAGGTTCAAAGTCCTTACTTGATCTTAAGCTATTCTAAGTGTTTTAAATGTTTTCTATTGAAAGTACATCAAAGCAGGCTGGTTTCAAAGCACTTACCTGATCTTAGATTACTTTTATGTTTTTCCTTAAGTTTATGCCAAAGCAAGATAGTTTCAAAGTACTTACTTGATCTCGGGCTGCTCTTTGTTCTTCATTTGTTTGTTCTCCATTTCCTATTTGTTTCATTCCATAAAATAAACTTAAGAGATCCTTTGACATAGATGACTTGCCCCATGGATCACTCTTGAACCTTGCTGTCCAATTAAATCCTCTTATGACTCCATAGCCCAATGGATTGAAGCTAATTTTTGGCTATCTTATCAGCTAAATCATCCCTTCACTTGCATACACCTTCACCCTTTATTTGAACTAATTCCTTCACCTGCATCATGTCTTTGCCCAGCCAAAACCAAAAAAAAACAAAAATACTCTTCATAACTAGCCTAACATCACATTTCAAGCCTTAAAGATCACATATTTAAGAGATCCCTCTCTGGATTCAGGAGGGCTAGATCCTAGAATCCCAAAGTGGTTCATATGTAGCCTCTATAGTTTGTATTTGCCAAACTTGAAAATTACAGAGACCTAACATTCTAGCGACTCCATTGGGGAATCAAGACCACATTAGCTTAAGTTTGGTAGTAAATCACTGTGGTGGATAGTAAATCTCCTTTAAGACACTTTAAACCTTCCACCTGGTGACTCCATAGTTCTTGAATGACCAAAAGACTCCACTGGTGATCAGTAGGCCTATTGATTATCTTTGTTTTCACAAGACTCCACTGGGAGACCAGTTTCATTACAAAATCATCCATTTTAAAGGAAACACATAGGATTAAGCATCTTTGATTGAAGATAGTTTGCCTCTTAAAGAATGTCATATCTGGCCAACCTTATTCGCTGAGATTGCTATACATACTGGCTTCAAGAAAAATCCATACCAGAGCTTATCCTAATCGAAATCCCCCTGTAATAGTGGACAACCCTGAGAGTATTCTTAGGAAGCCTTCTTCATCTAGGGACCCAACTATTGTCAGACACATTTATAGAGCAAATTTAGCACCTGAAAACCTTACATCTCTATCAGAAACTCAGTCTGATTTAGACTTAAAAATAAATTCACCAAGAACTAAGTCATTCAGTAGTTTAGATCAGACAAACTTTGAGCCTTCAAAATCACCCCCTCATAGTGCTCAGCATATTGGTGACAAAGAAGCCCCTCCATCCACACCTCCTGATATACATTTTATTCAAAACTTGGGTCTCTCTCACCCTAGATCTGCTCAACAGTTTGCTGCTAGTTCTAGCATTTCTGTCACTCATATACCTGCTGCTCAAGCCCATCCTTTACCTCCACAAAACATCATCATGTCAGCATGGTATGCTCCCTTGGTGTTACCACAAACTTTATCTCCTTTACCCAATAAATATCAGATTAAAATTCCTCATTTCACTGGGAAAGAATCTACTACATCTCAACACCATGTAGATAGGATGAAATATGCCTTTGACTACATGGAAATAGAGGATGAAAAAATTAAGATGAGGATCTTCGCTCAGAGTTTAGGAGGAGAAGTGAAGAAGTGGTTTAAAGGTTTACCTCCTAATAGCATCAATGATCTCCCTTCCTTACTCCAAAATTTTATAAACAAATGGGAATTCAGAAGCAACCCTCTCCAAATCTTAGCAGAATATAAGAATATTAAAAGAAACCAAGGAGAGAGTGTCCAGGACTACTCTACTAGATTTAATAGTGTCTACAATGCTCTTCCACCACACATGAAACCGCCCCAAGGAATGGCCTTAGTGAAATAACTTGAGGGCTTTGATGTCGATATGGCCTACCAGCTTAGGGAAAGAGATTATAACACATTGGAAGACATGCAAAAAGGAGCAGTGAGTGTAGAGGTAAACTTGATTGAGAAAAGAGCTAGGATGAGGGCTGAGAAAAAGGTAACCTATAGGGATGAAAATGTAGCTTCTTCATCTGATTCCAAATATGATAGTCTAGCCAAAAACATGGAGAGGATGGAAAGAATGATGGATAAAATGGTCATCCAAGTCAACAATCAGAACAGAAACCAAAATCAAAACCATAACCATAAATTTAGGAGAAACAATCCCCCCAATAGACAAAGGGACTCTGATCAACAAGTCATCCCTCCATTCCAAGAGAACTTCCTTGATGAGGATGAAGGAATAATAGAAGAGTCAGAGGGAACTGCCATGAATATGGTGGAAGTGGATCATGAACAAGATCACACCTTTTCCACAGAAGAAAACCAGACCTCATACTCACATTGGAATGAAGAAGAGTTTGAAACTGAGGACTATAGGTTAGGATTCGAGAATGCCATCATGCAGGTCCGAGAACAATACGACCTCAAAAGAAAAAAGAAAATAGATAATCCCAAACCAAAAGCCTCTAAAATCACTATTAAGAAAAGACCTGAAAAGACTCCTTAAGTGACTGCTAAAAGCAGTAAATCAGCAACTGAGAATTCTGGTAAAATCAAAGATAAGGACACCCAAAACAGTGACAAATCAAGTCAAGATTCTAGAAACACTAGCATTGCATCTAATGCTCCTGATAAAAAAACTTCAAACATTATACATACTAAAAATAAACAAGCTGATCTTGCTAATAAAACAGTGCCCAACAAGACAAAATTGAACCTCTCAAAGAGATAGTCTCCTTTCAATTTGGAGAGTGAAATAGCCAAAATTAAAATTTTTTCCCCTCTCACTGAGTTGGCCACCCAAGATGTTTATAAGAGTCAAATTTTGAAAGCTTTAAACTTGGGAGAAAATAGTGACACTGTCAATTTAAATGATGATCAACCAGTTCTTTTGTTTGGCCTAAAGATTGAAGGGAAATTCCAGGAAGGAGTAGTGCCTCATTTTTATGTTAGCCTCAATATCCATGACAAAATCCTACATAATGCTATGCATGACTCTGGAGCTTCACATAACCTTATGCCAAAGGTGATAATGGAAAATCTAGGCCTAGAGATAACCACACCTTACAAGGATTTATATTCTTTTGACTCTAGTAGAGTGAAGTGCCTTGGCCTAATCAAAGATCTTTGTGTGAATTTGACTCAAATCCCAGCCAAATGCATGGTCATGGATGTTGTGGTGGCTGATGTACGTCCTAAGAATGGCATGTTGTTGTCAAGATCATGAGGTGCTAAACTTCAAGGCACAATGCAAATGGACATGACTTATGCCACAATCCCTATCTTTAGCCAGATTAGAAGACTATATAGGGAGGCACACATGAAGTTTATGGTTAGCAGCATAGAGAAACCTGAAAATTCCCCTCTATACTCTGTCCATACAGACCTGGATTCTTTTATCCTTTACAATGATGAAATTACAGATGAGCCAGAGCTGGAAGACAGAAATTCACACAACAAAGTAGAGCTCACATATCTCAACGTAATGGCAGTTCTAGATATAGAGGAAAACAAGAAAGAGACCTTTGAACAATGTGATGAAACAAAAAACTAGAGCGAACAAAGCCAAGACTACAAACAATAGATTACCCATCACTCTGAACTCCATGAAAATCCTAAAGAACAAGAAACAACACAACATGGTGCAGACCTCAGAATGCAACATAATGATGAACATGGCATTAGGGATGAAAATGATGTCAATCCTACAAACAATCCCTTATGGTGCATGAACTTTGATGGGTCTTGCACTAAAAAGAATGCAGGAGATGGGGTATGGTTGTGTAATGCTGAAAACAATCATGTTGAGAGCCATGCCTTCAAGCTAGACTTTAAATGCACAAACAACATTGCAGAGTATGAGGCTCTCATCCTAGGATTGCATCAATTGAAAAAACTAGGAGCTAAGAGAATAGTTGTATAGGGGGACTCAGAATTGGTCATCAAACAACTAAATGGAGAGTATACTGCAAAGCATCATAGATTAAGGTCATACAGGAATAATGCCATGGATTTTCTGAAAACATTTGTAGAGTATGAGCTTCTGTTTGTTCCTAGGAGTCAAAAAATAATTTCAAATGGATTGGCCTACACTGCTAGTTCATATAAAAAATAACCTAGTGACAAACAAATCATTATTCAAACAAAATACAGATCTGCAGTGCCAGATAATGAAAAATATTAGCAGGTCTTTGAGGGTGACAAATAGATAGAGGATTTCTTGCTCTACAGGAATGAATTTGAACTATCTGATTCAAACTCTAAATATGATGAAAATTGTTTAGATCAAGAGTCCCCTGATGAAGAAAAACCATCCCCCAATGCAGAAATAAGCATGTTGACCAAAGAATTTGAAAAACAAACTGAAGAATACATGAAAACAGATAAAGAAGACATTGAGATGCTGCAGTCCAAAGACAAAATCATACTTAGAGGATTAGCACACCTAGAGGACCTTTTTTATTTTAATGATGTGGCAAAGAAACCCACTATAGAACATACTGAATCAGATGTTGAAGAATGCAATATAGGCAGCAAATATAAGCCTAAAATGATTAAATTATCTAAGTCTTTGCCTACCCATATCAAACAAAAATACATTGATCTATTCAAAGAGTTTGTTGATGTGTTTGCTTGGAGTTATGAGGACTTAAAATCTTATGACATAGAGATTATCCAGCATAAAATCCCCTTGAAAGAAAACCAAAAACCCTTTAGACAAAAACTGCGCAGAATTAACCCAGTACAACTACCTCTAGTGGAAAAAGAAATCAAGAAAATTTATGAGGCATGAATCATAGTACCTGTGAGGTTTTCTGATTGGGTATCCAACCTTGTAGCTGTAAGGAAAAGGACAGGAGAAATCAGATTGTGCATTGATTCCAAAAATTTAAACAGAGCCTCCTTAAAAGACAATTATCCTTTACCCAAAATGGAACACATCCTACAAAGGGTAGTTGGCTCAAAAAGGATTTCTTTGTTAGACAGCTTTTCAGGGTAAAACCAAGTCTTAGTACTCCCAGAAGATCAGCTTAAGACAGCCTTCATAACTCCTTGGGGCACTTTCATGTATGTGAAAATGCCTTTTGGACTAATGAATGCTGGTGCAACCTTCCAAAGACCTATGGACATTGCATTTTCAGAGGAAATAGGGAACTTCATTGTAATTTACCTTGATGACATAACAATTTATTCCAAAATTGATGAAGAGCACCTGAAACATTTGAGAAAGGTCTTTGAGAAATCCAGAAGGTATGGGCTATCTTTAAATCCCAAAAAGACAGTGTTTGGCCTATAAGAAGGTAAACTTCTTGGCCATATTATATCAGAAAAAGGGATTAAAATAGATCCAAAAAGTGTTGAGGGAATACTACAGATTAGCCACCCAAGGAACATAAAAGAATTGCAGTCCTTCATTGGGAAGATTAACTTCTTAAAGAGGTTTATTCCCAACTTAGCAGAGCTCCTTAGAAACATAACTAATATGCTCAAGAAAGAGGCAAGAGTTAAGTGGACTATAGAAGCCAAAAAGTCCTTTGAATTGGTAAAACATGCACTCACCCGAGCACTAGTTCTAATCAGCCCAGATTTCACAAAAAATTTCCTCATTTTCTCCTTTGCATCAGAACATATTGTGGTTGCTATCCTATTGCAGAAAAAACCAGAGGGACGAGAGCAGCCAATAGCATTTTTTAGCAAGGCACTAAGAGATGCACCCTTGAAATACAATATCAAGGAAAAACAGGCCTATGCCTTGGTAAAGGCCTTAAAGGAATTTAGGGTGTATATTTTGCATTCTCACATCATTGCTTATGTGCCTAACATAGTGGTAAAGGATATATTGTCACAAGATCTAGATGGAAAAATAGGTAAGTGGATTGTTGTAATACTAGAATATGATTTGGAAATCAAACCCACAAAACTCATTAAAGGTCAGGGCTTAGCTCAATTAATGGTTGAATCTAACCTACAAGCCCTTGACATTAACATGGTAGATGCCTTGGATGAACATGAAGGATTTCCTACTCCCACTGTTGAAGAGAAGTTCCAAAACTCACCTTGGTATGCTAACATCTTGTATATGCTTACAAATCTTAATGCTCCTCCTGATTTATCAACGACTAAGGCAAGGTTTTTAAAGTTGAAAGCTAGGAATTATTGCATTTTAAATGAATGTTTATATTGTAAAAATGCCAATGGTTTATTGCTTAAATGTTTGCTTGAAGTTGATGCAGAGAGGATCAAGCATGAATTCCATGAAGGAGAGTGTGGAGGTCATCTCCACTGGAAAACCACAGCCAATAAGATCCTTAGAGCTGGATATTACTGGCCCATCCTCTTCCAAGATGTCCATAAAATGATAGTTTCCTGTCACAAGTGCCAAATTTTTGAGGGCAAAAGAAAGCTCCTTCCCTTACCATTACAACCAATCACTGTTGAAGCTCCTTTTCAACAGTGGGGCCTAGATTTCATAGGGGAAATCCATCCTGCTTCATCTACCCAACACAAATGGATTATTACAGCCACAGACTACTTCAAAAAATGGATAGAAGCCATCCCTTCTAGGAATGCCATAGATTCTATTATTATAAAATTCCTTGAAGACCATATCCTATCTAGATTTGGCTACCCTAGGAAGATTATTACTAATAATGTTGTTGCTTTTGGTTCCAAAAAGATGATTGATTTTTGTCACAGGTATCAAATTGTTCTTGGGCATTCTGCTGCTTATTACCCTCAAGGTAATGGGTTAGCAGACTCATCAAATAAAGGTTTGGTGACCATCATCAAGAAGCTTCTTGAAGAGAATAAGAAATCATGGCATAATAAGTTGGTGCATGCTTTGTGGGTAGACAATTGACCACAAAGAAATCCATTGTAATGTCCCCTTACCAGCTTGTTTATGGAGCAGATGCAGTGTTTCCTACTAGCATAGGAGTACCAATGATTAAATTAGTCCAAGAAATACAATCAGAAGAGGACAGCATGGTAAGAAGGATCAATCAAACTATACATCTCCAATAGACAAGGGAAGAGGTCTACCACAGAGCTCAAAAAGTGCAAGAGAACATCAAAAAGTTGTTTGACAAGAGAACCAAGGCTTGTGACTTCAAAATTGGAGACAAGGTACTCAAGTGGGACTCTAGAAGAGAAGATAAGGGTAAACATGGCAAATTTGATAGTTTGTGGCAAGGTCCTTACATTATTCAGTCCACCATTGGTCCAAATGCATTCTTCCTGCAACAGTTAGATGGTACAAATCTGTTTGGGGGTCCTGTCAATGGTAGGATGCTCAAAAATTATTACTACTAAAATTCAGAGTTTAAAGTTCTCATTTCCATTGTAAATACCATTGCTTTGTTCAGTTTCACAAAAAAGGAGAAAAGAAGAGTTTCAGACAAGTTCAAAACTTGAACCTTTGAAGTTTCAAAGAATGGCTCAAATCAGCCCAAAACCTGAGCCAAAGAAAGGGAAAGCTAGTTCTAATATGCTCAAAACCTAAACCAGCAAAGAAAGAAGAAGAATAAACTCTAAAAAACTCAAAACCAGAGCTAAAATGAAGAAGAAAAGTGACTCTAATAAGCTCAAAATCCGAGTCACAAAAGAAAGGAGGATGCTTCAAAAGTTTCACAATTTCAAGCCTTCACAATTTTGGTTTCAATTTCCTGCAAAGTTCAGTTCATGTGCAGCTGTCTTTATGGCATGGACTCATCGCAAACTAGATAGTCTAATCCTGGTTTGACTGTTTTTAAATTTCTATTTTAGAATGTAGAGAAAGAAATCCGCTAGAGAGTTTAATCCTAGCAGATATTAGTGTAGGTAGAGAAGCTATGAGGCCAACTTTCTAGTCTGGTCTCATGGAGGAATAAGGGTAGAATTAGATTAGTTTTGATTTCAATAAAAAATTGATGATGTGAAAGGTCTGCAAGTCTAAATGCACCTTGAAAAAATAAAATAAAATGTTAGGACAGTAGGATGGGTAGGTAGATTGTTTGGGAGAATATTACTGCTGATATGATATTTCCATGATTTGTAGTAGCTGATCAAAGAAGAAAAGGATGGTCAAAGATCAAGCATCCGGCCTACTTCAAAAGAATTAAATTTGAAGTTCTTGACACCTTCAAGAAGATGCCACCCCCATGTGGAGCCATTGTTAGCCACCTATAAATTTTTGACATAGCAAACAAGTGGCTAAAAATGTTTTGATCCTTCAAGAGAAACTTTTCCCCTGAAATATTTCATTCTTGAAGCCTCTATGTGTCTTTTTCCTTTGAAGAGATCTTCGCTGTTGTTTCCACTGAAAAAGCCCTATTGTTCTGTGAAAAATAATGCTTCAAAAGGCCTCTGTAATTGCCCATTTTCACTCATTTCCATTCATTTTCATTAAGCCTCCTTTTCCTCTTTAGAACCTCCATATCCCTCTAAAAAGCCTCCAAAATCCTTTTAAGCCACTAAAAATCCCTTTTACAGTTTTAAGACACCCTTTTCCCCTTTACCGAAAGCCAAGAAATCCCTTGAAAAACACTCATTTTGGCTTTAAAACACCCTTTTTCCATTAAGGCCTTAAGCCCCTTTCGGCCTAGCCCTTAGCTCCTTCTCCCGCATATAACCCGGCGCCAGAACCAGGCGCTAAGCCCTGTTGCACAATCGCAATCGAAGATTTCCTTTAACACCTTTTCCTTTGTTTCTTATATTTCTTCGATGCGATGAACTTTTTTTCCATAGACCTCCACTTCAATATTCACCATCGATCTTTCGAGATCCAACGGTTGGCGCTAAATCGCATCGCGCCCATCCCCTGTTTTTCCCTCTGCTTGAGCGATCTCCCGATCTAATCTTGACCGTCCATCCTTTCCAGATCCGACGGCTAAGATATTATCGGGCCTCCATTCATAGCCCTTCGTCATTCCCCTTCCGATCTAATCCTGACCGTCGATCCTTTCCAGATCCGACGACCAGCGCTCGATCGCATTGCTCAAATCCAATGCCCCATTCACTTCCTCTATGCCGATGCCGATCATGCGATTCAATCCTGGCTGTTGAATCCACAAGAACCAATGGCCAGGATCTTTTCCACCCGCCCATTTCATACCCCACAGAGGCGTTTCCACTTTGTTCGTGACCGTCCATCCCACCAGATCTGACAGTCCAAATTTCATCGCACTCTGCCTTCCCCTTCCTCTGTGCCACTATTCCGCTGATTCCCAATTAGATCTTCGCCGTCCATTTTGTAGATCTGACGGTCAGCATTTAATATGTCATTGGCTCTTCCCACCTTATCGCGTGTGCATCTTTCCATGTCATGCTCTCATCCCCACTGTCAGATCTTCCACCATCCCATCCAACGGCTGAGAATGCATATCATGTAATTTTTGCATCTGAGGGTTAATGTTTCAAAATCACGCGATGAAAGCAGTTTTGGTAGGACATGTGTCAGGCGGCGAGGCATATCGTGTTTTTTGGAAAATTTTCAAAACCACTCCAAAGTTGCGTGAAACCAACAGTTTTCTGCTAAAAACCGCCCCTTCCCGATATAACCCTTCATTTAATCTCGATTGTTCATTTGATCTAGATCGATGGCCTATATCGCATCGCATTTCTATTCATCTGCCATTCAAACGAATTCTTCATGAGATCTCCACCGTTGACCTCTTTTTATGATCAAACGGCCAACATTCACTCCTCCCGCACTCTCGGTCCCACCACCAAACGCCCCCTGTTCCTCTCTTTTTCGTCTTTTCCCTTTGTATTTGCTCGGGCATAAAGTTTTCTGCGTTTTAACACTGAAGACATTTTCTCCGTCTACCCTTCTAAACAAATTCATCGGAAGATCTGAGCTGTAGATCACCATTGTTTAAAGAAATCCTACGGCCATGATATAATTTCACCCTCACGCATTATTCCTTCATTCACCCTCCCCAACGACCTTATCGCACATCCTCCACCGTTGATCACTGATAAATGATCTAATTGGATGGCCACGATTGGATCTCACCCCATCCCCTCATTTCTTCATACATCCTCCAAAAGCCCCACCGTACAATATCAACCATTGATTGCCGTGAACAGATCTAATCCGATGATCCAGAATCCTCCTCGCACCAAAACTTCATAGGGCTTGTTTTTCACCATTCTTTCACAATTTCCACCATTTCTTCACTGCAACCACGGTTTTCCATCGCTTCTTTCCGTACTCCACAAACCTCCAGAGCATTCATCCGCCCTCCCACATGGATTTCTTAATTAGTTTATCGTGTTTATAAAGTTTTTAAAGGGGCGTGAATCCTCTCTGTTCCACAATCACAGGCAGGGTCTATCAGAGCGCATGGAATGTATTTTCAGAGCCAGAGAATGCAGGGAAACACACTGTTAAGGATTTATAAAGCATATTTTATTAAAGGATCAGTGTTAAAACCCTGATATAAACCCTCCTACGCCATTAAACCTGCACATACACCAGAAATAGTCAGAAAAGAAGCAACAAAGAGTATTAGTGACAGTTTAAAGGGATTTAAAAGTACATTATTGAAGATTAATGATATAATTTAGTGATTAGAGGATGAAAATACAGTTGAATACTAGAAGACATAAATTAAGCCTAATTAGGCCTAAAACACAGATCTAAAAGTAAATTAAAGGTGTTTTAGTAAAAGACAAAGAGATCTATTAGTCCGAGAAGCCTCCACTGCCACTGAGAGGCCAATTGAACCCTCTCCAGCTCCAAAAGCGAACCCTCTCCAGTTACCAAAAGCCACCTGCACCCTCACAGAAATCAAAGAAGGCCTAGTTATTGAAATAACAGAAGATATTTGCCTAAAGATAGCTAAACAGTTAATACAAATCAAAAGAACTTATTACCACTTTTCAAAAAAGTTATTTTAAAGATAAAAAACAGTCCTAAAGTCAATATTTTCATCCATTAAGCCCCGAAAAGAAGAAACAGAGTTATGAAGCAGAGTTATAGGTAGAATGCATTCCTGACTTATGCCTTGCATGGATTTCAAGGCTAGGAATTACATTGATTATGGAATTAATGATACTTGACCCCTAGAAACTCTCCCACTTCCTCATTTTCTTATAAATTCTCCTTGAGGAGCACATTGTAATGGTTGGTCTCTAGATATCTGTTGCATGTAATAGTTTTCTAAAACTGTTGAAGCCCTGTTTTCAATTGAAGATACATAAGTTGAGATGAGCAGTTTAAAGTTGTAGAGACCCACTGGGCTTGATGATTGTAACTGGTTTGAACATCAAATACAAGATGACTTATGGGATCCTAATCTATGTCAATGGTGATGTGTTTCTTATTGTTAATTGTTATCTTTCTTTGTGTTTTCATTCTATCCACTTTCTCTGATAAAGAAAAACAAATATAGAGCTTGGATTTACTCTTACCAATACCCTACTCTCATTGATAAGCTCTATCTCTATGTTTTCTTCCTTTGAAAGTTTCCCTTAAGGGTACATTGAAAGCAGGTTAGTTTCAAATAACTTACTTGATCTTAGACTACTTTTTATGATTATCATCTGTGTTTTTCTATAGGATATGTTGAAATTAGGATAGGTTCAAAGTCCTTACTTTATCTTAAGCTATTCTAAGTGTTTTAAATGTTTTCTATTGAAAGTACATCAAAGCAGGCTAGTTTCAAAGCACTTACCTAATCTTAGATTACTTTTATGTTTTTCCTTAAGTGTATGCCAAAGAAAGATAGTTTCAAAGTACTTACTTGATCTTAGATTGCTTTTTTTTCTTCATTTGTTTGTTCTCCATTTCCTATTTGTTTCATTCCATAAAATCAACTTAAGAGATCCTTTGACATAGATGACTTGCCCCATGGATCACTCTTGGACCTTGCTATCCAATTAAATCCTCTTATGACTTCATAGCCCAATGGATTGAAGATGCTTTTTACCTATCTTATCAGTTGAATCATCCCTTCACTTTCATACACATTCCCCTTTATTTGAACTTCCTTCACCTTCATCATGTCCTTGCCCAACCAAAACCAAACAAAAACAAAAACCCATACTCTTCATAACTAGCCTAACATCACATTTCAAGCCTTAAAGATCACATATTTAAACACAGCTATAGAGAGATCCCTCTCTGGATTCATGAGGGCTAGATCCTAGAATCCCAAAGTGGTTCATATGTAGCCTCTGCAGTTTTTATTTTTCAAACTTGCAAATTACAGAGACCTAACAGGCAACAAGTGCAGAGTGCATGGATGCAGATGTCAACAACACAAAGTATCCAGTAGACATGTGCAATAGGTACCAGAAATTTAGAAGACTTTGATGACAGATGCATTATACTAATTAAATTGTTTGGAGGCTATTCAGTTTAAGAAGTGTTGCATATAAAGGTTTCATGTGAAATAAACACTATCGAAGTGTTGCATGCAAGAGTTTCATGTGCGAGAAACACTTGAGAAGTGTTTCATGCATGAGTTTCTTGTTGCATGCATGGAGTTGCATGTCGCATGCAAGGGTTTCATGTCGCATGCATGGAGTTGCATGTCGCATGCATGCAGTTGCATGTCTCATGCAAGGACATTTGTTTCCTGTTGAGAGGGAGTGTTGAAGTTTGCAACAACAAACAGTGAAATTGGCATCTGGAAACAACATTCAGCACCCATGATCGTAGTGAAAATTAAGCACCTACACTAGGGTGGGGCCCACAGGTTATTTTTAGGTGCATGCCTATTTTTATTATCCCTTAATTTAGATGGACATTAAACTATAATCTATTCTCAATGTGGACTTGAAAATAGCTAACTGAAGTGGAAAACCAATTAGCTAAGTGAATTTCGAGTTAGAGGTTGTTTTTTGGGACATACAGAGTAATTTTAGTTGTAACAGAGTGATTCTAGTTGTAACAGAGTTCTAAGTGCAGTGCTGCATGAGTTAATGCAAGTTGTAAATTTGTTTAACTCAGTTAAGTGAGTTAAAGTCAATTGTGCTAGTTCTAACTACAGATACACTAGTGAGAGATCAAGTAAATTAAATATTAATTAATTCACATGCAGTGATCTCACATACAACTGATGTTTTTACTATTATTAGCTGCATGCATGTCATATCCAATGGAGACACAGTTGAGTTCTAGGTGAAAGGGAAGTTGACTATTAGTTGTGACATTATCTGCTTGCACACATGCAAGCACACACAAATTGGAGTGCCCATGATATTTTTCCAGTCAAGGCAAGAAAGGCATCCATAATTCATGGATCTTTACCATCAAGGATTGCACAGTGGAGGCAGGCTGTCTCGAGATAGTAAATTAGCTAAGGAACTTGCCAATTTTTGTGTGACAGTGTGATACAATTAGCTGATGTACTGAGATCTCTCATGAGAATATTTTTGTATGTAATTGTTTCATGATCCATGATATAATATACAATAGAAGATAATGGGGTTTTTAGCTGTAAGCTTTCCCTGGGAAATTATTTGTGTTGTGTGTGATTGATCTTTCTTCATGCTTATGTAATTGGTGATTGTGTTTTTAATTCCGCAAAGATTTGTAGAAGCGATTCAGTATTTAACTTTAGAAGATTGTTAGATCGGGTGAATCCAATATATACATGCATTTTGTATAATTTCTACAAAACCCATGCAAAAAATCATGGGAAAATTTTCCCACCATTTATGGGTCCTCCCAACTATTATTGGGTCCATATAAATATAAAAAATATTGGGGCACTTCCCCTGACCCCGTGCATGACTACCACCCTACAAACCCCCCCAATATAGAAAACATCCAACATTATCCAAATTGTTGTTTTCTTTCCACATAGGGGGTCACAGAAGAGCTCAGTCATTGGTCGAGGCCTGTAAAACCCATTGTTTCTCTACACCAAAAAAAATTTGCAGTGCTCACAGACTTCATTAATGCATCTGCAACATTCTTCAAAGTTTCCACCTTTTTGTCCTCAACCATATCCCTCACAAAGTGATACTGAACATCAAAGTGCTTTGCATTTGAATGATAAGATGGTTCTTTGCCAACAAAATCGCACTTCAGTTGTCATTGTCTATCCTTACAGCTCATTGTACTAACCCCATACTTGAACACAATCTTTACAACCAAACTTATTCCTTTCTTCCATGAGTGCATGCCATGTTGATTTGCGTTCCTTCAGTGCTTGGAATTATCCAAGCTCTTTTACTTCTGTGATGTTTTTTAATTTCATTTAAAAGAGCATAAAATAACATGTATGCATGCTTAAAAAAGAGGAAACATGATGACAATCAACAACTCCAAAACACAAGACATTTGATAACAGAGTTCTCCTAGTGTGGGATATGTATTTGGGCTCGGTGTCAAGATAGTGGAGGCTGCTTCATATAATTTTGTAAGAGATGATGGTGTATGATGAAGAATCTTTGTCATAAAAAGGTCATACACCCACAACAAGAGTGGCTTGTCTCTCCATGAGATGTTCTCCCTAAAGTAATTCTCACTCAAAATGGGCTTCCTTCACCATGACAAACTAACAAGATCTCACACAATGTGGTAAAGAGTATCCCCTCAAAATAGTTACACATGGATCTCAACAATAATACATAGCATGAACGGCTAATTACATCTCACATTAACGATCCCTCGACACAATATCAAATAAGGATCTCAATAATAATACATCATCTTAACAATAATGAAAGAAAACATCACCTGACTTCTTCATGTAAATTTTCTTCTGAAGATGGACGAAAAATGAAAGGCTCAACTACAAAAAATGACCGCCCCACATAATTTATGGTGTTGAGTAGTATAAAATCAACTATCCATTCATCAAATTCTTACACCCTCAAAATCTAGGACTTTAGGAATCTTTTAGATTCCCCGTGATTTTCAAAAGATTCTACTCCATGGGTTGATTGGAGATGCTCTCCTCAAATGGAAAATCTGATACTGCCATTGCGATCCTTGAGGAATTCTAAGACTTTTGTGTATAAATTTGGCTACATTATGACTTTGGTGAATTTCAGCCTCCAAGGGAATCTTTTAGATTTGTCGATATTCTTCAAATATTCCATGTTGTGAGGTGCCTGCAAATATGCTGCTCAGATGGTTAATTTGACTTCACCATCTCGTTCCCTGTGAAATTTCGTGAAATTTGACTATAAACTTGACATCATTCTAATAAAGTGAAATTTTACCTCCCAAGGAAAAATCTCCAAGTTCATGGTTCCACACCCTCTTTCCTTGGGCAAGGTTACACCTCTGCCACTATTTCATGGTTCTGCCTCACTAGCTTGTCGCTCCTCCATTCAAACTCGACCTTTGTTTGGTGCTTGGGAGAATGAATAAAATGCGGGGTTTAAACATATATTTAGCAATGGAATTTACCACATTGCTTTTTTTGGAAGATTTACTGGCCCATGGCTATCCGGTTGTTGGGTAGCGAGAGACCAAGGATTGAATCCCCGAACACCATATATATTTTTGGCGCTTTTTATTTTAAACTCTGGTGGTTAATCATTTTTCTTTGGCAGCATTTAATTATGGTTTAAACATGGTACATCAACATTTTTTATGGTGCAGTTTGGTCGGCCATTTGGTGCTTGCTTTAGCTCATATTACAGAGCCAGCCCACATGGGCTGGGCGGGTTCAAATTCCACTGGCTCCACATTACCATATATTCATATAGTTTTTAAAATGAACTTTGGCCATTTACGATGGTAATGGATGGGAGGGGTGGTGGGGGTGGTGGCCCGCCATCCCACTATTTTTTAATATTATTTTTAAAAATAACTATTCAAAAAACCATGAGAAGATTTTTAGGGTCATTAGAAAAATTAAGTAGGCAACAAATTTTCCTTTCCCGACCGTTGGATTTGATGCACCGAACCTTTTCCAAATTTTTGCCTTGTTAGTGATTGCCACTTGGCCTAGTTTGACCCGAAATTTGATTGTGAATAACTTGATCATACGAACTTAGATTTGAGTGTCATTTTCATCAATGGAATTAAGGAAACGAGCACCTCAATATGGTCCTAGTTTGAGAGCAATATGACCACTTTAATTTTTGACCTATTTTGAGCCATCTTGGACTTCTGAGTGTGTCTGGAGCCACCTGGATCACATGTATTCAACCTCCATAGCTGAAAGAGCCACTACATAATGTCTCTTACTCATCAATTTTACTTCTCCTGCAAATAGGTTAAACACATACCCAATCGAAGATGTTCTCTGATATAGATCTCTAGCCCAATCTCCATCAACAAAGCCATGGATGTCCAAAACTATGTTCAATCCTAGTCTTCCTTGCTATCATAGACCATAATAAATAGTGCGACATAAATACCAACTAAATACCTACTTCACTGATTTCCAATTCTCCTTCCCTCATTTTGACATAAACCTGCTCAATACTCCCACCACACATGCAATTTCACGGCTAGTACATACCATTACATACATCAAACTACCAACAACACTCGGATATTGATCAGGAATGATCTGAAATAATCAAGGAGTGATCTAAAGGATCCAAAAGATGTTCAATGTTTCAGAAAATGATCAAAAAATAAAATTTCAGATGTTTTTCCAACCAAATCCATTGCGTAGATTTCATCATTCTAAATCCAATGCAACTTGAACAAGCGAAAAAGGATATCATATGACGAAGTTATAACTAGTCAAAGTTTAGGTCCAAGGAGGGAAAAAAAGTCAAAGGTCAACAATTCAAAGTCAATGGTCAACAACTCAAAGTCAAATTCAATGCTCAAGGTTCTGTAAGTCAATGATCAACTCATGGTTTCGGCTGACATTTTTGAAATTGGCAACAAGAAACATTAAAAATGAAATAAAAAAATGGCACCATATGGGGCTTCTGTTTTTATTTTTCCCTTAATTAAATTGGAAGAAAAAATTGTAATTCCATCACATGAAAACTTGTATTAGTTAACTAAGTCAGAATGACTGAGTTAGCTTAGGAAATTCGAGTTGAGGGTCTAAGAGGAGGCATGTAGAGTTCTCCCATGATTTCAGGAGTTCCAGTTATAGTTATTTGTGACTTGTAATTAGTTAACTCAATTAATTCAGTTAAAATCAATTTAACTAGTTCTATCTAAGAGATGAGATAGAGATATGTGCATTTAATTAAATTTAATTTAAGTCACAATGAATGATAAATAAATTAACTAATAATTCACTATAAATAGTTGTTGCATGTCAGTTCCAAGGAAGGGACAATTGAGACAGGGGTTAAATGAAAGATAACTATCAATTGTACTAATATAAAATTGTGCAGGTCATGCATGAGGTCATCGAGAAGCTTTAGATGAATTGCCCAATCATTATTTTGGATTTTCCTAATTAATAGGGGCTCAATTAGCCCAAGAATGTGTAAGGAATGTTGGGTAGGTAGAGGCAAGCAAAATTTTAGATATTAGATGATTTTTCCTTAGATCGCAAGCTAGATTCGAGCAAGATCAAAGTGAGACAGTCATCAGAGTGCAGGAAGTTTCTCAATGGAGAAAGAGCATTGTATTGTTTCATGATCTTGACCATATGAAATATACAGATTTGCAAGGTTTTGAGCAACTTCTTTCTCTTGATACATCTTGTGTTGTGTGATTGATTTACTTATTTCTCTTGATTGTATGTGATTGTGCAATCATCTTTTGTTTCTGCAAATTGTAGAAGGATTCAGTATCTTGTTTTAGTACATTATAACATTGGATTGAATCCCTTGGTAGATTTTTCTAATGGTGTCAGATCAGGAATTTTTTAGGCGGCTAGTTTGTAGAGAATATATGAAACAATTCGTGCAAACTTTTCAAAAACAAATAGAATATTTGGATTCCTTGTGAAAAAATACCCAAATTCAAAATAAAATCAGTCAATTCGGAGTTTGGATGAGGGAGATATTATCGATTTAAAATCAACTCTTTTTTCAAAAAAAAATTTGACGCCAGGAAAATTACACTATGCCCGAGTCAATAACCTGTATGTGCTTGAGGTACCAGATGCATGCAAAGATTTGAGGAGAAAATAAAAGGTTAGAGACTTGGTGGTTGAGAGGGAGCATAAATTACCTCTCGACATGCAGCCTCAAAAGCAGTCTCAGAAGGCTGTGGAGCAGCCACAATTGGAGAAGCAGAGAGGAGACTGAGTGGAGGCATCCACTCAAGTAGAGACCTCCAGTAGGGGGATGAGTTAGATAACAAGAGAGAGCACATGTAGCCATACCTCTAGGTGAGAGGTGGGGTGATGTGAAGACATAATCCCAAGAGAATAAATTTGGGTAGGGTCCATTAAGATGGCTTGTCTCATGGATCGAACCTCGCTACGAGGAGCGCCCCACAGTACACTGTAGCTGGATGGATCAGTAGAATTAATACAGTTAAATGTTAGAATGACATAAATCATAGTGACATATGTCATATATTAGGGTGTAGATCAGAGTTGGAAGCAGTGCCGAGGGCACATATCTAGAGTCAGCAACAACGCAGATATTTTAGTAGACAGTGCAATAACCGGTAGCATGTAATATCCCAAATGAGGGATTTTCTGCTCCATCGGGAACATCTTAGATGTTCCATTTTCCTTCTTCAATGAGACAATACAAGTCCATTTTGGAGATCGAATGATGGGGCATTTACAGGATATGACTCCTTCTAAAGAAGGGAGAAATCCTAAGGCTAGCTGGCCCTTCTCAGACTCTACCTATGGATATGCAATATTCCACCTCGGGAATTTCTGCTACAGGGTCCTTCAGGATGTTGTATAAGGAAGATGCTGCATAAATAAGGAAAAATAGTGCTAATATACCCTAGAACACTCTAATACAACTCCCCTGTAAAAAATGAGCTCAAAGAAATAACTCTAGATGGGTTATTCAGATCTCCCCAATCTAGGTCTCTAAAACAATGCTCAATGAGAGAGCTTACATCAACATAAGAAAATAAAAATGAACTCTGCATCTCTGAATAGACCATAAGAGGTAAATGCTACAGCCATCATTATATTATGATACATCAGCAGAAATATACAAGAAATAGATGAGGGACAAGCCACTCAACCTTTAAGAGCAAACCTCCAATGAATAAGCAGTGAAATACAAGAGTAGCTGCAATTCCACAAAATGCCAGAGTAGCTGCAACTGTGCAGTGTATATGAAGGCATAACTGCTAAATATGAATTAAATACATATGTGGCTGAATGAATACAAGAAATAAGCCCAATAACAGAGAAATGGGCTGAAATACTAGATTTCTAGCCAATCTATGAAGATTGCTAGAAATGCTGGAGAAAACACAAAATGTGACAACATAGTTTCCACTGCAACTGAACCCAAAAATGAATGAGGCTATGGCTGATCTGAAATCTGATTTCCCTCTTCTGATAATGTCTCCAATACAAAGGGCTGATCCCTTTGTCTCAAAAACATCCTCCTTGAAGCTCCAGAAACCCTTCTCTCACTTCCGCCTCCAAAATAACGCAGTTTCTCTCATGGACTGCACAGTGGGAGATGATAGAAGTCTGGCCTCATGCCACTGATATGAAATGAAGCCCAGGAATCCTCCTTGTAGCTCCTCCAATGAATAGAACACTCCTCCACTGAAGAAAACTAGACAAGAGAGACTCCATGAGTTCCTCTCTTGCTGCACCCAGCAACACAACGTCCTCTCTGCTACAGAAATAATGCTGTAGAAGATGAATGTAGCTGTGGCCAATGTTGGATTGAGGAAATGAAGGTCAATCCTCATCCTTCCTTGAGGAAGAGGTAGGGATTCCCGACCAGGAACACCCTAATGCCCTAGGGCACCATCACCCTGCTAAACAGCCCGGGGATGCAAGATTTTGCAGACCCTTGTCTGAAATCTAAAACATAGCCTAATTAAAATGGGCTGCTATCTCCTCCATATAAAGTGAGAGAACTCCTCTCCACCATGGTCCCACCAATTAGGGTTTCCACCCTCATGTGAAACTCTTCCCTCCAAAACTGCGTAGCTTCTCTAGGAAGCTTCTCCTCTATAGGCAATGTTGTTGACTTTAGTCAAAGATGACTAATCCAAGTGAGCTGGGTTCCATTCACACCATTGGTGTTCATTTTAGCTGCTTTATTCACTCCCCTTTCACATTAGGAGTGTTATTTCTTCATCTAAATGGGGCTAAGGTGTCTCCTTGCCCATTTTATTAAACAAAAATAAAATGTGAAACTATAATGTTCCATTTTAGCTTGAGGCTAAAAATAGGGAACATTACAGCCCTCCCCTCCCACATGTTTCTTGCCCTCAAGCAACTGCATAGAGAGAACAAAATTGTCTCCCCCTTCTTCTCTTGTGGCCTCCTCATCAATGGTCCCACCACTGCTCAAGTATGCTGTAATGAAATAGTCCTCCAATGCTCTCTCCCAAGTATGCAAGCTGTCAACAATGCTCCTCATGGAAATATAGAAGGTGTAGTGGAATCCTTCTTACTGTGCTAAGGCCTCCTTAAGGTAGGAGTGATGATGTGTAGGGAAATTTTTTCTCCCAATGATGATCCTCTCATCCATGCAATCATCCAAATAAAATCTCAACCCCTGATTTCTGCAATGTGTTGGGGCTGAATGCAGAGTTGTGCCTGTGCTTCTCATGATGGCCCTCTCTCCATTTGCTACACATATGGGGCTGCCTTTGTCTTTGGGCTGAAAATCATGGCCTCCAAAAATGGCCCAAGCTACCCCATCAAGAAAAATTAGCCATGAAATGCCTCTGCAAATTCTCCAAGTGGTCCCTCCTACAAGAAGATACAAGTAGCAATGTGGCAATCATGGTCTTCCCATGGTATCTCCTGCAAAATAAAGCATGTATAATAGGGAGAATCATGCTCCAAATGGTATGTACATACAATACTCTCCAGATAATGCTCCTTAATAGATATACAACATCAAAAATGTATAAGGAGCAATATGCAATAGAAACAAGTTGTCAAATGACAATCGGAGAGTGGTCTCAAGTTCCACTCATGGAACTGCGCAGTGCCTCCTTGGCTTGCCTCAAAATCAAAATGAAAAAGTGCTATACTAGCCACTTGTTTGCTACCATAACATCTCCTCATAAGATGAAGCATGAAATCACAATTTGGTGCCAATGGTGCACACCAAGAAGCATGTGGCTTCCCCACAAACCATCATAAAATTAGCCAAAATCAAGGCTACAAGTAGCTGAAAGTACATCCTCATGAAGAATGCAAGAAGGAACAAGCCTCCTTGATACATCATGCTCCTCAATCAATGAAAAGAATTACAATACCAAATATGAAATTATACCTCCTTCATCACGCACTAGAGCTCTTGAGCTGAAATGGCTCAACATGAATGCTCTCCCTCTCCTCTAATGAGTAAGGGAATGGTTGTGCCAGCCTCTCCAAAATCAATCGGGCTATGCATCTATCCATATGCTGATGTAAATCATATTGAATGCCCTCCAAAGTGAACTCCTCTAGCAAGGAAAAATATGCATCCAAGTGCATAGCTAGGAAGTCCATATGTGTTGCATGCAAACGTTTCTCCTTGAGACTAGAAACTCTAGCCAAGAAGAGTCTGTCATGATGTTAGATGCTCATATCATCCACTAAGTGTCCTCCATCTCCATCAAGGCCATCCAAAAATCATGCATGCATCTAGATCCTGGGACCTCTCAACCAAAATCTGAGTCCTCCAACATGGATCAATCCTCCACATATACATCGTTGGTAATCTACAATAAAGTGCTCCCATCACGCTGCTGTCTACTACCTTGACATCCCCTCATGCCAAAGTCATCCTCCAAGTTGCTGCCATGCCATCATGTAGCTGCTCATGCTCAAGTAGAAATAAAGACCTCTGAAAATGAGCCTCCCGTGAGAGACTATCACCTCCAAAGAATCTCCCGATCCTGGGCAATGTAAGCATAAGTGGCCTCCCTATACTCCAATGCGTGAGAGAGTCCTTCCTCAAAGGAAGCATCCTCCCTCTCATCAAATCTATGGAGCAGTCATCCGGCATCATGAAGATGCTATCCTCCATCCATACAACAACTCTATCTGCACAGTGAAACTGATGAGAATGGGTGGTACTGAAAATGGGAGAGTGTATCCCTCTTCCATGAGCTTGTCCCCAAACTCTCTGCGCTGTAGTGAATTCCTTCAATGTCTCCACCTCTCCGGAATACAAGAGTGGTGAACCAAAAATCATGATGCCTCTCATCATCTCTAGATCATGTGACCTCCCAAATGGAAAGCCTGCAAAAGTGAGACATCAAGATAGGAATTGGACTGAATATATGAGAGGAAGGAGAGGTCCTCTCTCTCTATTACGCAGTGCAGTCCTTCTCCCATGTGAAGAAAATCTCTCAAAATAGATAGGGGTGAATTTCCATCATCCCTTAATGCTGATCCTTCTGCTTTTCTTCTTCTTCTAATGGTGCAGCGCTGTAGGTTCTTCTATGCACCTCCTCTCTACCAACATGTGAGTGTGTTTCCTCTCGAATGAGAGGCCTTGAGCCTTGGCCTTCCCTTGAAAGAAATGTCTCCACAACCTCAAAAATGGAAGAGTTCCCTTCATATAATGAGGGTCTTGCCTCTAGCAAGCCAATCTCCTGATTTACTCCCCCTCTAGAAAGATGGAATGATCATTGTTTCATGGTTCCCCTCCATGCATGCAAAGTGTTTGAAGTTTTGTCACACCATGTTTCACATTGGTTTTCATCAATCCCCTTTGCAAAAAATTTTGTGACTGCAACATATAATCTCTCATTTGCATGAGAACATGAAATAGAACTCTGAAATCAATCATCATGAATCATACCTTTGAGTTTGCAGCGCTGCTCCTCCAAAGGCCTCATATCCTTCCATCCATCCTTCTTGTAGTAGCTATAGGAAATGTACTGCGCTGTGGATCTACATGTGTGGTTGAATGCTCACACCCTCCATGATAATAGCTAGGGCTTGCTCCATCCACAAACCCTTTTCAGAAAATTTCTTCAAAATTTTCCCCTTTCAACAGATCTTCAATGGTGTGCTCAATGGTCTAGAAAAGAAGAAGGGAAACCTCCTCTTCCTTCATTCCACTCCCTTGTTTCCTATGTGAATCTCCTCTCCTTGGAGAGAGAAGCTCCTCTTGCTAATGGAAATAGATCTTGGGCACAGGCTGAGCCAAGATCATGCTCTGATACCACTGTAATATCCCAAATGAGGGATTTTTTGCTCCATCGGGAACATCTTAGATGTTCCATTTTTCCTTCTTCAGTGAAACACTGCAAGTCCATTTCAGAGATTAAATGATGGGGCATTTACAGGATATGACTCCTTCTAAAGAAGGGAGAAATCCCGAGGCTAGCTGGCCCTTCTCAGACTCTGCCTATGGATATGCAATATTCCACCTCGTGAATTTCTGCTACAGGGTCCTTGAGGACGTTGTATAAGGAATCTGCTCCATAAATAAGGAAAACCATTGCTGGGATGCCCTATAAAAACTCTAATAAAACTCCCCTATAGAAAATGAGCTCAAAGAATTAACTCTAGATGGGTTATTCAGATCTCCCCAATATAGGTCTCTAAAACAATGCTCAATGAGAGAGCTTACAGCAACATAAGAACATAAACATGAACTCTGCATCTCTGAATACACCATAAGAGGGAAATGCTATAGCCATCATTATATTATGATACATCAGTAGAAATATACAAGAAATAGATGAGGGACAAGCCACTCAACCTTTAAGAGCCAACCTCCAATGAATAAGCAGTGAAATACAAGAGTCGCTGCAACTCCACAAAATGCCGGAGTAGCTGCAACTGCGTAGTGTATATGAAGGCATAGCTTTTGAATATGAATGAAATACATATGTGGTTGAAGGAATACAAGAAATAAGCCCAATAATAGAGAAATGGGCTGAAATACTAGATTTCTAGCCAATCTATGAAGATTGCTAGAAATGCTGGAGAAAACACAAAATGTGACAACATAGTTGTCACTGAATCTGAACCCAAACATGAATGAGGCTATGGCTGATCTGAAATCTGATTTCCCTCCTCTGATAATGTCTCCAATACAAAGGGCTGATCCCTTTTTCTCAAAAACATCCTCCTTGAAGCTCCAGAAACCCTTCTCTCACTGCCTCCTTCAAAATAACGCGGTTTCTCTCATGGACTACGTAGTGGGAGATTATAGAAGTGTGGCCTAATGCCACTGATCTGAAATGAAGCTCGGGAATCCTCCTTGCATCTCCTTCAATGAATAGAACAATCCTCCACTAAAGAAAACTAGACAAGAGAGACTCCATGAGTTCCTCTCTTGCTGCACCCAGTAACACAACATCCTCTCTGCTGTAGAAATAACACTGTAGAAGATGAATGTAGCTATGGCCAATGTCGGATTGAGGAAATCAAGCGCAATCCTAATCCTTCCTTGAGGAAGAGGTAGGGATTCCCGACCGGGAACACCCTAGTGCCCTAGGGCACTATCACCCTGCTAAACAGCCCGGGGATGCAAGCATTTGGAGACCCTTGTCTGAATCTAAAACATAGCCTAATGAAAATGGGATGCTATCTCCTCCATATAAAGTGAGAGAACTCCTCTCCACCATGGTCCCACCAATTAGGGTTTCCACCCTCATGTGAAGCTCTTCCCTCCAAAACTGCGAGCTTCTCTAGGAAGCTTCTCCTCTATAGGCAGCATTGTTGACTTTAGTCAAAGATGACTAATCCAAGTGAGATGGGTTCCATTCACACCATTGGTGTTCATTTCAGTTGCTTTATTCACTCCTCTTTCACATTAGGAGTGTTATTTCTTCATCTAAAAGGGGCTAAGGTGTCTCCTTGCCCATTTTATTAAACAAAAATAAAATGTGAAACTATAATGTTCCATTTTAGCTTGAGGCTAAAAATAGGGAACATTACATAGCAGTTAGAGGCACTGATGAAAAATGCATCATATTGATTCAATTTTGGAGGCTATTTAGTTTCAGGAGTTGAAGGAGAACAAAAAACTAGAGAAGTGTTGCATGAAGAACATTGCAAAGGTACCAGATCGGGATAGATTGAATTTCTTTCATTTTGAGAGGGAGTGTTGAAATTGGCAACAAGAAATATTGAAAATGGCATCCAAAAATGACACGCAAAAAATGGCACCCATAAATGGAACCATAGGGGGCTTCTAATTTAATTTTCCCTTAATTAGGTTGGAAGAAAAAATTGTAATTCCATCACATGAAAACTTGTATTAGTTAACTAAGTCAAAATGATTGAGTTAGCTTAGGAAATTCGAGTTGAGGGTCTAAGACGAGGCACGCAGATTTCTACAATGATTTTAAGGGTTCTAGTTATAGTTATTTGTGAGTTGTAATTAGTTAACTCAATTAATTGAGTTGAAATCAGTTTAACTAGTTCCATCTGAGAGATGAGCTAGAGATAGGTCTAATGAATTAACTATTATTTAATTGATAATGAGTGATCAATCAGTTAAATGATAATTCACTTTAAATATTTGTTGCATGTCAGTTTGAAGGAAGGCCTAGTTGAGACAGGGGTTAAAGCGAAGATAACTATCAATTGTACTATTAGAAAATTGTACAGGTAATGCATGAGGTCGTCGGTAAGCCTTAGATAATTGTGCAATCATTATTTGGGATTTTCCTAATTAATAGGGGCTCAATTAGTCCAAGAATTTTTAAGGAAGGTTGGGCTGGTATAGGCAAGGAAAAGGTTAAATATTGGACCAATTTGTCTTAGATCACAAGCCAGATTCGAGCAGGATCAGAGTGAGATAGTCAACGGAGTGCAGGAAGTTTCTCAGTGGAGAAAGAGAATTGTATTGTTTCATGATATTGACCATATGAAATATACATATAGTGGGGTTTTGAGCATTTTCTTTCCCCATATACATCTTTTTTCTGTGATTGATTTATTTCTTTCTCTTGCTTGTTATGTGATTGTGTGATCGTGTTTTGTTTCCACAAATTGTAGAAGGATTCGGTATCTTGTTTTAGTATATTAAAAGATCAGATTTAATCCCTTGGTATATTTTTCTATAGACACATGGCACATCCATGTTTTGACAAGTGTTATCATGTGGTTGGTTTATTTCGGACCAATCCTGAGGCGACACGTGGCCCACTCAAGAAAGGCCATGTGGCCCTATCACATTGGTCAAATTTTGTTATAAATCGACCAACAAACCTGACGAGATTAAAATGAATGACCTTTCCACAAAAAATATCACACCTTACCACTATACCACCAATGTTTCTTGTTAAGTGTGGCAGAGAAATTAAACTTGAATTTTATGAGCGCCATATATGGGGGGAAAGGTTAGTGGAGCCCGCCAGTTTTGGTGACCCGCCAACCTTAGCAATGGATATCTGATACACCGGCGACATAGTTTATGGGTGACACATATTAACAAATATCTCCACAATTATGTTTAATGTTAAGTGGGTATGGTGTGGGGTGGTGGATCCATTGACCCCGCCACCATAACCTTTAAAAATTAATTTATATGCCATATATATAATACAACCATTGATGTAAATCAATAACAAATATCCCAATGTGTGGATTGAACTCTCGACCTAGGGCTTTATAACCTAGGTGTTCAATCATTGAACTAGAGGTTCATTATTTGAATAATTTATAGTGCCATTTCCTTTTAATTTGCAGCAGAGAGTGTTTTTGGCTTATTGAGGCCATTTGGAGACTATTGAGTCTCAAATCTGCATCTTTCCTATACACCTTTCTAGACCTTTTTCATTCACCTGAACCTTCTAAGTCGTCAATATCATTGCATATTAATTGTAAAAGAGCATCTAAAATGGTTTTTAACTATGTTTTGTGTCTGTTGTTTGATTTAGATTTTTTCTCATTTAGCTGCGGAATCTTGCCACTTTCCGCAGCTGCTGCAACTTTCCGCAACCATTTTGTGAAAGTCTATGTTGCAGGTGTCTTCAGGCAATTCGAGCCACATGGGCAAGTCAGAAATGATGTGGACATGGATTGTGTCCTATTGGCTCGGGAAAATTCACCTAAGGAGGTTGTGGTCAAAGGTGGCCAAGTGGAAGTCAACCGTAGAGTCCCACGGTGACAGGACTCTGTTTCTCATCACGTGAAGATTTGTATGACCGTTTCTAATTTACGGGAGACACATCAACACGTGTACACGACTCCATAAGCCGAATCCAACATCCACTTTTCATAGATTTACTCCTCACCGCGGCCATGATGCTGGATCTCTGGACGTGATAGTTCACGTGTCTCTATCAGCACAAACTTTAGGGAATTAGTTATATCACCTTCGTTATAAATAACGCGTTTTCATACGCATAATAGTTATCCTCCATATAGCTCTGTAATGTAATTGCGTTGCCACTGTGCTGTAATATCATTTCTCTGTTATGACTGCATTTTAATATATAAGACTCTGTTTCCAAGCGTAATTCATATTTGAAGGCTGTTGCCCGAGGCTAGTGCAGAGGGCCCCTGCACACGCTGAGGTTTTGTGCATTACTGTATAGTTTCTTGTTTTATTTCTTTAAGTTCATTGTGCCATAAGTCATTCACGTGTTTATACATTGCATCTTTCATGGTATTTATGCTTCATCTCTGTTCATAATCTTTCAGCTTTACATTTTACTTATGTCCATAATATTTCATGTTTTATGTTGTGGTTAACTGATCAGTGTTCTTGTTTCAGATTACAATAGGCAGCCTGGGCACTTGCACATCTTTTTATAATGACTAATGACATGGAATCAATATTGTCCTTCTGCTAATTTACTTTTCTTAGTTTTTGTTTAATTCCAGCACTTTTTGTTTATTTCAGTCTTGCACATTTGCTTTAGTAGTTAGATTTAGATATATTAAATTGCTCATGTCATTTTCAGTTACCTCCGAAAACCATAGCTGGACTAATGGTGAGGGATTGAAGTATGAGTGTGTAGTTTGATATTAGTTTACTTTCTGTAAGTTAGAAATATTAAATTGCTCATGTCATTTTCAGTTACCTCCAAAAACCATAACTGGACTAATGGTGAGGGATTGAAGTATGAGTGTGTAGTTTTATATTAGTTTACTTTCTACAAGTTAGAAATATTAAATTGCTCGTGTCATTTTTAGTTACCTCCGAAAGCCATAGCTGGACTAATGGTGAGGGATTGAAGTATGAGTGTGTAGTTTGATATTAGTTTCTTTTTCTGCAGACTAGATATTAGGTTGCTCAAGTTGTTTATGGTTACCTCCGAAAGCCATAGCTAGACTAATGGCGAGGGATCAGAATATAAGTTGATGTAGTTTGATTTAGATTTACTTTGTTGCAATTCTTGGATTTCTTTAAGCATAGTTTCTTTTGTATTTGGACAACAGCAAGGATAATGAGTTTCATGATCAGTAGTTCACTGTTGTTTGACTAGAATAGTGATGCAATTTCATTTTCTTTGAAGAATTAATTTTGTCATCGTGTGTTTTAAAATTCTTTTGAAGTTTGGAAAATCATTAGCTGACACTATGTATCTGAACATTGATTTTACATTTGTCTTTAGAATTTCATAAAAATCCAAAAACGACAAAAAGTAAGAGATAGGTTATCTTGCACATATAGTGCGCCACACTTCGTCAGCTTACGAATCCCTGGTTGATAATTTATGTTAGCAATTTAGGACACACTAAATTGACCAAACATTTTGGCGCCGTTGCCGTGGAAGTGTAACTAGGTAGCCTTATTTCTTTAAAAAAACAAACTAATAAAAGAAGGGAAAACTTGATAACTTCTTGAAGTATGCTCTCCTCTTGCACCTAGTGTGACCTGGAGGATCAGAAAAGAGAGTTATTGGTTCAGTAATTTCTTAAGTATTCTCTCTTCTTGCACCTAGTGTGACCTGGAAGATCAGAAAGAGAATTATTAGCCCAACTTTAAAAAAATAATAATAATAATAATAATAAATGACATGCATAGAGCAAGAGATTCTAGGGGAAGGTTTATAGCTAAAGCCAAGAGTTCGATTTTTACAACTCCATCTTCTTCAATGCATAGACAAGATTCACCACCACCTACCCCTAGCCTTAAGATTTTTGGAATTCAAGGAGCAGATGAATTAGAGGATTCTCCTATACCACCTACTAAATCTCATTTAGAAAAGGAAGAGACTCCCTCTCATCCTCGCTTGATAGAATAACCAGAGGACTTTAAGGACTCTAAAGAAAATATCATGGCACAGGAAATAATAGATGGATTTGGAGGTAGAGGTAGAGGTAGAGGAGGAGGAAACAATGGTGAAGGTAATAATGGAAGAAATAGGGAAGGAGACAACTTGTTTGGATTCCCTATAGTTGATGAGGAAACTCATACAAAAATGAAAAATATCTCACCATCTGTCCTCCCCAACTTTTATGGATTGCGAAGTGAGGATCCTGAAACATTTTTGTTTGAGTTTGAAGTCGTGTGCCGAACCTATGACTATATGGAAGACTCTCAAAAACTCAAACTGTTTCCTTCAACATTGAAGGGAGCTGCTTTGAAATGGTTCATGGGATTAGCCACTCAATCTATTAGGACTTGGAATGATATGAAACAAACATTTTTGGATAGATACTTGGACTATAGTATGCCCACCAATCACAAGGATGAGGTATTCAAAATGATGCAAAAGGAAGATGAAAATTTGGAAGATTTACTTGAAAGATTTCAATACAACTTAAAAAGAGCAAAGATGAGCAACTTAGATGATGAAACCTTGAAAGCCCTTATATTAAAAGCCATTAGAGATGAATGGATATATATTTTAAACATGATGGGGAAAGGAGACATTTCTCAACTTCCACTTCGTGACATAACAGAACTATGCGTCCATCTCTCAAGAGGAAAATCTAAAACATGAAAAGGGCCTAGGGATCCTTCTCTTATTAGGGCTAACAAATCTGCAACTGGATCAGTAAGTAGGGTAGAGATTGGTAATATGCTTGATGAATTCAAAACTGATATCTTAGGGAGCCTTAGTGAACAAATAGACACCCTTAAAATTCAAAACAAGCAGAAAGCAGAAACAGATGCTCTAGCCATCTTTTGTCTGAAATGTAGGAAGAAACATGCTTTAAGGGAATGTCCCTTGGATGCAAAAGTTGTAGAAACATGTATAATTTGCTCAGAGAATCATGAGATCAAGGATTTTCCTTCAATTCCTGGACTCAAAGCTGTCTTTCAAGAAGATCCAAATTCAGTAGAATCTCTCTGTTTTGTTGCAAGAAGACCTTGGCAGGGGCAACAAACTCAAGGGTTTAACAAACCTATGAATTCTCAACCCCCACCAAATTGGAATCCTTGGCAACAACCTTGGCCCCAACATCAAAATCCATATCAGCCATGGGTACAAGGGATGCAAAATCCTTATGGGAGATTTGCTCAATTTTATCAATATCCTCCATCTTTTCAAAATCAACAAGCTCCACAACATCCAAACCCAAATCCACAACTTTCATTGCCATTTCCACAACAACAACCTTCTCAACAAAATCCAAATCCTCAACTCATGCTCCCATACCAACAAAATACAAATCAACTTCCAGCTCAGCCATTGCCAAATCCTAACAATAAAAATCCTCAGAATACTTACATGGTAGAAGGACAACAATTTCCTACCTATATGATTGTTCCTCTCAATGATGTACAACTCAGATATGGTAGAGTTTTAGAAAAACCTTCTATAGATATTCAAGAGCAAGATACCTCTGAGGAGGACTCTCTTAAAGTCAATGAAGGTTCTGAGGAAGCATCTCTTCAAAATTAAAACATTCAAAAATAAAAAGAAAAGTTAACACCCACAACTCCTATAGTTGAGCAACCTGCATCTTCATCTACACCTCCTTTTCCTGAAAGACTACAAATTGACAAGGGGTGGAAAAACAAATCTTGTTGCCTAACTATGATTTTCTAGATGAATTGAAGAATGTTTGTATCAAGATTCCCTTGCTACAAGCCATTCGAGAGATTCCTATTCTAGCAAAAACAATAAAGGAGTTGAGTTTCAAAAGACCAGGAAGGAAACTAAAAGACAAAAGAAGAATCCACCTGGTAGGAAAAATTGCAGATATTATGATGGGAAAAATTACCATGCAGAAGTATGTAGATCCAGGAAGTCCAATTGTCAAGACACATATAAATGGGATAGAAATTCCAAACACATTGATTGACTTAGGGGTTGCTATCAACATTATGAGTAGACAGACTATGGAACAGCTAAAACTTCCTAACCTTCTTTTTACACCTACTTTACTGCAACTTGCAAATCGATCAATTATTAAACTAGATGGTGTATTAGAAGATATTTCAGTCTCCTTATATTCTTGGGAATATCCAGTAGATTTTATGATTTTGACTCCCAAGAGTAATCTAGGAGGGCACCCAATTATCTTAGGAAGACCTTGGCTAGCCACAGCTGATGCTTTCATTAGTTGTAGATCTGGGGATATGTACATTTCTAATGGTAATTCGACAAAGAAATTCAATTTGTATCCTCCAGCAAAAGCAATCACCGAAGTAGGAGACAATGAATGGGTTGATGATGAGGACACTATACAACCTGTCTTTACCATTTCTGAAATCAGTGAGGATAGTCAAATTCTGAACACATTAGAAAATTTTGAGATATCTTCAAAATATGACCCTACACAATTTCAATTGGAATCTGACATAGAATATTTATCATCAAGGCAAATGTCTCTTTACTCTATGGAAGAGTTTGGTAGTTCTACTATTGAGATTTTTCCAGGAAAAACATTGAATATCAACAAACATTTGGAAAAGTCACAACAAGAAGAACTAACCAAAATCTTGCAAAAACATTCTACCGCATTTGCATGGGAGTATACTGACATGAAAGGTATTGATCCTAAGACTTGCATCCATCATATCTATATTGAGGAAAACAGTAGACCAATCAGACAACCTCAAAGAAGGATGAATCCAAATCTTAGGGAGATAGTAAAAGAAGAGCTCCAAAAACTTCTCAATGTAAACTTCATTTATCCAATTTCAGATAGCCGATGGGTTTCTCCTTTGGTTATAGTACCTAAAAAGAATGGTAAATGGAGGGTATGCATTGATTACAGGGAATTGAAAAAAGAAACTTTGAAGGATCACTTTCCTTTGCCTTTTATCGATCAGGTATTAGACACATTAGCAGGTAAAAAGTACTTTTCATTTTTGGATGGTTTTAGTGGGTATAATCAAATTCAGGTAGCACCTGAAGATCAAGATAAGACCACATTTACTTGTCCATGGGGAACTTTTGCCTACCGAGTGCTTCCTTTTGGGTTATGTAATGCACCAGCAACATTCCAAAGAGCAGTACTAGGAATTTTTTCTGATCTAATCCGTGATTGTGTAGAGGTTTATATGGATGATTTTACAGTTTATGGTAATTCATTTGAAGAGGCATTAGAAAATTTGGAAAAAGTTCTTATAAGATGTAAAGAAACAAACCTTTCATTAAGCCATGAAAAATGCTTTATGATGTTTACTGAAGGGATTGTTTTAGAACATCATATTTCAGGAGATGGGATTAAGGTTGATAGATCAAAAGTTGAAGTCATCTCCAAGTTGCCTATTCCAAATTGTCAAAGAGATGTTAGAAGTTTTCTAGGATTTACTGGTTACTATAGAAGATTTATAGAAAACTTCACTAAAATAGCATCTCCACTCTTCAAATTGCTTACAAAAGACAATGAATTTAAATGGGATTCTGATTGTCAATCAGCCTTTGAAACTTTGAAAACAAGAATATCTGAAGCACCTATCTTGAGAGGACCAAATTGGAAACTCCCTTTCCATATTTCTACGGATGCTTCAGATACAGCTCTGGGAGCTGTGTTGGGTCAAAAAGATTTAGTTCCTTATGCCATTTATTATACCAGTAAAAATTTGACTCCCACAAAGTTAAACTATACTGTGACTGAAAAAGAGTTTTTAGCTGTTGTTCATGCAATTAATAAGTTTAGACATTACATAACAGGCTATGAAACTTTTATTCATACCGACCATTCTGCAATTAGATATTTAATGAACAAACCTGTTACTAATGGCAGAGTGACAAGATGGCTTTTACTTTTGCAAGAATTCAATATTACTGTGTTGGATAGACCAGGAAAACAGAATACAGTAGCTGATTTCTTGTCTAGGATTCAGATTACTAAAGAAGATTCTCCTGTAGAAGATAAATTTCCTGATGAATACTTGTTTGCAGTAACTATTAAGACCCCTTGGTATGCAGATATTGCTAACTATTTGGTTACAGGGAAACTACCTTCACATTTATTTCCAAGAGAAAAACGAAATATTATTCAGGAGGGTTCAAAATATTCATGGATTTCTAACGAATTGTTTAAAACAGGGCCAGATCTTGTGATCAGAAGATGTGTCAGTGAAGATGAAATGCCTGATATTCTTAAAGCATGTCATGATGAACCATGCGGCGGACAATTTGCAGACAAAAGGACGGCCTATAAAATCCTTTCTTTGGGATATTATTGTCCTTCCCTCTTCAAAGATGCAAAACAATATGTCAAAAGGTGTGACAGCTGCCAAAGAGTAGGGAAACCTACCCTTTCAAATGAAATGCCATTGCAAACACAGGTACTCATTGAACCCTTTGAAAAATGGGCTTTAGATTTCATTGGACATATTAATCCACCATCTAAGCAAAAGAAGTATATATTGGTTTGTACTGATTATGTTACTAAATGGGTAGAAGCCAAAGCATTAGTATCTGCTACTGAAAATTTAGTTGTTCATTTTCTTTATGAGGATATTTTTACTCGCTTTGGTGTTCCAAGAGAAATTTTGACAGATCAAGGAAGCTAATTCACATCCAACCTGGTGGAGAAGCTGATGGAAGAATACAAAATCAAGCATAGAAGATCTACTCCTTACCATCCGCAAGAAAATGGTCAAGTGGAGTCTACTAACAAAGTTCTCGAAAGTATCATCACCAAAACTGTTCATCTACATAGAAGAGATTGGGCAGAAAGGCTTCCTGAAGCCTTGTGGGCCTATAGAACTACATGGAGAAATACAACAGGACATTCTCCCTATGAACTTGTTTATGGGAAGGAATTCCTACTCCCCATTGAGTTCCAAGTCAAGACCTTCAAGATAGTAGTTCAGTTGGGGATGGACTTATCAGAAGCCCAAAAGCATAGAATGGAGCAGTTGAACGAGCTAGATGAGATCAGACTAGAAGAAATTTTAAGAACTGATCTAGTTCAATATCAAAGAGATAAATGGCATGACAAGTACATCAAAGAGAAGAAGTTTCAAGAAGGAGATTGGGCATTGTTATTTGATTCCAAGTTTAAATATTTTCAAGGAAAATTTCAAACTCATTGGCTTGGGCCATATGAGATTGACAAGATCTTTAGCAATGGAGCGGTAAGAATCAATACCATTGAGGAGTTTCCTCTTATTGTGAATGGCCACAGATTGAAAGTTTATCATAAGCCACTCTGCAAAGAGGAATTTGTCAAAATGTTTCAAGAAAATTCTGCAATCAGGCTGGTACGGAAGAATTCTTCTGGTCCACCAGCCTAGCTTTTGTTCTTTTCAGTTAATATATATATATATATATATTGTATAAGCCTGAAAACCAATCACTGATTGGCAGTCTTATACAAAAAATATAGGGTGAAAATCAGGAACACCTGAAACCCTATATTTTCCAAAAAAAAAATCGCTCTTTCATTTCACAAGTTTTGTGGCCACCCACTCCATTCCATTCCACTTCATTTCACTCCACTTCATTCCATTTCACTTCATTTTATCTATTTCATTCCATTTTACCAATAAAATTATCTTTCATGACCATTTCCATTTAGTCAATTGTCATCCGTTCATTTCCATTCACCCAAATAATAGCTGTGTCAGTTTCCGCAGCTGACATCTGTTTCTGTAGCTGACACCAGTTTCCACAGCCAGAAGCAGATTCCGCAGCTACCACTCTGTTTTTCAAAAGAATGTACAGCCAGATATTATTTCCATAATCATGAAATCAAATGCAGGTATGAGGACCAATTATGAAGACATGGGGCATTCAAGATATCAATGAGGAGCAACTAATTGAAGACCAAGGAAAAATGGCAAGAATTCCAAGGTATGAGTAAAAAATTATTTCAAATGGCATTTAAAACACATTTTTATATAGTTATAAACCATAAGCTCCATTATGTGCAATGATTGTATTGACAAACTCTGTAACCACTCCATGATCTCTGTACAATCCTCCCACAATCCTTGCATTCATTCTCAAACGGTCCCATAATTAAACCTCTGATCTTCACTCATACTTCGATATTCCACCTGTGACAATGAAATGTAGTTGATTTGACTATGGCTTCTTTCAGCCGCATAAAATCCGTAGCCGTTGTATAAACGTGCTTACATTTATTCTGCAGCCACCAAATTTAAAAACACTGCCGGATGTGTTATACTCCTCCTATTGTTCTATTAATCTCACAGCCGCATTTCCGCCGTGCTCACGTAACCCTTCTCTGTTCCGCTTCACCCCATTTCGTTCTCTATTACGCTACAGTCTGTATACCCACTCTATGATATCTACCTACAGTCATCGTGCTCATTTCCGTTCATTCAGCCGTCCTACTTCCATTGAACCCTCCTCACGCAGGAAAGTTTTTAAAGAGCAGAAAGAAGGATGGGTAAATTGTTGAGAGAAGAACCAGAGGGACCCAAATTCATGGAAGGATACCCGCAAGTCAGGGATATATTGAAGAAGGAAAAGTGGCTGCGGTTTATCCAAAAGTTTAGAGGCTACCATAAAGAGGTGACAAAATCTTTTGCAAGGTATTTCAATGGCCTGGAGGTAGAGATTGGAGACCTTAAGTTTACGGTGAATGAGGCATCTATAGCATTTGCCACAGAACTTCTTCAAGAGGGTGAACGTTGGTTTAAGAACAAAAGCATTAGTGATGAAGCTTGGAGAGTGATTCTACATAACCCAGGTATGGACATAACTATTTTTAAAAGAGGAATTCCTGTTCATGTTTTGAAAGAGGAATGGGCTACTTTGCTGCTAGTTGTTCAAAAATTTATCACCTGTGAGGGCCGTTTTGGGTCAATGTATATGTACCATACCCAATTGCTGATGAATTTTATAGATAACCAGACCCTCAATTTTCCATAATTTTTATTAAATAGTTTGAAGAAGATGTCTGTGACTGTTCAGAAGCATTTAGGGGATGTAGAACCACATCTATATCACCATGGTCTTGTGAAAATTTTGATTGAAAAACAGTTAAAAGAGAAGAAGGACACATGGGAACAATTTTTGATAAGAAATTTCTTTGAGGAACCTCAAGAAATTCCTGAAGGTAGTACATCAAGAAGGAGTAGGAGAAAGAGAACAAATTATGAAATTCAAAGTACTCCTACTACTACAATTGAAAGAAATAGTAAGGAAGAGAGACTATCAAAAAGGAAGAAGAAAGAAACCAAGGGTAAAAAGCCAATATCATCAAAAGAGAGAAAAATTATTAAGGTTATGCATCAAACCCTTTCTTCCGAAGAAGATCATCAAGTGTTATCTGAGAGACTAGTTCATCTTCAAGAACAGTCATCTATGGCCAAGAAGAGAGGGAAAGGAAAACAAAAGCAAAAAGACAGTGGTCCACAGCGTATAAGAAGAAGTTCCAGGCTTAAGGGGAAGTTGAGGAAAACGCAAACGAAAGGACCCCATTTTATTGATTTGGGAGAAGAAACATCTGAAAAATCCCCAGCTGGCCATAGTCCATCTCACTCTCACTCAGAAAGTGAACCTAGTTCATTTCATTCTGAGTCAGAAATTGAACATAGTCCATCCCATTCTCAGCCAGACGTTGATGTGAGCCCTTCTCAGCCAGATTTTGAAGAAAACTCTCCTCCACGGCATTTTGGGGACAGCCCAACAAAAACGACACCTGAGATAGACCCAAAGCAACAATAAGTATATGATTATATAGAATCTTTAGAAAGAGCAACTACGGGTCCCAGTACTTCGTCCACTCAGCCTCACACAGCACAAGATGATCTAGTCCAATCACTGAAATAAGAAGTCTTTGAGCTAGAACTTTTAAATAGACACATTAAAAATGAAAATGAAACATTGAAGGAACAAGGAAAATTGGACAAGATCATTCATGATAATACCATGCTACATCTGGGACTATGGCAGAATAAGAACAGGAAATTAAAGAAGAAATGCCAGAAGTTAAGCAGAGCACTGATTAATATCAAATTCAGATGCTTGATGAAAAAGCCCAGGATGTTAGCAGCACCAAGGAAGAGGAGGAGAGGACTAGATGTACGGGCTGAAGTGTCAAGGCATATGAATTGAAAAAGGATTATCAAAATTTTGGTTGCATGAGGACATGCAACACCTTCACAGTGGGGGTATGTTGAGTCTCAAATCTGCATCTTTCCTATACACCTTTCTAGACCTTTTTCATTCACCTAAACCTTCCAAGTTGTCAATATCATTGTATATTAATTGTAAAAGAGCATCTAAAATGGTTTTTAACTATATTTTGTGTCTGTTGTTTGATTTAGATTTTATTTTCTCATTTATTTAAGGTAATTCACATTTTCCTCAAGAAATTTCACGTAACTTTCCGTGAACATTTTGTAGGAAAGTCTATGCTATGTGTGTCTTCAAGAAACTGTTTTATTGGAAAGTCAGAAATGATGTGGACATGGATCGTGTCCTATTGGCTCGGGCAAATTCACCTAAGGAGGCTGTGGTCAAAGGTGTCCAAGTGGAAGTCAACCGTAGAGTCCCACGGTGACAGGACTCTGTTTCTCATCACGTGAAGATTTGTATGACCGTTTCTAATTTACGGGAGACACATCAACACCTGTACACGGCTCCATAAGCCGAATCCAACATCCACTCTTCATGGATTTACTCCTCACCGCGGCCATGATGCTGGATCTCTGGATGTGATGGTTCACGTGTCTCTATCAGCACAAACTTTAGGGAATTAGTTATATCACCTTTGTTATAAATAACGCGTTTTCATACGCATAATAGTTAGCCTCCATATAGATTTGTAATGTAATTGCATTGCCACTATGTTGTAATATCGTTTCTCTGTTATGACTGCATTTTAATATATAAGAAGACTCTGTTTCCAAGCGTAATTCGTATTTGAAGGCTGTTGCCCGATGCTGGTGCAGAGGGCCCCTGCACACGCTGAGGTTTTGTGCATTACTGTATAGTTTCTTGTTTTATTTATTTAAGTTCATTGTGCCATAAGTCATTCACGTGTTTATACATTGCATCTTTCATGGTATTTATGCTTCATCTCTGTTCATAATCTTTCGTACTGCATTTTATTTTCACTTGTTCATACTTGTTGTTGAACAATTGTTCTTGTTTCAAGACACAATAATACCGAACTTGCGTATATATTTTTATAAATGACTACGACATGAGTTCTCATGAGTCTTCAGTGGCTTGTTTTTGTCATCAACACTGTTGCCGCTTGCAGCTGCATTTGCTTTAGTATTAGATTTAGCATACAATTTTCTTCTAAGATATTTTCATTTACTCCCAAAAACTGTTAGCCGACTAATGGTGAGGATTGAAGATGAGTGTAGTTTTATATTAGTTTACTTTATGCAAGTTAGAAATATTAAATTGCTCATGTCATTTTCAAGCATTCGTAAATCATAATGACTAATGGTGAGGGATTAAAGTATATGTGTAGTTGATGATGATATTTTTTCAAAAGAAAAGTGGTGCCATTAAATTTTCATGTCATTTTGTGCCATTTCCTAAAGAAAATTGTGGACTAGTTGCAGGGATTGAAGTATGAGTGTGTAGTTTGATATTAGTTTCTTTTTCTGCAGACTAGATATCAGGTTGCTCAAGTTGTTTATGGTTACCTCCGAAAGCCATAGCTGGACTAATGACGAGGGACCAGAATATAAGTTGATGTAATTTGATTTATATTTACTTTGTTGCAATTCTTGGATTTCTTTAAGCATTGTTTCTTTTGTATTTGGACAGCAGCAAGGATAATGAGTTTCATGATCAGTAGTTCACTGTTGTTTGACTAGAATAGTGATGCAATTTCATTTTCTTTGAAGAATTAATTTTGTCATTGTGTGTTTTAAAATTCTTTTGAAGTTTGGAAATTCATTAGAAGGACATCATTGTCTTGAATATTTGTCTCCATACTTGTCTTTTAGAATTTCATAAAAATCCAAAAATGACAAAAGGTAAGAGATAGGTTATCTTGCACATATAGTGCGCCACACTTCATCAGCTTACGAATCCCGGATTGATAAATTAATGTAGCAATTTAGGACACACTAAATTGACCAAATAGAGACCGTTTTTAGAGCGAAAAGAGTCAAAACTGGGGTTTGGAGTCCTTCTAAATGCATTGGTGGAATTATTTTGAAGAGTTGGAGCTCATATTTTTATCTACATGAATTTTTAGCATTTTTAATAAAGAGGCCTCCCCACTGAAGACTGAGCCTGGAGATTAGGCCTGAAGATAGTCGAACTCCATTATCAACATGTTGGTGTCATTGTCTTTTATGTGTTTTTTTTATAATGTTTATTTTCTGCAATTTCCTTTCAATTTTTCTATGTCTTTTAAATTGATCTCTTTTTTAATGGTGATTTTAAATACATGAAAATACTTTTAAGAAGTTAATAAACCAGTATCAATTTCGATCGGGATTTCAGATCAATTGATATCATAGTAGGTTATTGATAGTTTGGTTTAAGTGTGCATGATCATCAAGAGAAATTTAAGCCATGATGAAGGAGAACTTTTTGAAGGAGATCCAGAAGTTGGCTCGAGAAGAAGGGGAAATTGAGGAGAAGAGATGGTTGAAGAAGGAAGAGGTGATCATCCTTTCGGATCTCATGTATGTTTTGTGGATGCTTTCATGACATTGTGATACATGGTTGAGGAGATGTACCATGAGTTAAAAAATTTGAAGGAAGAGTATAAGCCTAAATATGAGGAAGTCAAGGCATAGCATTCTAAAAATATTAAAGATGAAGGACCATCTGATTCAAGTAAAAATAAATAAATTAACGATGATAAAAAATATCCTTTCTCTTCTCTTTTCGGTTGTAAACCTAAACCGTCTTCTCAAAAACCTTTTCTTAAATTGGATGTGAAATTCAACTTACCCATGTGTAATGGTGAAATCAATGCTGATAAACTTGATAATTGGACTAGACAGATGGAGGTGTATTGTAGTGTGCAGCAAATTTCTGACGATGTGGGCAAGATTTGATTTCCTTCGCTTCGTCTAGAAGGAAGAATGCTCATCTAGTGGCATAGTAAGTTACATCATGGGACTCAAAAAATTCCTAATACTTTCCATCATGGAATTATTTTGTTTCTACACTTATAAATCAATTCTACCCATTGGGGTATAAGGAGAAAGCCTTAATAGAATGGAAAAGTCTTAAAGTTAGGAAATGAAAATCAATGCATGAATACAGAGATGAATTTCATAGGAAGGAATTAATTATTGATATTCCCTTACATACACAAGAAAATATAATGAGATATATAGGAGGATTACCTAAATATATTCATAATATTGTATTCATGTTTAGTCCTACTAACCTGGATGAAGTGGTTGTTCAAGCAACTTACATTGAAGTAGGAAAATCTAGAGTTGGTGTATCATCATAATCAGCGTTAGAAAAGAAGGAATATGTAGGGGAAAAGCCAAGAGGAAAAATTTCATTAAGATGGAAGAGGAGAGCTCTCTTGAAAGCATTACAAGAAGGAAGGGCATGATGAAGAACATTGTTGGAAACTACACCCTAAAAAACAACCAAAGTGGTCTAAAGAAAATAAGGGTAAGAAAAACATTGCAGCAAGAATAGTGCCAACAAATTTGGGTTCGGAATTAGGTGATGAGGCTCAAATTGTAGTAGGTTTGGTAGGAAAATATGATGATGGTATTTATTTTGATAATTATTGTGATAAGAAATAGATGCAAGTTATTTCACATATGGGTAATTATGAAGAAAACTAAGATCGACACTTTTGTTAGCACTTTGTAAATCCCTTTAGGTTGAAAAGGGGCTATAGAGGGAACAAAAAGCCTCTTTGGGATAGAAACTGGTCCTTTCAAACCAGAAGGGGCTCCCTCACTAAAATTTTAAAGATAGAGAATATTAAAAATCAATGACTAACAAAGACGAGATTTGGAAAGGGCACTTAAAATTTAATGAGAATTGTTGGGAAATCAAAAAATGGAATGGCCATTGGAGTATGAAACTAGGGACATAATTAAATTAATAACTCAATGCATCCATGAATAGCCAACTACTAAGAAAAAGGCTGGATAGTTACATCTCTCAAAGTGACATCAATTTTAGTATAGTGGAAAGCAAAGAAACACATAACTATATCCAGTCAAATTAACTGCACACTTTGTAATTCTGCTACAGAATCTACTAACTGAGTATTTATAAGACTAACATGACAAATGAATAATAATTTCCATCATATATGAAAGAGAAAACCACAATTATTTAGAGCATCCAGGATTAATTCTATAAAAATTTTGCAGTGCACATTTAAACACGACTAAAATAGAATATTTAGAATAACAATTTCATAGGAGAAACACTAATTTGTAATAAAATACCACAAGGATATTTGACACTAATTGGAAAAACCTAGCATTGAGTTTTTATTCGAAAAGAGAAAACACATACACCAAGGCCTGGTTCGTTAAATAAATAAAAAACAACCAACTTCATTATTTTTCATCATCTTAAATACACTTACATCGTAGACATATCTCATGACTAGATACATTGTATGATCTATCCATTCAGAATGAATCGAAACACCCAAATTTAGAAACCCACTATTTTTTGGCATCAAAAATATATATATCAATCCTAAATAACATCTTTGTCTATTTAGGAAAAAACATAAAAAGTAATTTATGTCTATATATTTAATCTATCTAGATGAAAATCATATCTCAAAAGATATAATCTTGACATTAAAAAAAAAACCTGGGAATGAAGTTGAAGATGGAAACAACATTTAAAGTTTTGTTGCGCAATAGCTACACAACAACTTAATGTTGGCATGCTTTCCTATGTGCTGGAGGGAAATTGTTTGATGACTGGGTACTGAGTAGACATCTAAGTAGGAAATGGACCCTTCCATCCATTTTCTAACAACTAGAAACCCCAAAAATTCCATACTACCTGTGTGCGCCATGTGTGCAATACCTACACAGTGTCTGTGCTAGAAAATTTCAAAATTGTGTTTTGCATCTCTCTTCCCGCCTTAGATCAAATAAGATAGTTACAAATTCTCCACTAAATCTCTATTATGTACCGGCAACCTTCAAAATTCAAAAATATCCATACATCCTCCATATAAATATAAAAAAATCCCTGTTGTACAATGAATGAAATTCAATAAAACAAAAATTCTAGAAAAAATCAGCCAAACCCGTCACCTTCTTCTTCTCTTACTAGATGAGGGCTTGTTGGGAGATTCCTTAGTGTCCTTACAAGAGCTTTCAACTTATATAAACAATGGTGATTGAGTTTATTGTGGCTTTAACTATGGTTTAGGCCTCGGCCTAGGTACATTTCCAGATGGAGGTATCCAAATTACCTAGTATTTTTTCACTAACCTCCAAGCCTTTGATAATTTCTATTTCATGAATATAAATCTCCTCTTTAGCATTAGATTCCTTATGTAAATATTTCTCACTTGTCTTCTTACAAGGAGGGACCATTTGAGGAACACCTTTTCTCTGTTAATTGCCTTAGTGGCTTCAATTAGTTCTTTATTAGAATCCACAATCAATTGGTTAACAAATTTCTTAAAGTCTTCATTACCATGAGTTATTTGCATCACTTTCATTTGGAATTATTCAAGCTCATCCAAGTACCTTTGATATTCTCTTCACTGATCAAAGTCAGGTATGTCCAGTGATTGTGCTATTTGTTTCATTTGTTCTACCCATCTTGGCTTAGCTTTTATTGTTTTGGTCATAGGCCTCCTAGGTTTCATCTTGGGCTCCTCCACATGCTAACCATATATAACTTGATTTCCATTTTCCTACGTAGTAGGTTTAGTATTTTCTTTAGATTCCTCCTTTTGTTGAGTTGTCTGTAAGGATGTATGCCTAAGTTCTATGTGTTGTCTCTTCAAGAAGGAAATCTTGAGTTGTGCCTTAGCAAGATCATCCTACATCCTAGAAACCTCAGGGTTTTCTTCCTCCATCTGAACAACTTGTGACTCCTCTATGTCTTCCTCTCACATGTCTTCTGGAATGGCAGCAACTTGCTAAGGAGTTGGCTCGTGTTGGAACAAGGTCCTCCAAAGGCTGTAAATTGGGATAGTTTTGAGTATTTTTGTATATTTTTGGCATATTTTAGTCTAGCGCAGGGGTTTTGGGGTGGGTCAAAGCCCCAAAAGCATTTTCACGGGTCAAAGGGTAGACCTAGAGTCTGCAAACCATGATTTTTGGACCACATGAAAGCTTAGGCTTAATTGTTATAAATAGATGAACATTTTGAGTCTTATGGGAGAACATGAATAGAGATTGATGCGAAGTACGAATTGCTAGATCTTGGGTTGGGTTGTTTGGGTTAGGACTCCTGCTGGCTATGTGCATGGAGATCCTCTGTCCTGCTGTGTGTGGACCCTACTGGCTGTGTGCGAAGGTGGTATTCAGGGAATGTAAGAGGATTTTGATAAGTATTATATGTGAAGTATTGCTGAAATATATGATGTTCTGTTATGATCGATGGGAATTAAGATTGTCTAATTAAGCTGCAAACTCGTCTGTTTTATCTTTGTGGTATGAAAGTATCTGCACTTAGTATATTACTATGATGTGACTGTTGTTGCACTTACTGATTGCATCTCTGTTAATGAACGCGAACTATCTGTGTTGACAATATTGGTTGCGATTATGTTGTTTTATGGTTGTAATTGATGATACGCACATGGATGTGAACCTGCTAGAGCAGATTTGATAAGAACTATAGTCTGGCTACATTCTGGAACCCTGTGAATCACCCTTCTATGTGGATCTGATAATTGCAGGCCTGTGTTATTACCTAGTCTCTCTCAGGGTGCGAAAACCTGGCTCCATCACCCTCCCATACTTCTTCGAGTGAGACTTTGACCTGCACAAGCGGGTCACCGCCGAAAAGGCTAGTAGTATAGGGGTTTGTTAGCAATCCTTCACCTCCGAACTTAGGTCAGGACCCCTCGAGCCAAAAAATGGTTCCGTTGCTAGGACCGGGAGCATTTTGAGGGAGAGATTTGGTAATGACAAGGCCGTATTGGAAGCCTAAAAAGAAAGAAATCGACGAGTGGTTTGAAAAGCAAGTTCATGAATTTGTGTAAAAGAAAATCGCAGTGCGAACTTAACAGGGGAGAAGTGGAACAATAAGTATATTTTTTTGGAAATCTATGATATTTTCTTCGTAAATTTTGTAATTGAGCTACAGGAGTGGCTCGCAAGGCTGGTCGATTTTCAGAAGTGTTGGAAAGATGAACAGGTCACGCAGTGGACTCCAAAATTAATCAGGCAATTGGAAAAGACTGATAATACCATTAATCGCACGGTAGATCATTGGGTGGACAATGTGATAGGAGGATTTGTGACTAAATTTGCAATCGATCAATTTGTGTCCTACTTAGAAGTGGAGCGGAGGTTCTTCAAGGGTTTCCGGGGTAAGTTTCTAAAAAAAATTTCGTTACTAATTAAGATCTTATTGTGCGAGAAAAGTATCCTATGTCACCATACCGAGTGAATGAGCTCCAATCAAAGTGAGGTTACAATGCGCAGTGGTAAGTACTACAAAACTAATCAAGAGGGAGATTGATCTATCTACAGTCTAGTGACCAATTTTGCTACGCATAGCCCCCCATCAACACCATCTTCGAATCCTCGTAAGGGCAAGAACTCACCTCTGCCACCACCAGAAGATGATATGGCTTCATAGATGAATTTACCCACCTTCAAGGGTGTTGGGGACGAAGATATGGATCGATTCTAGTTTGTCACAAGGTCTGTATGGACTGCGCAAAATGTAGCGAGCGATGCTGTGAAAAGAGCGCAACTATCTCTTGCTTTTGCAGGAAGGGCCTTGGACTGGTACATGGAATACCTCGACCAGCATGCGAACGTGAGCATTGAGGACATTAAGAATGCCTTGAAGTAACAATTCAAGAAGCCTAAGGCCTACTCCTTGATAGTGAATGACTTGAAATATTTCATACAAGGTCCATCTGAGTCTGTATGGGAAGCTGATCAATGATTGAAAAAAGTAATCAAAGAAGGAGGATTCCAGTAAGATGACAGGCAGCATGTAGAGTGGTTCATTTCCATGTTGCTGCCCCATGTACGCATACCAATGGGCCACCAATAAATTTAGTCACAGGAGAAGGCCTTGGAGATAGCAATGAAGTTGGAGGCTGCGCCACGAGATGAAACCCAGTTGGGTGTACAACAGATACAAGGCCAGTTGGAAGCAATGCACATGGAGATCCAGAATCTGCAAAAGGAACGAGGATTGAATGACAGGTGGTGCATACGATGCAGGGTGAATGGCCACACCAAGGATAACTTTCCGCTATTAGCAGACTACATGCAAGCTGGAGGACCTAGCCCATTGCGCCCTAGAGAAGCCGCAGGGCCAAGTAGGCCGGCACTATGGTGTGATGATTTTTGTCTTGCGGGGTTGCATGATACCAACCACTGCCCTCACCTTGCTGCTTGTAGTCCAGAATTTAAGAAGCAATGGTGCAGGTTTTGTAGGTCTGTGAGGCATGATGAGAAGAACTATCGAACTTACGATCTGCTGATAGACCGAGGAAACATCTATAGGGTACAGACAGATCCTTCGTCACCAAGGACCCCCTCTGGTATCAGGGGCTTCCCTGTTGGGGGTAGGAGAGGGGGTCGAGGCGGAAGTGCATCTAGGGGAAGAGGCCAGCTAATTTGTTATAAATGTAGGGAAATAGGTCACTTTGCAAGTCACTGCTCGAACCCTACAAGGCAATCCTGTAGGTATTGCAGGCAGCTAGATCATGTGATCGAGGACTACCTGATTTTGATGGCTAAGGTGCAGGAGAAACAACAGAGACCTACGCAAAATGTGCAAAGGGTTACGATGGAGCCTCAGAACGAGGGACCAGGTATAAATATCATAACCTATAGCGGCCTAGTCACCGTGGGGGCGGAAGAAAAAGCTACGGCTGAGCCTCTGATCAGGAAAATGATCATCAAATCAGAGGGCCTAGACCTACAAAATAAAAGGGAGACCTTCCCCGTAGCTCAGTAGGACTTCACGGAATCATCTACTTCGCAGGTCCCTGCGGTCACCAAATAAGGAGATAGGGTCCAACCATTTTTACAAGAATGCATGAAACTGCTGTGCAACCAGCAGGCCGTTGAGAACCTCTAGGCACTATTAAATAGCTGCGCAGAGAAAACCAACCCACCCCTGGAAGTTAAGGATGCAAAAACACTATACAAGTACAAGAAACAAACTAGTAGGGAAATTCGGTTCACAACACAAATTGGGGATTATGAAATGGAGCAAGTTATTTTGGATCTAGGGTCGGATGCGAACGCGCTACCCAAGCAAACTTAGCAGTGCATGGGAGAACCCAAGTTGGAATGGTCCACTATCCAGCTGTGCATAGCCAATCATTAGAAGATCATACTGTTAGGAAGGTTATCACAGATTGTAGTGGATATTGTAGGAGTTAAGGTCCGAGCTGAATTCGAGGTCATTCAGATTGTGGAAGATGCAGACCCTTATCATGCGCTCCTAGGGTTAGATTAGGCCATCGACATGGGAGGTATTATCACCTTGAAGAAGAGAAGCATGGTATTTGAGAATGGAGGGATACGGGTGATAGTCCCCTTAGACCCCACAGAAGGAGAAAGGTATATAGAGACGGTGCATATCGACGAGGAGGTAGATCACATCTACAAGTTAACTACGCAGGATGAAGATTGGATCAACCCTATGACTAATAGTATGCTCTGCTAGGAAAAGGATAGTGATTGTTTTTCTGACTCTGATGGAGAACTGGAAAATTGGCAAAACAAGTTTCATGATGTATCTGCGCTGCGATGTCTCAGAATTTCAAGGGATTTCCCATATATATCCTCAGAGGTAAGAGATCTACCCTACTTTGATGGTTCTGGTAACATTAAGGAATTTTTGCAAGCATTCGAAGTTGAAGTTCCAAAGCAACGAAGGTTATGGGCCCTCAGTCTCGCCCTACGTGCAACACATGCTAAGTGGTGGGATGAGCGTAAGGCAGCATTCCAGGAATGGGGGGCATGTTAGACTATGTTACTCCTGTGCTTTGATTCTCTGGTTCACTTACGCAAGGAACAACCCGGACTGGTAATCCGAAACTGTGCAGACTTGCACAAGATAACTACCGCTGGTGGGAAAGCATGCGTGGATGATAGGTGCATCTCCTACAGAAACTCTGTCAAGATGGTGGATACTATGGAAGCTGCGGATCTGGAAGCACCTACAGCTATGAAACAACTACACTTGCTCCTCCACTTCGCAGGCTACTATAGAAAAACTGGGCAGGAGTACGCATTGATCATAGTGCCTCTAAAAGAGCTGCTTCGCAAGACCATTTCAATTCATAGGGATGATGAACGTCAAGGGAGCTTAAAACTAGTAAATAAAACAATAGGCCCACTCAGAATGCAGATGGAATGTTGGCTGGACCACTGTGTGTACAGGGGGCTTTCCAAATGCACACAGGCGCACTGGGAGCGTAGGTGTGTGTTGAGCACATCGGAGCTGTGAAAACTAGTCGTTGGGACAGTCAAATTGAGTAAATGCAAAATCTACCATTCAATGGAGTGGGCATTTGGCATTTAATGAGGCAATTGCAGAGATATGTTTTGGAGCATGAAAGGCATGCTATCTTGGTAGAGGCTCATGATGAAGTAGCGGGAGGTCACTATGCAGGGAAAGCAACGGTGCAAAAGATCTTGAGAGCCAGGTTATGGTGGCCAACCCTACATAGTGATGCTCATGATTATTGTAAAGCCTATGATACGTGCCAACAAACAGGGAGGTCGTCCCACAGAGATGAAATGCCCCTTCAACCACAAATGGCTCTACAAGCATTTGATAAATGGGTCATCGATTTCATAGGGCCTATCAACCCACCAAGGAAGAAGATGGGTGTGTGCTACATTATTACTGCCACTGATTATGTAACCAGGTGGGTCAAAGCACAAGTAGTAAAGGATTGTACTGCGGAGACCACTGTGCATTTCATCTTTGAACAAATCCTGACCAGATTTCGATGCTTGAAGATCCCCATGAGCGACAGAGGTACGCACTTTGTTAATGAAACAATCCAAGCTTTGACTGAGGAGTTCCGGATCCATCATGCGAAGAGCACACTGTATCACCCACAAGAAAATGGTGCGGTTGAAGCTTTTAACAAAATCTTAGAGCAAGCGCTCACAAAGGTATGGAACACTGATCGCAGCAATTGGGACATGCACATCCCATCGGTTCTTTGGGCATATCGAACAAACTACAAGAAGCTAATGGGGAAAAACCCATTCAGGATGGTTTATGGTAAAGAGGCCATTATGCCAATGGAGTATATTGTTCCTATTCTGTTTATCACAGCATTTACAAACATGGCAGAACCTGACATCATGGAGGAGCGATTAGCACAGCTTATGGCTTTGGAGGAAGATTAGTTTCTCGCTAATTTCCATAAGCATGTTCAGAAAGCCTACGATAAATCCTGGCATGATCAACATATTCGCAAAAATACATTTGCAGAGGGTGAATTGATCCTCTTATATGATATCCAGTTTGCAAAGCATCTAGGGAAGTTCTAACAACACTGTCTTGGTCCCTACACCATTAAGGAAGTCATGGATGGCAGAGCTATTAGGCTAGCTACCGTGCACGGTGATATGCTACCAGGCTACGTCAATGGTAATCGGCTCAAACCGTATCGAATCAAATGACTATATGGCTGGAATAGCTATGCAGGTGCAGGTGGAGAACCCACCATCACAGTGACTCAGGACGAGTAACAAGATTGTGTTGGGGGACTGTTGGAAAAGGGTTCCCCAAAGGCTGCGAATTGGGATAGTTTTGAGTATTTTTGTATATTTGTGGTTTATTTTAGTCTAACGCAGGGGTTTTGGGGTGGGTCAGAGCCCCAAAAGCATTGTAACGGGTCAAAGGGTAGACCTAGAGTCCACAAACCATGGTTTGCGGACCACAAGAAATCTTAGGATAAATCGTTATAAATAGATGAACATTTTGAGTCTTATGGGAGAAGATGAATAGAGATTGATGCGAAGTACGAATTGCTAGACCTTGGGTTGGGTTGTTTGGGTTAGGAATCCTGCTGGCTGTGTGTGTGGATATCCTCTCTCCTATTGTGTGCGGACGCTCCTAGCTGTGTGCGCAGGTGGTATTCAGGGAATGTAAGAAAATTTTGATAAGTAATATATGTGAAGTATTGTTGAAACATATGATGTTATGTTATGATTGATGCGAACTAAGATTGTCTAATTAAGCTACAAACTCGTATGTTCTATCTCTGTGGTATGAAAGTATATGCACTTAGTATATTACTGTGATGTGATTGTTGTTGCACTTACTGATTGCATCTCTGTTAATGAACGCGAACAATCTATGTTGACAATATTGGCTACGTTTATGTTGTTTTATGGTTGTAATTGATGATACACATGTGTATGCAAACCTGCAAGAGCAGATTTGATAAGAAATATAGTCTGGTTACGTTCTGGAACCTTGCAAATCACCCTTCTGTGTAGATCTAATAATTGCGGGCCTGTGTTATTACCTACTCTCTCTCAGGGTGCGGAAACTTGGTTCCATCACCCTCCCATACTGCTTCGGGTGAGACTTTGACCTGCGCAAGTGGGTCACTGTTGAAAGGGCTAGTAGTATAGGGGTTTGTTGGGAAAGCTTCACCTCTGAACCTGGGTCAGGATCCCTCGAGCCAACAGCTCGCCAATGGCTTTCTTAGTCCTCGACCTGGTTCTAGGCCTTAATGAAACTTGTGTCTCTTCTTCTAATGTTTTGACTGCCTCTACTGTTTTAAACTCTACTTTCTGAACCTCTTCTTGTATAAATTTGAATAATAGATCACTTATTCATCGAGATTATCCTGATTACACACTATTTGAGCTTCATGCATAATACATAACCTCTTCTACTATTGATCATCAATATGCGGAGAAATAAACAATCGCATGCGCACATTAAAACATTAATCAATCACACATATAAACACAGGATTTATGGGAAATCTTAAAGCTGAAAACCCCCAACTATCTGTATTTTATAATGATAGATAACATGTAACAATCATAGTACAAACTCCTCACAAGTATCCAGCGCTATCTCCAATTGTTACACACTACACAAGCTCAGATCTGACAAGTCACAAGTTCAAATCTCCTCCACCTGTTAGCCTGCCTCTAATGCGCAATCCAAGATGGATAATGATGAGATCCAAGTTTGAATCCCATTGGCTTGTACTACGCAATTCTCATTGGCAATCTCAATCAATGTGTGTGCAAATCTCATGCACAGCTATATTCACAACTGATAGTAAACCGGCTCTTTCACCCACCCTCTGCACTGGTCTCCACTGAATTGTCCATGCACTGAAGTTAACTGAATATTCTTTAGTTGATTTATGAGTTAATAATTAGTGAATTAATTAATAATTAATTCACACCACTCATCACTACTGTATTTATCAGTTAGACTAAATACAACTAGTTCAACCAAGTTAAACCGAACACAACTCCATCAACTGTCTCATCAACTACACCAAACTCAATCACATGAGTTCTAACTGAAGTCAACCATGAAATAGCTCAACTAAACCCTAGGAATAGCGTAATTCCTTCTGTCAGCTGCATGTGCCACATTCGTAGCTCGAACTAAAGTGTTGCAAGAGGATAAGATAATGTTTATAGTCCAAATATTATTAAGAGCTAATAATATTCGACATATCTATTTTTAGACTGGCAATCTAAAAATAGATTCCACCCAGTATGTCTAAAAATAGAAGTCCATCTATTTTTCCTGACTTGACCAACCATCCATAAATAGCATCCTGCAACTCATAGAACATGATCCTATGTATAAAAATAGACATAGTCTAAAAATAGACTTTGCGCCAAAAATAGCCTGCGGGCCCACTTAGTGAAGGCGACTTCATTTCACTAAGCTCCATCATCTTGTTGCATTCTCAACACTCCCTCTCAACAAGATATGGATTATCTGCAACCCTTATCCTACCTCTCTAGTATTCGAATTTGCTCCTGGTGAGCGGCTTCGTCAAGATATCAGCATCCTGATCCTCCGTGGGAATGTATGAAAGTGACATGATTCTCCGTTGCACACAATCTCTGATATGATGATACCGGATGTCAATGTGTTTGGATCTATCATGAAATAATGGATTAGCCGAGAGTTTGATGCAAGTTTGGTTATCACAATAAATCACAGTAGTCTCCAAGTGTGAACCGAACAACCCGACCAGGATCTTCCTCATCCATATAGCCTCGCATGCAGCCAAGCTTGCTGCCATATACTCGGCCTCCACTGAACTGAGTGCCACAGATCTCTGCTTCCCGCTGTACCAAGAAATTTCTATCGACCCGATATTGAAAATACCTCTAGATGTGCTCTTTCTGTCCATTGGGCTCCCTGCCCAATCTGCATCTGTGAAGCCACATAGCCTCACCTCATCCGACTGTCTGTACCAAAATCCATATCCTGATGTGCCTCTGAGATAATGCAATACATGCTTGCCTACCTTCCAGAAGAGCTTGGTTGGCTTAACCATAGCTTGTGAAAGCTGGTTAACAGCATAGCATATATCGGGCCGTGTATTGACCAGATACATAAGCGACCCCACCAACTGTCGATAAACAGTGGCATCCACTACCTCTGCTGAAGTAGCATCCTCCTTCCTCCAACCTCCAGGAAGAGGAGTATCAACAGGCTTGTAGCCATGCATGTTGAAATTCTCTAGTATCTCCCAGGCATACTTACCCTTAGAAACAAATAGTCCATCACTGCACTGCCAGATTTCCAATCCCAGGAAATAATGAAGGAGGCCCAAGTCCTTCATCTCAAACTCTCGTGAAAGATCCTCCTTGCATGAAAGTATCAACAGCTCATCACCTATCAAAATAAAATCATCTACATAAAGTACAATGATCAGCAACTTACCCTCCACCACAATCTGGTATAGGTTAGGATCTGCCTCACTCTTGGAGAATCCAAGTCCGATGAAATAACTGTCTATCCATGTGTACCAAGCACGAGGTTCTTGTTTCAGCCCATACAACGCTCTCTTGACCCTGCACACATGCGACTCGCTGCTGAAGATCTCGAAACCTTCGGGCTACTCTATGTACACCTCCTCCTCAATGACTCCGTTGAGGAATGCAGTCTTCACATCCATCTGATGAATGTGCCACCCCATATGTGCTGAGAGAGCAAGAATCGTCTGTATGGAAGAATACCTTGCGACAGGTGCAAAGGTCTCCTCATAATCGATCCCCTCTATCTGTGAGAAGCCTCGGGAAACAAATATTGCCTTGTACTTCTCCACACTCCCGTCAGCTGCCTGCTTCACTTTGTAGATCCATCTTGAACCCACCACTGATTTCCCTTTTGGCCTTGGGACAATCTCCCATGCATTGTTTCTGACAATCGAATCATACTCTTCCACCATGGCATCTACCCATGCCGGGTCCTCCACAGCTTCCTCGAAAGAGGATGGCTCTATCATGACACATTTTCTCACAAGAGCCATGTATCTAGTGTACCGGTCCGGTGACTATCTCTGTCTGTGCTGTGCTGTAGGTGGTCCTACAATCTTCTCTGCATCTTGAGCCAGTCGCTCAGCTTTTGTAGTGCGCTTCCGCCCTCTGATGGTTGGTGTTGCATGAGTGGTCTCTTCCACTCCATGAACCTCCTCATGTGGCTGATCCACATCCTGAAGCTCATCCTTAGGAGCTAATAGCTCCTCATCTGCATGCAAGTGTGGCTCCCTCTCAAGTGAACACTTCATGGCTTTCTCCTCCTGAAATTTGATATCCCGTCACACAACAGTCTTGTGACTGTTTGGCAAATACACACGATAGTTGTGGGGCGTATCAGTGTACCTCACAAATATCCCAACCTCTGCGGTCAGCTCCAGCCTCTTCCTGGCATCCTTAGTCACATGAATGTAAACAAGTGAACCAAAAATCCTCAAATGGGAAATATCTGGCTTCTTACCATAAAACTCCTCCTCGGGTGTACTCATGCCAAGTATCCTATGAGGACAATGGTTCTGCACATATACTGCAGTATTGCATGCCTCCGCCCACAAGTGAATGGGTAGGCCCTGATCATGCAACATCGCCCGTGTAGCACCCACGATCGTTCTGTTCTTCCGCTCAACAACCTCGTTCTGGTGTGGGTTATGAGGTGCTATGAGCTCTCTTCGAATTCCTTCTGCGCTGCAAAAGTCCTTGAATTCGCCAGAGATGAATTCACCACCATTGTCACTCCTAAGAGCCTTCACCTGCTTCCACGATTCCTTCTCAACCAGCGCCTTGAACTCACAGAACTTTGAGTATGTCTCGCTCTTCTTCTGCATGAAGAAGATGCAGCACTTCCGAGAAAAATCATCAACAAAGATCACATAGTACCTATGCTTTGCTGTCGAAGCTACTGAGAAAGGTCCACACACGTCTGTGTGAATTCTCTCAAGGATCGTCGTGACGCGACTATCCTTCTCATGAAAGGTGGCTTTCACAATTTTTCTTAAGGTACATCCCTTGCACTAATATGACTGCGCAAGAGTACCCTTAGGAAGCCCAGTAGAAATATGCTGCAGTATCTTCAAAGCTCCATGGTGAAGGTGGCCCAATCTCCGGTACCACAACTCGCCATCATTCCAGCTCACCACTCCTTCTGCCTTGCCTGCCATTGCTGCGCAGCCATCTATCTACAATTGATAAAGGTTCTTGACTTGAACCACTATCCTCCGGGTTTCTCCAGTTGTCTTACTGCACAGGAAATCCTTTCCCTTGCTGAAGACAACATCATATCCCTTGTCTTCTAACATCGCCACAGAGATAAGATTCTTCTTCAATCCTGGAACATGCATCACTTCCTTCAATACAAAGGGTTTACCAAACTCCATCTCAAAGGAAATGGTACCGATACCGGTCGCACTGTATCTACCATCATCGCCCATCTCGATGTGCACTCCAAGATCTTTCTCATCTAGATCAGTAAACAAATCTCGATCTCCTGTCATGTGAAAAGACGCACCACTGTCCAGAAACCACACTGAACCCATCACACTTGATACCAAGCATGCGATCAATGAAAAATCCAGCTCAAATTGTGAGGCTAAGGCCTCTCCAGCTACAGATCCAGCAGCCTGCTTATTTTTCTTCTTTTGCGGACAATTTGTGGCATAATGTCCGTGTTGGTGACAGTGAAAGCACTTCACCTTGGACATGTCTTGCTTCTTGCCTTTCGCACCGGATTGAGAAGATTTCTTGCTCTTCCCCTTCTTTGCTTTGGCAGCCAAAGTGCAATTTTCTTCATCAGATGCCTTTGATGAAGATTCGTCCCTAGTATTTCGCCTTATCTCCTCTTGCACAAGATCCGACCAAAGTTGCTCCCATCCTGGCAATTTCTCCCAACCATTGACAGAGTCCTGATAGGAATGCCAACTCTTCGGAAGACCAATGAGAGCCAAGCTCATCAAGTGCTCGTCATCTACAGTCACCCCCACACTTCCCAGCTCATCCCTGCATTGGACGGACCTCGTGAGGTACTTGGGCGTACTGTCTCCTTTCTCCATCTTAATGTTCCTGAGTTTGTCCTTGAGCGCCAACTTCCTCTGGTCGCTCTTGCTTTGGAATAAATCTGTCAAGGCTTTCCACATCAAGAATGGAGAAGCCTTACCATTCAGGCTGGACACTATGTGATACTTCACGCCCTCCAATAGAATCCTTCGACATTTTTCTGTCTTCTTTTGCGATGCGTCAAGTGCGGCAGCATCGCTAGAAGCAGGCTTTGCGACTTCAGCATCTATGAACTCTTTCAGCCCGTTATCATCTAACGCCGCCTCCGTCCTGTCCTTCCATGCAATATAATTCGAGCTGCCATCAAGGGCATACTGCAATCGCAATCCGTTGAAAGACATTTTCAACTTTGACACCAAGAAAACACTTCTGCAAATTCGAATTCCACCAGCTCAAAACTCAACCGCTTCAATGTTCTGCAATTGCTCCAATGATCAATATCGCTCTGATACCATGTAGAAATTTGAATAATAGATAACTTATTCACCGAGATTATCCTGATCACACACTATTTGAGCTTCATGCATAATACATAACCTCTTCTACTATTGATCATCAATTTGCGGAATTATAAACAATCGCATGCGCACATTAAAACCATAAACAATCACACATATAAACACAAGATTTATGGGAAAGCTTAAAGTTGAAAACCCCCAAATATTTGTATATTATAATGATAGAGATCATGTAACAATCATAGTACAAACTCCTCACAAGCTCTCAGCACTATCTCCAATTGTTACACACTACACAAGCTCAGATCATACAAAACACATGCTCCAATCTGCTCCACCTGTTAGCCTACCTCTACTGCGCAATCCAATATGGATAATCATGAGATCCAAGTTCGAATCCCACCAGTATGTACTGTGCAATCCTCATTGGCATCTCCATCAATGTGTGTGCAAATCTCATGCACCAGTATAGTCACAACTGATAGTCACACTGCTCTTTCACCTACCTCTCCACTGGTCTCCACTGAAATTGTCCATGCACTGCAGTTAACTGATGTATTCTTTAGTTTATTTATGAGTTAATAATTAGTGAATTAATTAATAATTAATTCACACCACTCTCACTAATTGTATCAATCATTTAGACTAGATACAACTAGCTCAACTAAGTTAAACTGAACACAACTCCATTAACTATCTCATCAACTCCACCAAACTCTGTCACATGAGTTCTAACTAAAGTCAACCATGCAATAGCTCCACTAAACCCTAGGAATAGCGTAATTCCTTCTGTCAGCTGCATGTGCCACATCCAGGCATCAAACTGAAGTGCTCCAAGAGGATAAGATAATGTTTATAGTTCAAATATTATTAAGAGCTAATAATATTCGACATATCTATTTTTAGACTGGCAATCTAAAAATAGATTCCGCCCAGTATGTCTAAAAATAGAAGTCCATCTATTTTTCCCGATTGACCAACCATCCATAAATAGCATCCTGCAACTCATAGAACATGATCCTATGTCTAAAAATAGACATAGTCTAAAAATAGACTTTGTGCCAAAAATAGCCCGTGGGCCCACTTAGTGAAGGTGACTTCATTTCACTAAGCTCCATCATCTTGTTGCATTCTCAACACTTCTTTCTAAAAATCTTCTTTCTGAACCTTTAATTTTTTAATATTATCCTTTCCCTTTCTACTCCTATTTTTTCCTTGAATCACTTTCTTTTTTGTTGTCTTAACAACTGGCTCAGTATTGGGCTCTTTATTCTCTTTTGAAATATCCATAGGTGAGATATCTACTTGGGGTAGAAGACCCACACTTGAAAAGAAGCCCTTCCATGACATTTTCCTCTTTTCAAGCTCATCCAATTCTAAAATTTTAATTAAATTGTGCTTGAACTATGGGGTATGGCTCTAGACGTATGCATTGGGAAGTGTCGTGTCAAAATTGTGCTTGAAATGTGCTTTAAAAAATCCTTGAAAAATGATACATCCAAGTATTCACCTTTAAACTAATTTTATCCATTTGAAGGGATAGTTTTGGCATTAGAGATAAATTGTTCTGAAATGACAAGCTCCATGTTTCCTAATTTAACTTTTCCCTCTTTAAAATTCAATGCAAACATGATGAAAAGTTGGACATGATGACCAATTGCTTGTATATTCTCGCAAAATTAAATTCACCCTTTGTTTTCAAAGGCTACTATGATTTTTGGGTTGGAGTTGATTAGGTCTAGGTTTTTAGTCACAAATCACACTATATCCCCTCTATTTTTACTATCATTTGGAGCCATCTGTCTTTAAACACAATGGGACAAGTTTTAACCCTTGTAGAAAACTGGGTGAATGGTAGGAGGACAACAACAACCTATATGAACAATGCACCTACACAACAGAGTTACCCATCCGTCCAACTATAAACATGTTGTGCAATGGAAGACAGGGAGCGTACTAGTGTATACACAAGAATAGTTAGCAATTAAATGGCCTACAGGCCTTTACGCAAACCCATTCAAATCATGACAACATTTATACATGAGGGTCAAGTCATATTATGAGTTTGGGAAACAGTAGTGGTATTATGGAGAAATGGGTTTATAATAAAAAAGGGGGGGAATAAAATGAAAGTAATGTGATGATAGGTAAGTGGTATGGGGGAAAGATATGGGATGTACATTTTTCATGAAGGGGGATGAATGAAAGGGAAATGGGGAAATATATTTTAAAATTAAGGAAGCAAGGGTAGATAATAATAAGGAATAATATGTAAGATATTTTTAAAGACCATATCCCTTGACCATCAAAACTCTGACTATAATGGACTCAATTTAGAAAATTTTGATAAACATATGACTAACACATAGCCCCTTTTGACTTGACTGTAAAAATCATGTGCGACCAAGAATCCCATAATTTGACACTATTTCATGCTTTTTGTGAAACCTTTATAACCGAAATTTGATATTGTCAGACGGTGACCTTTGAGACTATGACAACAACAGTAGTCATAGGCTGAAATTATTGAAAAACAAAAAATTCAAGGATACAAAAAATAAATTTGACTATAAAAACCTATGACCCTAATATTGGCTCCAATTTGGATAGAAACCTCCTAGCGAGGTGCCAAGAACAAAAACCACAAACTAGTAGCCTAATTAGACCATTGGGAAATGGAGTCAAAAATTTAAACTAAAAATCAACTGACTAACTGAAAATGAATTGGCTGACTGACTTAAAATTGACTGGTTGACTTACACATTGCAGCAGAATATTTAAATATAAGGCATTCACTTCGGGCTTTAAATTCCTATGACGACTGCCCACACTTGCAGTATTGAAAGTAAAATGGTATATACAATGAAATCGTGAGTCATATGTAATTTCAGGCAAGAAAATTTTTCAACACCCTTCCATTTGCAGGCCCTCCTCCAAATGGCTCATCAGAAAAATCTTCAAGCAAATAAGCATTTTTTTCCATGGAAGGAAACAACCTTAAAAGGTCCTTTCCATAGATTTTCGAACTTTCTGTGCTTCCCCTTCTCTTTATTTCTAGAATCCCATTTCAATACAAAATCTATAATTTTAAAATTAGTTTATTTAGTCCTTCTCTCATAAATTATTTTGATCTGGACTTGTATCATATGTGTACTTCTAAGCACCTCTTCTCTAGACTGATGAATTTGGTTCATTTGACTGATTCTTCTCTGCTTATCGTTAGGTTCTACTTCAGCTTACTGTAACAATTTCATGACTGAAACTCCCAAAAAAGAATTAAAAACTACATCTATTCCATAGAATAATTGAAAATGAGACATTCCTATTGACTTTTTGGTGCTCACCCAGTCTGCCCATAGTGCATTGACCAATTTCTTATTCCAACTTATTTTCTTTTCTTGCAGCAATTTCTTAATAATGTTGATCAGACTCTTATTGGAAGATTCAACCAAGCCATTACCTTGAGGGTAATAGGTTGTTGAGTGGCTAAAAATAATGTTATATTTATGACATAATTCCACCATTTTCTTTGATCTAAATGCAAAAACATTGTCTGTGATCATTTTTTGTGGGTAGCTAAATCTAGACAAAATATTTCCTTCTAAGAACTGAATGATCACCGTGTCTATAGCATGTCTGGTTGGAAATTCCTCGATCCACTTGGTGAAATAATTAGTTGTTGTCAATATCCAATTTTGTTTTCCAAATGTACGAGGATTAATTTCATCAATAAAATCATGTCCCCACTGCTAAAATGGTGACTCAAATGCTATGGGTTTCAGGAGCATCAAGAGAAACTTCTTCCTTCCTTCGAATATATCGCATTCACGACAAGTAGTAACCTTCTTATACACATCAACAAAAAAATTTGGCCAATAAAATCTAACCCTTAGAGTTTTGTTTGTTAAGGTTTTCTAAAACAAAATTCCACCACAGTCTCCTTTATGAAACTCCACCATTGTCCTTGCAGCTTCATCTTCCAATAGGGAATTTAAAAACATTCCACTGGGATCCTTCCAGTATAAAAATTGATATATAATGCAAAATTGTATTTCTTTCAGCTTAAGGAAATGAGATTTTGTTTTGGACAAACCTGGAGGTTGTTGTAGATGTTCCAATACACACATAATATCAACATACCATAGGGAAGGAACAAATTTTTCTGGAACTTATTGAACTGAACTTGAGTCATCTTCCTCTGACAAAGCAGCCAAGAAATTAATTTGAAGTGACTACATATTTGACTCTGCCATCATCCTCGCCAGTACCTGCCCTTTGATCAAAATTTTGGGATTACTTTCTATGTCATACTCAAGTATGGAGGCGATCCACTTACCCCTCCTTCCATTCGGATCATTCTGAGTAAGAATATATTTGACAACAACACTTGGTACATAAGCAATAATATGTGAATGCAAAATATAAACTCGGAAATCCTTCAAATCTTTTACCTGAGAAAATGCATGTTTTCCATCATTTCATATTTAAGAGGAGCATCTCTGAGAGTTTTGTTGAAAAATGAAATTGGTTGTTTCACATCTTGTTGATTTTTCTGAATCTAAACAACAACTATACTATGCTCTAAGGAAAAAGAAAAGATGATAAAATCATGAGTATAATCTGGACTGACAAGTAAAGGGGCACGAAACAGTGAAAATTTTACCTCATTGAAGTATTTTTTGCTTTATTCATTCCATTTAACTTCGTTTTCCATTTTTAACATGTCTTTAATTTTCCTTCAAATTTCTACCAGATTGGGAATAAACCTCCTCAAAAATTTTATCCTGCCAATAAAGGACTGAATTTCCTTCTTTCTTTTAGGGATGTCCATTTTCTGAGTAGTTGCAATTATGCTAGGATCAATTCTAATATTGTATTTGGAAATTATATTGCCTAACATTTTGCCTTCTTCGAGCCCAAAAAAATATTTGTTGGTATTCAATGAGATGCCACATTTTCTGCACTTCTCAAAAAATACCCTCAAGTGCTACCAAATATCCTCATCCGACTATGGATATACAATGATATCATCAAGATATATCACTAGAAACTTGTCCTTCTCCTCTGCAAAATATATATCCATAGGTCACTGAAATGTTACTCCCGTGTTCATAAAAACAAATGGCATCTTAGCATACTTGAAAGTACACCACGGTGTAGTGAGTGTAGTCTTATCTTGATATTTCGGGTGAACAAGAATTTGTTTATACCCTAAAAAAAGGTTGAGTAGTGAAATTCTCCTGGCACCCACCACTTTTTGAAGGATATGATCCATTTTTGGAAATGGGTAGTTGTCCTTGACAAACTCCCTGTTCAAATTCCTAAAATCAACACAAAATCTGATTTCACTTGTCTTCTTCCTAACTGGAACTAAAGTAGATATGCATTTAGAAAATATGAGAGTTACGATAATGCTAGTATCAAATAATTTTCTTACCACTTTTTCGATCAAAGATAGTAGAACAGGATTTGTCCTTAAAAACTTTTTTTTGAATGGATTTTGATCCTATTTGATTAGTATCATGTTCTAGATGATGTTATTATCATATACCTTCATATCCTTAGGAAAAGACATCATAAATTCTCTCAACAAACACAAATATTTCTTCTTCATTTACAGACTTCAAGTCTTGAAAAACTTGATCATCTTTGGCTTATTTGTTGTACCTATGTTACATTACTCCACTCTGTCCTCAGTAGGCATCAAATTTGGCCTCTTGGCCACATCGTTTTGATCAAAAATCTCTTCCAATGGTACCATCCCTCTTGGAATAACATTCTATTTTTGTTGCAGCACTTTCGAATTTTTTCCCTACTTGTCTAATTCTTCTTTCATCTGATTTATAAAATTCTCCTTATCATATTCCTCTCACCTGTAGTCTTTATCCAACTGCATTTTGGAAAAATATTCTTTCATCAACATGAAGTTTCCCAACTATTTTTTCATTTTCAAATACCTGCCAATATTTCATATTATCTAGGATAGTAAGCCTATAATTTATTTCAACTTTTTACTTGCCTCTAATGCTGCTAGAAATTTCAAAAATCAAAGGTTGATGTAGCCAATGCATCTACAATAGCATTCTCTCTTCTAGGAACAACTGAAAAATTATATTTAGAAAAATTTCCAAGAAATCTAGGAAAACATTCCGATAAGCACACATCTGGTGATGTTTCTTCTGGTTCTCACCTTTAACTTTCTTGATTACTAACTTTGATTCCCCGTAGATAATTATCCTTTTGGTTGCTGATTTATTTAAGACTTGCAAACCCAAAAGAAGTGCTTCATAGTGCACCACATTTTTGGTGTAGTCAAAAGCGAATTTGTATGAGGAGATATTATTGTTTCTGACTTTAGAGATGATTATCCAAACCCCTGCACCAACACCTTCTTTGCTTGCTGCTCCATCAAAATGCATGGTCCAAAGGTGTTATTTTTTCTCTTCTTCTTCACTTACTTCAACTTTCAAATTTTTAGATTTTTCATGGATTTTTTTGTTGTCCTATTCCTCAATTTGCTTGATGATTTGTTTTATTTTTTCTTCTTTTTTCATCTCTGTTATAAGGACTCAAATTTTTTTTTCCTCATGAGGACAACCAACATTAAATAGAACAAAGGAATATAAAACATATTGGACATCGTATACCAGATGATTTTCAGGCTTCTCCTTACTGCTAGTCATATATTGCATTAGTGGTTCTCTGTATAGTCTTATATTTTGGCCACCAAAGACTAAAACTGTGATATAAGACATGTCAGTCTGCATTACACCTTGTAATTTTGCTATCCATGACCTGGATAGAAGCGTGCCAAACATAGGAGTATGTCTCGTACAATAATGCCCATCACCATGCTCTTAGATGGAATCTGAGTTAATGAGATTGCCATATCCTTTATCAGTCCCAAACACTTCACCTTGCTGGAATCAAACGAGTACAGGTCCATGTATGGTCTTGTAAAATCAAGTCCCAACCTCTCCATAACTACGTTCGTCATCGAGCTATTGGATGCTCCAAAATCCAGCATGGCATTATGAAGAATTTGATCATGTACATTCAAGCTAACATAAATAGGAGAAACTTCACCATCTTGATCACTGTCATCAATTTTTGGACCAAAAATGATAGACGGATGGTAATCATTTATGTTGACAGCATCATAAATCTTTCCAATCCTCAACACCTTCAAGATTTAAGTCCTATACTGATCATTATTCAATAGCTCACCTAGAGGAATGGAAATTTTTAGCTTGGCAAGTTAAGTTTTGAAATTGAAGGGATTTTGTGTATTTTATGCCTCCTTAGGGAAAACATATTTCTTATCTACATTCTCCCTTGAAGAATCATCTTTCCTATGCAAAATAGTAATTGGTGGATATTTCTTTTGACAGATGCTACTTGGCACATCTTCCTTCGCACAACTGGCTACCACATCCTTCTTCTCACTACTGGCTACCACGTCCTTCTTTTTTTCATTGTTTCCCACATTTCTTCTCCTTAAATTATACTATCTTTGGACCTCCATGATGGAATTTTGATACCCTGTTTTGTACTCTTTAGATTCAGCCATCATCATATTATTTTTGGACTAAGAAAACAAAAATTCTTCCTCTTCTGTCACAAAATTTTCAAACTTCTCTTGTTCTTGGTCTTCTTTGGTCAAATACACGGTTTGTTTCTTATCACAAAAAAAGTGAATTTGATCCTCTGGTAATTGCTCATCTTCCTCATCTTGTTCTTGAGCATAATTTTGTTGAAAAGGTGGTCTTACTTGTGTTTGTGACTACTCTGGAATTTTATTCTCTCTAGTTTTTAATTTGGACTTGTGGTTGCCTTCTAAAAATTGGGTTTCATATCTGTGGACCCATTTGAGGCTCACTAGTAGTAGCCCGATCAGTCAAATTCATTGCTTCTATCATCTTCTCCATTTCCTTGACCAGGGTGTCCAATTTTGCATCAAAGGAAGTGGCAGGATCATCTTTTATAGATACTCTTCTTTTTGACATCATCTTGGATTTCATCCTGAATAAACTTGCCTCCACACTGACTATATTTCTTTGCATGTCTTCAAGTGTTGCCGAATTTATTTCCCTACGTTGGTAGGACATCTTGGGATAAAAAACATCAGGGTAATGAAGAAAATATAGTCCAGGAGGGGGCTTTATCTCTGCAGGGATGTAACTATACACTTTTTTTAACTGTGTTGAGAAATCTTGGACTGTTTCACCAGGTTGCCTCTTCAAACTATCATATTCGGCAAGGATATTCAAAGGATTATTTTTTCAACCCATCTTGCAATGAAGGTATCCACCAATTCTTTATAGGTAGAAAAATTTTCAGGTCTAACACTTCAGAACCACTTTTTGACCTCCCCAGAGAAACTTGTAATCAACATCCTCAAGATCCACAAAATCATTCACTTTATCTATATGTTGTTTGGCAGTAATTTCACTTGTGCCATCATATTGAGGGAGTCTTTGACCATAGTTCTGAGGTAGATCATGTAATTGGGAATGAAAATTTAAAGGGGCATATATGGCTTCCATTGGTACTGTCTGAATAAAGACTAAACTTACTATGGTACTAGTAGATATAGAGGAAACAGAGGGAGGTAAAACAATATGTTGGGTAGTCATTGTGGTAGGGAATGTATGAACAAAAAACAAAGTGGAAGCTGCATAGAAAATTGGGTTTGTAGGAGGTGAAGAAATGATACAATGGAGGCTAGGACAACAAGTGAAATAGGCACAATAGATGGAATAGAGACAACAAGATGAAAATTAACCGATTTTTTAACAGTTGGTTGCAATTTATCCTGCATAATTTCAAATTCTTATGACTGAACCAATACAAATTTATCAAATTGACCGATGTTAGATATTTCAGGTAGGATATAAGGTCTTAACATGGATTCATCTACAACAATCTCAAAGGTAAAGTTTTTAGATTTGGTCTTGAATAGGGAACTTTTGAAAATAAAGTCAAACTCAATATCTTCTATAGTAATAAACCCTCAGGTAGAGAGTAGGATCTTCCAATAGGAATCCTGGTAGTTTGAGTTTCTTCAGTGATTTTCTTCTTTCTAAGAAACTTTTCAATATTACTAACGATCTCTGGTGGATTAGGGCTAGGTTTTTTCCTATTATATGTTTTAGAAGCCAGATTTCCTTACACAACCCCACATGAAGTGTACCACAACACAATTTCAAGGTGATTTCATCCTATATATTTCTAACAACATGTCACCTCACAGGGTTAGAATACAACTTTCAACTCTCCTGAGGAAGATTTGCACCACTACGTTAGCACTCCATTGTTAGGTCCCTATATTACTAGTATAGTCCCTTATTATTATTAATGTAACCCCCTTATTGTTATTATTGTACCCTTGTAACCCCCATATTGTTATTATTGTGTCCTTAAATTATTATTGTTAGGTTGGCTAGGATTACATTGTGGCCCCGTGGACTCCTATATATAAAAGGAGGTTTTGTAATTTATATCATCCAAGAATTTTTCATTCATGTAATGTATTGGAGGTTTCCCCCTCAAATTTGCTTATTTCTAAGGCATTGATATCTCTTTTCTTCTATTTTTGGAGCTGGTTTCACAACATTTGGTATCAGAGCTTTGGGATTCTAGGGTTTCGCTGCTCCAAACAGGTCATCGTGGAATTTTCGCTCTTACTTTCTTTGTACGAAGGTTCAGAAGCTGAAATTTTTAGAATGCGAAGGAAAAAGATGGAAGAAAATCTTCGCAAAATTTCAGAGCTTGGTTTGCAATATTTTCGGAGATATGATCTGTGGAATTTAGGTCATTTTGCAGGCTCTTGAATTTAACATAAACAGGTCATTGTGTAATTTTCGCTATAACGTTTTTTCTACGAAGGTTCAGAATCAGAAATTTTTATAGTGTGAATCCGAAAGCCTGAGGAACATCCTCACAAAATTTTAGATCTTTGTTCGCAATATTTGCGGAGATATGGTCTATCGAAGTTAGGGTTATTTCAGGCTTTTGAATTTCATCTCAAAGAGGTGATTGTGGGAAACACTTCATAGCTCTCTCTCTAAGCATCGGATTGGAATGCTATAAAAAGTGGCCGCAAGCACATGGACTTTAGTTTTCTGTCTATCAATTTCAGAGCCAAAGGAGGAAACAGTGACACGTGACAAGTCGTACAAGTTTTCTCTACTGAACTAGTCCATAATTAGGTCATTGTGGGAGATTGGGCATAACTTTGCCTTGAAAAATCCAAATTAGGTCAGACCTGTGGCATTCAAAAGAAGATTTAGAGGACTAATTTAGGGCTAAATTTCTAATATTGAAGATTTGAAATCACAGAGATAATTCAGTTTTAATATCGAGCTCCTCAAAATCAAGAAAAAGGTGTCTATTTTTTTCTTCGAATTACATAAGTCTCGTTTTAAAAAAAAATAGTTTGAATTTATTCCAAGGTCATATTGAAGAATATATATCAGTATTGGGTTCTAAAATTCCCCGTAAAAATAATTCAACAACCATTAAGCCCTTATGAGTCTCCACTATGACTCATGAAGACGAAGAAACACAACATTAGATATCAAAATTACAAGAGCAAGTGCACCAAATTTCGCTGTGGCAAAGAGCAACAAAAAATGAAATGGAAGTTTTGAATATAAGCATGGAAACTAATATGGATGGTTTGAAGAAAGGCATGGAAGCTAAGATGAATGGTTTGGAAGCTAATATGGATGGCATGGAAGTGGGCATGGAAGCTAAGATGGATGACATGGAAGCTAAGATCGATGAAAAAATGAAAGGCAACATGGAAAACAAGAAGAATGATCTAAAAGTAGAAATCGAAGGTTTGGAAAATTTGATACAAGAAATGTTTCCTAATGGTGAAATGTTAATCATGATTTCATAAACTCTAAGGTTGGATGGAAGAACCACCATATTCCAAAGATGGATATGAGGAAGTTTGATGGCAAGGATCCTGTAAAATGGATACTACAGATGGAGCAATATATTGATCTCAATTATGTGCAAAACACACAAAAGGTACGCATTGCAACTTTACATTTAGAACAAAATAAATTTGTATGGTATCGATGGCTTTGCTCCCGTAAAAAAATTGTCACTTGGTCAATTTTTACAGAGGAAATGATAGCACATTATGAGGATACAAAGAGCAACACCTTCTTTAGCCAATTGATAAATCTCAAACAAAAGGGTTTAGTGGCGAAGCACATTGAGGACTTCCAAAAATTGAATATAAGGTTAACTGATATTTTAGAGGAACACCGGATTGATCTCTTCATAGGTACTTTAAAGGATAACATCCAACATGAATTTCACATTTTGGAACCTGATTCATTGGAGAAGGCATTCAGGTTGGCCAGAAAAATTGAATGTAAAATTATGGCGACAAGGAAGCCTACCACGCACTTCTATAAAGAGGGAAGTGTTGCTACTCCTAGATTTTGACAACCTACAAGGTTGACACCACAAAAATTGGAAGAAAAAAGAGCAAAAGGGCTTTGCTACAGTTGTGATAGAAAATACACTAAAGGTCATAAGTGTGCTGAGAAGAAATTATTTTACATAGATTGTGAAGAGGAAGAAGAAAATGAACAAGAAGAGGATATACACCAGGAACCAAACCTAGAAGAGGAAGAAATGAATCCGACCATATCGTGTAATGCACTGGCAGGAATTACCACTCCTCAAACTCTCAAGATACAAGGACAAATCAAGAAGAAAAGGTAATAGTGTTGATTGATTCAGGTAGCACCCATAATTTTATTCATTGTAAGGTAGCCAAGGAATTAAATTGTTTCCTATACCCAGCACCAGAATGTCAAGTGATGGTTGCAAATGGAGGAATTATAAATTGCTCTGGAAAATGCCATAATATCAAGCTAACCATGGGGGAATATGTATTGACTAGTCCAATGCTTTCCATTCCTATGGGAGGTGTTGATGTTTTACTAGGAGTACAATGGTTACAATCTTTGGGGACGGTAGCTTTTAATTTTCAAGAACTTTTCTTGAAATTTTTTTCAGAAGGAAAGGAAGTTGAATTATGGGGTATTGCGGGGAAGCCAGGAAGGATAATAAGCTCTAATGTCATGACAAAGCTTCTAAAGAAAGAACAGCGAGGCGTAATTGCACAATTATGCTCACTAGAAGTTCCAAAATCAAAATCATCTATTTCTGCAGATCTCCAACAAGTCTTGGACAATCATTCCAAGGTGTTTGAAACTCCCAAAGGACTCCCACCTATTCGTGATCATGATCATGCTATTCATTTGATTCAAGGAAGTGTTCCTCCAAACATCAGGCCTTATAGATATCCTTATGTCCAAAAGAGCGAAATTGAACGTATGATTGCAGAAATGTTAGAGGCTAGTATATTTCAACCTAGTCAAAGTTCTTTCTCTGCTCCTGTATTATTGGTACAAAAGAAGGATGGATCATGGCACATGTGTCCAGATTATAGGGAGCTCAATAAGCTCACCATTAAAGATAAATTTCCCATTCCCGTGATTGATGAATTATTCGATGAATTACATGGATCAATTTATTTTACCAAGTTGGATGTCCATTCAGTATATCATCAAATTAGAATGAAGACTGAAGATGTTCTGAAAACAACATTTCGAACTCATGAGGGTCATTATGAATTTTTGGTCATGCCTTTTGGCCTTACCTATGCACCTTCTACATTTCAAGGGTTGATGAATTCCATTTTCAAACCCTTCCTTAGAAAATTTGTGCTAGTATTTTTTGATGATATACTAATCTACAGCAGGTCTTGGAAGGATCATGTTGAACATGTTGACAAGGTGCTCAAGCTATTGCAAGAGAAACAATTATATGCAAAAAAATCCAAATGTTTCTTTGGAGTACAAGAGGTGGAATATCTGGGTCATATTGTATCTCACGAGGGTGTTAAAGTAGACCCTAACAAAATTAAAGCCATTATGGAATGGAAAGTCCCCACAACCATAAAGCAGTTGCGAGGATTTCTCGGGTTAACAGGGTATTATCGCAAGTTTGTTAAGAATTATGGGAGAATAGCGGCACCTCTAACAACATTATTGAAGAAAGATGCATTTTCATGGACTCCTGAAGCAACTAAGGCCTTTGAACATCTTAAAGAGGCAATGTGCCTAGCACCAGTCTTAGCTACGCCAGACTTCACAGAAACCTTTATTGTGGAATGTGATGCCTCAGGAAATGGAATTGGTGTTGTTTTAATGCAAGAAGGAAGACCCATTGCTTTTGAAAGTCATCCAATCAAAGGAAAGTATTTACAGAAAGATATTTATGAGAAGGAAATGTTAGCAATATTGCATGCACTAAAGAAATGGTGAACTTACCTAATGGAAAGACACTTCAAGGTAAAAACTGATCATGATAGTCTTAAACACTTTTTGGAACAAAGACTATCTTCAGAAGAGCAACAAAACTGGGTCACAAAGGTGTTGGGTTATGACTTTGAAATAATCTACAAAAAAGGGAAGCTAAATGTTGTTGCGGATGCACTCTCAAGAAAGAATGAAGAGGTGGAAGCATTGCTTTGTGCCATTTCTATTATCCAACCAGATTGGATAACTGAAGCAAGAGATGAATGGAAGAAGGACAAAGATGTATGGACACTCATTCAAAAGTTGCAGCAAGATCCTAGTACATCTGATACATTTAGTTGGAAAAATGTTTCCTTATGGTACAAAGATCGCTTATATCTTTGTAAGAATTCCCAACTAAAACAAAAGATTCTTTTGGAATTGCACACTTCTCCTTTAGGAGGACACTCAGGATTTTTAAAAACCTACCACAGGGTGAAGAAAGAATTTTTTTGGGATGGCCTTAAATCTGACATTCAAAATTTTATGGTGGAATGTTTGGTTTTCCAACAGAATAAAGTTGAGACAATTAAGACCCCGGGTATTCTACAACCTTTATCCATTCCAAGTCAACGTTGGGAGGATATTTCAATGGATTTTATCACAGGTTTACCTAAGTCTGAAGGAAAGAGTTGTTGGCAATATGATGCAGAGTGTTGTCCTTGATGGCAACCAACTGAATGAAGATGAAGACATGAGATTGTTGACTTGTGTTGTCCTTGATGGAAATCCACCTAATGAAGTTATTTTTGACTTGATGAACTTGGTAAATGATGTAAATCTGATGTGATATGATGTGTGTTGACAATATGATGCTGAGTACCCACTTGATAGAGTGTTGTCCTTGAATGGCAACCCACCTGATGGAGTTGTGCTTGATAGAATATGTCCTTATGAACCTGTTTAAAGATGTAAATCTGATGTATCTACAAAGAGTACAGAAGATAATGAAGAAAGGAATTCAATATGTGCTAGATCCATGATAAAAGGAGTATGTTTCAAGGAATACGCAGATTTTTCTAGGAGAAGTCGCGTATGCACGCTGTTAAGTACGTGCCAAGTCGCGTATGGGAAAAAGCGCTCAAAAAGTGCAAAAACAGGGGTAACCACCATGGTATTGACTCATTTTATTGGGTAATGATTCGTCTAAATGACCCCGTCCAGGAATACCATCGGATGTAATGTGGTTTTGGCTCATGGTATTGAAAAAGGGTAAACCTATATAAAGAGAAGAAATCCATTGTGCAAATCATGAGTGTGAGTGCAAGATGTCTGAGCTTGAATGAATACTTCTCTCTGAAGTATATCTGAATGGAAAGGGTTACAGTTGAATGATATATCTGATTGCATGAAGCACCAATGATGAAGAAGGGTATCTAGATCTGAAATGTACTTGTATTTTCTAGATCTGTTTAGGGGATGATTAGATCTGAGAAGAGGCGAACATCTGTCTGAAGTAAAGGGTAAAATCTGAGTAATGTATCTGTTCTGAAGAATTGCAATGACCTAAAAGTCTGAAGAACCATACGCTAGTTCGCCGCAGAAGAAGCGCGTATATATGCGGCTTTGCTGAAGAGAAAGCGCGTATGCGCAGTGAAATCAGCTCTGTAATTTGTACAGAAGTATACGCGGGTTGATGTGATTGGAAGCGCGTATATACGCGGTATCAGTGAAAGGAAAGCGCGTATGCAAACTAGGGTTTGTTGAAGCAAGGGGTATGAAATGTCTGATCTGTTCTGCTGTGTTGCTGCTATCTGTATTCTACAGTTCTGAGTTGTCTGTTTCAGTTTGGTTGTATGATGGAGCTTAAATATGTGGAGTGGGTCCAGTGTGAAAATTGATGAAACGTGGTCCATAGAGGTGTTGAGGGTTGTAGCCTTCAGTCAGGGGGTTGTAGCTCCCTTCCAGGTGAGGCTGGTAAACGAGATCGGGGGGTCGTAGCTCCCTTCCAGGAGAGGCTGGTAAACGAGTCGGGGGGTTGGAGCTCCCTTCCAGGAGAGGCTGGTAAACGAGCGCAGGTGGGTGCCTGCGTGCTGGTCAAGTCTGCGCCAGCACATATGTTGTAAGATGTTTTCTCTATAATAAAATATTGAAGGCTGAGCAACTGCAGCGGTGGTTTTCTCCCGATTTGGGTTTCCACCTAAAAATCCTGGTGTTCATGTGTGATGATTTGTGTGATGGTTTATTCTGTTCTTACTGCACATGTTTACTGTTTATTGAACATCTGATGAATGAATGATGGAATAATATAAGTGAAGATTTAATGACAGATCTAGATCTCTGTGTATACGCTAGTTTCATAAAGGGGATCCGCGTATATACGCTAGTTTACTGAGGGAAAGTAGCGTATGGGTTTTAAGGAATGAAAAAGTAAAAAGATTTGATTATGCAGTAAATACTGATTCACCCCCCCCTCTCAGTATTTTTCCCAACAATTGGTATCAGAGCGGGTCCTTGTGCAGAAGCTTGATCGCTTAAAGGAGATTCGTCGCAATGGGAAGTCAAGAAGGAGTAATGTCTATAAAGCCACCTCTATTCAATGGAAGCAATCTGATATTCTGGAAGGTACGAACAAAAGCATATCTACAAAGTCTTGGTGCAGATGTATGGGCAATCGTGGAAGAAGGCTATCAATATCCGGCAAGTATTCCTACTGATGCAGCTGAAAGGAAGAAGTATGAAATCAATGCCAAAGTAGTGAATGTCTTATTAGGAAGCATGTCTGAACCATAATTTGCTAAAGTGATGCAGCTAAATTCAGCAAAAGAAATATGGGACAAAATCATTCTGAGCTATGAAGGAGATACAAAGGTAAAAAGTGCAAAACTCCAACCTCTTAGAATTGAATATGAAAATTTGAAGATGCATAGTGTTGAAAGTGTTGCCAGTTTCTTTCTTCGTCTAGATGATATTGTAAATCGGATGAGAAATTTGGGTGAAACCATAACCGATACTACTCTGGTGGAAAAATTCTTAAGATCCTTGACTTCAAAATTTGACTCTAAAGTTTCAGCTATTGAAGAAAGGCAAGATCTGCAAACTCTTACTATTGTTCAATTACATGGTATTATGACTGCTTTTGAAATGAGGCAAGGAGGCCCTTCTCAAATCAAAGAAGCTGCTTTTAAGGCATCAGCAAAAGGAAAAGAAAAGGAAGTTGTCAAAGAATCCAGCTATATATCTGAAGAAGAAGAAGAAGCAAATTTTGTGAGAAAACTTCAACTAGGTACCGGAAAGTTCAAAGGTAAGCTTCCTTTCAAATGTTTCAATTGTGGAAGAGTTGGTCATTATGCTGCAAAGTGTCCTTATAAAGAAACATCGGCTAAAGGAAAAGAAGTAGCAAGAAGGAATAAGAATCGATCGAGCACAAGAAAAAGTTATTATACTAATGAAGAAAGTGATGGGTCATCTAATAGTGAGGAAGAATGTGAAGAAGATTTTAGACTTCTCATGGCATTTGAAAAAAGAGAAGAAAAGGATACTTTTGTGGATGCTCTAGAGGACAATGATTTTCTTGAAGAAAACAATCAACTCAAAGTAAGCCTAGAAGAAAAGAACATAATCATAGAGACTCTTGAAAATCAGCTTGAAGCAAAGGAAAAAGGCATTGAGGAATTGGAGTGTGAATTAGTAAGTCTAAGGAAAGATAATGAGAAAGTGAAGACTCTCAATCTTAGATTTGCTAAAGGTTTAGAAACCTTAGATGAGATTATCAAGATACAACGATCTCCTCTTATAAAAACAGGTCTTGGATATACTGGGGAATCTTCCCAGACTTCAGCACCAAACTATCTGAAAGCAGCCACAACTAGTTCACTACATTCAGCCACTCAACAAGGGAACAAATGATCTTTACAGGCAAAGCATGATCATCTCAATTCAAGGAACACTAACAGGGATATCTTTCAAAGAAGCTACAACCAACAGGTAAATTCAAATAGAAGATTTCATGATCGCAGAAATTTCTACTTCAATGGACAATGTTTCTCATGTCACAATTTTGGTCATAAAGCTGTTCAATGTGTTGCATATAAAACCATCATGACAAGAAAAGCAATAAAGAAAAAGATGAATATTGAACCAAAGAAGAACACCTATAACAACTTTTCTCCTCTTCAAAACGAAGTTGAATGTACTTATTGCAATAACTTTGGTCATGAAGAATCTGAATGCAGGAGTAAGGTCCAGCCAAAAGAACATGTTCCCTCAAGCTCTAAAGTGTGGAAAAAGAATGAAATACCGGTTGAAAATTGTGCGATAGCGTTATTTGCAGAAGGTGAAGAAAATAAATGGTACATTGATAGTGGGTACTCAAGACACATGATAGGTGACAAAAGCAAACTCCTTACATATAATGCTCTAGAAAAGGAAAAGAAAGTTACATTTGGAAATGATACTCTTGCTGTAATTAAAGGAAAAGGGTCAGTGTTTCTAAAAGAAAAGGTGAAGGCTAATGATGTCATGTATGTGGATGGATTAAGGCATAACCTGTTAAGTGTAATTCAAATGTGTGATCAAGGAACAGAAGTGGTCTTTAGTTCAAAAGAATGTGTGGTTCATGATCTTGATACAGGTAAAATCATTATAAAAGGAAAAAGAAATCCAAGCAACATGTATGTACTGAACGGCATAGATCAATGTTACTTGAGCAAGTCTTCAGAAAATTGGCTATGGCATAGAAGGCTGGGGCATCTGAGCTTCTCTCAAATCAACAAAGCCAGCAGACTTCAAGCTGTTCGTGATCTTCCCAATGTTAATCTACCAGAAAGTATCATATGCAAATCTTGTCAATTCGGTAAACAGACCAGAGTACGATTTAATGCCAAAGAAGGATCATCAAGTAAGCCTCTTGAACTCATTCATACTGACATATGTGGTCCTATGAGGAAAAAGTCACCACGTGGGGAAGAATACTACATCTTATTTATTGATGATTACTCTAGAATGTGTTGGATCGGGTTCATTATACACAAAGATGAAGCATTTGAAAAAATTTAGAGCTTCAAAGCATTGGTAGAAAATGAATTAGATCTAAAAATCAAGTGTCTTAGATCTGATCGAGCAGGAGAATATACATCAAATGAATTCTTTGAATTTTGTAAACAACATGGCATAAAAAGACAGTTCTCTGTAGCAGACACTCCACAACAAAATGGCGTAGCAGAAAGAATGAATAGAACAATTCAACAAATGAATAGAGCTATGCTTGATGATTCTGGAACTCCTGACATGTTCTGGAGTGAAGCAGCACATACAGCAGCTAACATTCTCAACAAGGCTCATGTTCGGGTAAATAGTGACAAAACTCCATATGAACTCTGGTATGGTAATTCTCCCTCTGTGAAGCAATTTAGAGTTTTTGGAAGAAAATGCTTGAACCTAGATCAGATGAAGGGATATTTCTTGGTTACTCATCTAGAAGCAAAGCTTACAAATGTTACAATAAAAGGCTTCGAAAGATTGTTGAGTGTATTGATGTTGTTATTGATGAGTCTCCTGCAGCTCCTAAAGAAGAAAAGCAAACAACAAAAGAAGATGATGGTGACTTATGTCCTTATACATCAAATAGAAATGATATATATAGTGGATCAAATGAAGAACCTAAAAATGATCTATCTGATAAAGCTCCATCCAGATATGTTCAAAAGAATCATATTGAATCTCAAATTTTGGGAGATAAGGAATCGGGTGTACGAACAAGGAGAACTCTTGTGGGATCTTCTAGTCATCTGGCATTTCTATCCACAATTGAACCACACAATGTCAATCAAGCTAGCAAAGATGAATGTTGGAAGCAAGCCATGAATGAAGAGCTTGATCAAATTGAAAAAAATGACACTTGGGAATTGGTACCAAGACCACATGATAAAAATGTCATTGGAACTAAATGGATTTTCAATAACAAGTTAAATGAGAATGGGGATGTTGTAAGAAACAAAGCTAGACTGGTTTGCAAAGGGTATACTCAACAAGAAGGTATAGACTTTGAAGAAACGTTTGCTCCTGTAGCTAGACTTGAAGCCATAAGGATGTTTCTTGCTTTTTCAAGTTATCAACAAATCAAAGTTTATCAAATGGATGTTAAATATGCTTTTCTTAATGGAGATCTAGAAGAAGAAGTATATATAGAACAACCAGAAGGATTCATTTTTGGAAATGATGAAAATCTTGTTTGTAGACTTAAAAAGGCTCTATATGGTCTCAAACAAGCTCCAAGGGCATGGTATTATCGTCTTGACAAATATCTTCATCAACAAGGATTTTCAAAGGGGTCTGCTGATAGCAACTTATACACAAAAATTGAAAATTATAAACTATTGATTGTGGTTGTATATGTTGATGATATCATTTTTGGGAGTAACGAAGAATCTATGAGTCAAAAATTTGCTTCTGTCATGCAGCAAGAATTTGAAATGTCCTTACTTGGGGAACTAACATTCTTTCTTGGCTTGCAAGTGCATCAAAATGCAGATGGTATATTCCTTTCACAAGCAAAATATCTTAAGCAAATTCTGAAGAAGTATGGCATGGAATAATGCAAACCTGTAAGTACACCAATGATAACTGGATGCAATCGCAGTTCTCATGATGATTCTCCCACGTTGAATCAACCAGAATACAGATCAATGATAGGAAGTCTACTTTATCTCACTGGGACTAGACCAGACATTATGCATGCAGTTGGGATTGTTGGACGATTCCAAGCTAATCCAAAAGAGTCTCACCTTCATGCTGTCAAAAGAATATTCAAATATCTTCAAGGAACTCAAGACTTTGGTCTGTGGTATCCAAAGAATGCTGATCTTACTCTTCATGCTTACACTGATGCAGATTGGGCTGGAAGTGTTGATGATCGGAAAATCACTAGTGGTGGTGCATTCTATATGGGACCCTGGTTAGTATCTTGGCTTAGCAAGAAGCAAAATTCTATTTCATTATCTACAGCAGAAGCAAAATATGTGGCTGTCGCATCTTGTTGCACTCAAATCCTTTGGATGATGCAAACCTTACAAGATTTTCAAATCAAATGTGCTTCTCCTATCTCCATTATGTGTGATAATACAAGTGCCATCAGTATCTCAAAGAATCCTGTTATGCATTCGAAGACCAAGCACATTCTCATCAAGTATCACTTCCTACGTGAACAAGTGCTTGAGAAAAAGGTGAAGTTGGAGTATGTTCCCTCCAAAGAACAAGTTGCTGATATCTTTACCAAACCTCTGCCCAGGGAAGCGTTCGAGTATCTAAGACAGAAGCTGGGAGTGTTCTCTACCAGTCAAAAGAACAAATCTGCATAAATTCATAAGATTAAATAGGATACGCGGTTTTCCTGATGTACAGTCGCGTATATACGCGAGTATATGAACAGAAAGTCGCGTATGGATAGTTGCTGACTATTTTTGGTTGGTGTCAGCATTCTGCAATACTGTTTGGCTTTTCTGGTTATGTTTCTGCCTGACAAATCATCTGATATGAAGAAGACAGGTACAAAAGGTATAAGTTCAGGGGGAGTTGAAGAAATGTAAAATTTTCTATGCTTCACTTTCCATACGCGGGTTAGATGAACAAAAGTCGCGTATACATGCCAGTTCCAGCAGACACAGTCGCGTATGCATTAATGATAAGAGAATTGGGATGACAGCTGAAGATCAGGAACAGAGGTTCAGGGGGAGCATCAGTCTGACTGCTAATGATTAGATAAGGATAGATCATGCAGAGATTGTAGTCGGTGACTTGCTGTTGAAGGTGTTCAGGCGGCATAAACTAAGGGGGAGCCTTGGTCATATGGAAAGGATGCTTGGGTGCACAGTTTCAGGGGAAGCATTGGCCTTGCTGAGTATAATGCATTGTTGGCATTATGTTGATTTTGAAAAATGATCTCTTTCTTGAGGAATTTCTGGTGTTGGTCATAAATGGTCATATGTGTAATTTGATGAAAAGGTCTTGTTGAGACCCATGATGTAAAATTGTAATATTCATTCATGTAAGGACTTGTCAAATTTTGTAAACCCACTTGGTTGGGTAGCTGAGTTGAAATGTGTAAACCCACTTGGTTGGATATTTGATGTAAGTATGAGTCTTTGGTGATAGGAAGTTCATAGAGTCATGTACTTCATTGAAAAATATGTTTGAAGATTCAGCATGAACTCAGGGGGAGCTTGGTCACTTCGGTATACATCAGATCTGCAGAATGCTTCTTCTAAATAAGGAGAACAGGGGGAGAGAGTGTTGGTTTTGATCCACCCTTTGCCCTTGATGTCAAAGGGGGAGAGTGACATGGTGTCTGAATGAAGAGAAAGAATGGTGTCAAAAATGGGGAGAGTGACATGGTGTCATTGTATTCTTAATGTACCTATCTGTTGTGATAACCAAACACCATCGTGGTTGCCATCAAGTCCAAAGGGGGAGATTGTTGGAAATATGATGTAGAGTGTTGTCCTTGATGGCAATCCACCTGATGAAGTTATTTTTGACTTGATGAACTTGGTAAATGATGTAAATCTGATGTGATATGATGTGTGTTGACAATATGATGCTGAGTACCCACTTGATAGAGTGTTTTCCTTGAATGGCAACCCACCTGATGGAGTTGTGCTTGATAGAATATGTCTTGATGAACCTGTTTAAAGATGTAAATCTGATGTATCTACAGAGAGTACAAAAGGTAATGAAGAAAGGAATTCAATATGTGCTAGATCCATGATAAAAGGAGTATGTTTTAAGGAATACACGGATTTGTCTAGGAGAAGTCGCGTATGCACGCTGTTAAGTACGTGCCAAGTCGCGTATGGGCAAAAGCGCTCAAAAAGTGCAAAACCAAGGGTAACCACCATGGTATTGACCCATTGTATTGGGTAATGATTCGTCTAAATGACCCCGTCCAGGAATACCATCGGATGTAATGTGGTTTTGGCTCATGGTATTGAAAAAAGGTAAACCTATATAAAGAGAAGAAATTCATTGTGCAAATCATGAGTGTGGGTGCAAGATGTCTGAGCTTGAATGAATACTTCTCTCTGAAGGATATCTGAATGGAAAGGGTTACAGTTGAATGATAGATCTGAATGCATGATGCACCAATGATGAAGAAGGGTATCTAGATCTGAAATGTACTTGTATTTTCTAGATCTGTTTAGGGGATGATTAGATCTGAGAAGAGGCGAACATCTGTCTGAAGTAAAGGGTAAAATCTGAGTAATGTATCTGTTCTGAAGAATTGCAATGACCTAAATTTCTGAAGAACCATACGCTAGTTCACCGCATAAGAAGTGTGTATATACGCGGCTTTGCTGAAGAGAAAGCGCGTATGCGCAGTGAAATCAGCTCTGTAATTTGTACAGAAGTATACGTGGGTTGATGTGATTGGAAGCGTGTATATACGGGGTATCAGTGAAAGGAAAGCGCATATGCAAACTAGGGTTTGCTGAAGCAAGGGGTATGAAATGTCTGATCTGTTCTACTGTGTTACTGCTATCTGTGAATGATGTATTCTATAGTTCTGGGTTGTCTGAATTGATAAGTTTCAGTTTGATGTATGATTGAGCTTAAATGTATGGAGTGGGTCCAGTGTGAAAATTGATGAAACGTGGTCCATAGAGGTGCTGAGGGTTGTAGCTCCATTCCAGGAGAGGCTGGTAAACGAGATCAGGGGGTCGTAGCTCCCTTCCAGGAGAGGCTAGTAAACGAGTCAGGGGGTTGGAGCTCCCTTCCAGGAGAGGCTGGTAAACGAGAGAAGGTTGTAGCCTTCTGTAGGTGGGTGTCTGCATGCTGGTATGAGTCTGCACAAGTACATGGTTGTAAGATTTTTTCTATATAATAAAATATTGAAGGCTGAGACAATGGCAGTGGTGGTTTTATCCTGACTTCGGTTTCCACCTAAAATATCAGTGTTCATGTGTGTTGCTTATGTGTGATAGTTTATTCTGTTATTATTGCTCATGCTTACTGTTTATTGAACATCTAATGAATGAATGATGGAATGATATAAGTGAAATTAATGACTCAGTGAATCTCTTATGTATCATGAAAGGTTTCATAAAGAGGTATATATATACGACTAAATCAGAAAGTAACAGTATGGGTTTTAAAGCAAGAAAAGTAAAAGTTTTGAATATCGTTAAATCTTTGATTCACCCCCTCGTGTTTTGCAACAAGAGTGTCATCATTGTGGTAGTTGATAGACTTACCAAGTATGCATACTTTTGTTCATTATCTCATCCATTTAAAGCAAGTACAGTTGCTACTACATTTATGGACACTATTCAAAAGCTACATGGAAACCCAAGGGTTATTGTGAGTGACAAAGATCCCATTTTTACTGGAAATTTTTGGACGGAGTTATTTTCTTGTTTGGGTACTCGATTAGCTCATAGCTCATCTTATCATCCTCAATCTGATGGTCAAACTAAGATAGTAAATAAATATTTGGAAGGATATCTTAGTTGTTTTGTATCTAATACACAAACACAGTGGGTCAAGTGGTTACCTCTTGCTGAATGGTGGTATAACACTTCCTTCCATACTGCAGAAAAAATGACCCCATTTATGGCACTTTATGGATATCATCCACCATCGATCACATCATCTTTAAGAGAAAATTAGAGAAGGTTCAAGCAGTCGAAGATCACATCGAGCATCAGCAAAAAGTTCTCCAACTCTTAAAGGATAACCTTAATTTGGCACAAAATCGAATGAAACAACAGGCAGATCAACATCGCAGTGAGAGAAGTTTTGATGTAGGAGATTGGGTATTTTTACGGCTACAACCATACAAGAAAATTTCCCTCAAGCAAGCTAAGAAGGATAATAAATTATCGCCAAAGTACTATGGTCCTTACAAGGTGTTGCAAAAGATTGGTACTATGGCATACAAATTGGAGCTTCCTGCTTCTCCACGAGTGCATCCATTTTTCCATGTTTCATGCTTAAAGAAGGTTAGGTGAAAATATTCCAGTTCAAACAATATTGGCAGAACTTGATGAGGAAGGAAAAATCATATTGGAACCTGAAGCAGTCACGGAAACAAGACTCGACAGTTATGAAATCGATGAATTTCAATGTATCTCATCAAGTGGAAGAACTTACCCACTGAAGATTCTACATGGGAGGATGAGAATTTTATACAGAAGCACCTAGAGCTACTCAAGCATTGAGGACAACACTTTTTTTAAGGAGAGATGCATGTTTGGTCTCCTATATTACTAGTATAGTCCCTTATTGTTATTAGTGTAACCCCCTTATTGTTATTATTGTACCCTTGTAACCCCCATATTTTTATTATTGTGTCCTTAAATCATTATTGTTAGGTCAGCTAGGATTACATTGTGGCCCCACTAGGGTTACATTATGGCCCCATGGACTCCTATATATAGAAATGAGGTTTTTTAATTTGTATCATCCAAGAATTGTTCATTCATGTAAAGTATTGGAGGTTTCCCCCTCGAAGTGGCTTATTTCTAAGGCGTTGATATCTCCTTTCTTCTATTTTTGGAGTTGGTTTCATAATATAGGTAAATCCCTTTAGGATGAAAAAGGGCTACAGAGGTAACCACAAGCCTCTTTGGGCTAGAAACTGGTCCTTTCTAACCAAAGGGGTTTCCCTCACTAAAACTCTATAGATAGATAATATTGAAGCTTAGTGACTTACAGAGACCGGATCTGAAAAGGGAACTTAAAATTTAATGAGAATTGTTGGGAAGCTGACAAAGGGTATGGTCATTAGAGTATGAAACCAAGGACATAAGTTAAATTAATAACTCAATTAATTAGTGCATATATTAGCAAACTACGAAGACAGAGGCTGGATAGGTACATCTCTCAAATTGACATTGATTTTAATATAGTGGAAAGCAAAGAAAGACATAACCATATTTAGTCAAAGTGACTGAGCACTTTAGAATTATGCTACAAAATATGTTGACTGAGTACTTAGAAGACTAACATGACAAAGGAATAATAATTTCCATTATATATGAAACAAGAAACCACAATTATCTAGAGCATACAGGATGAATTCTAGAAAAAATGTTGTGGTACACATTTAAACAAGACTGAAATAGAATTTTTAAAATAAAAATTTCACATGAGAAACACTGATTTGTAAGAAAATACCACAAGGATATCTCACACTATTTGGAAAAACATGGCACTAAGTTTTTATTCCAAAAGAAAAAACACATACACCAAGGCCTAGTTCAATCAATCTAAAAACTTCGTTGTTTTTCATCATCTTAAATACACTTATATCTTAGATATATATCATGACCAGATACGTTGTATTATCTATCTATTCAGAATGGATCGAAAAACCCAAATTCAAAAACACATTGTTTTTTGGCATAAAAAATTATATAAAAGCAATCCTAAACAACATCTCTGTATCTTTGGGATAAAACATAAAATCTACTTTATGTCTATCTATTTAATCTATCTTGATAAAAATCGTATCTCAAAATATCTTATCCTTAAATCATATAAAACCACGAAATGAAGCTGAAGATGGAAACATCATTTAAAGTTGTGTTGTGCAACAGCTACGCAACAACTTCATGTTCGCACACTTTCCTATGTGCTGGAGGGAATTTGGATGATGACTTGGCACTGAGTAGACATTTGAGTAGGAAATTGACCCTTCCATCCATTCTCTAACAACTAGCAACCCCAAAAAATCCATACCACTTATGTGTAGCATTTGCGCAGCCCCCGTCCAACAAAATTTGAAAATTGTGTTTTTCATCTCTCTTCCCACCTTAGATCAAATAAGATAGTTACAAGTGATCCATTAAAGCTCTGTTATGTACCCAAAACCTTCAAAATGAAAAAATATACATACATCCTCCACAAAAACATGAAAAAACCCATGTTGTGCAATGAATGAAACTTCAACAAAACAAAATTTCTAGAAATAATCAACCAAAACCATCACCTTCTTCTTCTCTTACTGGATGAGGGATTTCTCGGAGATTCCTTAGTGTCCTTACAATATTTGTAAACTTATTTAACCAATGGTGATTGAATTGACTATGGTTGTGACTATGGTTTATGCCTTGCCCTTGGTACATCTCCATATGGAGGTATCCCAACTGTCTGCTTGTATTTTTTGACTAACCTCTAGGCTTTTGATAATTTATGTTTAATGAATCTCAATCTCCTCTTGAACACTAGATTCCTAGTGTAAATATTTCTCACTTTTCTTCTGCAAGGAGGGACCATTTGAGGGACACCTTTTCTCTGTTAATTTCCTTAGTTGCTTCAATTACTTTTTTGTTAGCATCCATAATCAATTGGTTAACATTATCCTGAGTTATTTGCTTCACTTTCATTTTTAATTATTCAATCTCTTACAAGCACCTTTGATATCCTATACACTGATCAAAGTCGGGTATGTCTGGTGACTGAGCTATCTGTTTCATTTGTTCTACCCATCCTGGCTTAGGTTTTGTTGCTTTGGTCACATGCCTTCTAGGTTTCATCTCGGGCTCCACTTGCTCAACATCTATAAATATCTTGCCCTTCTCCTACACAGTAGGTTTAGGTGCTTCTTTCGGTTCCTCCTTTTGTTGAGCTTCATGTAAAGATGTATGTATAAGTTCTTTTTTTTTCTCTTAAAGAAGGAAATCTTGAGTTGTGCCTTAGAAAGAGCATCCTTCATTCTAGAAACCTTGGGGTTTACATCCTCCATATAAACAACTTTTTCCTCCTCTATTTCTATCTCTTTCATGTCTTATGGAATGGCAACAACTTGTTGAGGAGTTGTCTCCTCAATGACTTGCTTAGTCCTCGACCTACTTCTAGGCCTTAATGGAACATGTGTCTCTTCTTCTGTTGTTTGGACTACCTCTACTATTTGAAACTCTACTTTCTCAACCTCTTCTTTATGAACCTTTTCTGTTTGAATATTCTCCTTTCCCTTTCTACTCATATTTTTTCCCTGAGTCACTTTATTTTTTTCATGTTGACCATTGGCTCAGGTTCGGGCTCTTTATTCTCTTAAGAAATATCCATAAGTGAGATATATGCTTGGGGTATACGACCCACACTTGAAAAGAATCTCTTCCATGAAATTTTCCTCTTTTCAAGCTCATGCAACACTAAAATTTTGATTAAATAAAAAAGAAATAAGTTTGGCATGTGATTGTAATTTTTTTCTTGCACTTTCTCCACCATTCTTCCCAAGCTTTTGATAAAATAATATGGCAGATTCATGGTCTTCTTGGCAAAGAATTGCATAAGGATTCTAATGTGGTATTGGTAAAATTTTAAAAACTTACCCTCACAGGTAAAATACCTTTGGATCACTTTAAGTAGCTGAGTGTAATGGCTCTAGAGATATGTGCTAGGAAATGTCATGTCAAAATTATACTTTAACTATGGTTTCACAAAATCCTTGAAAAATGATACATCCAAGTCTTCACCTTTAAACCACTTTTCTCCATTTGAAGGGATATTTGTGGCATCAGAGATAAAATGTTTTGAAATGACAAGTTCTAGGCTTCCTATTTTAAATTTACCTCTTTAAAATTCAATGCAAACATGCTAGAAAGTTGCATATGAAATATCTTGTATCTTCTCACAAAACGAAATACACCCTATGTTTTGAAAGGCTACTCTAATTGTTGGGTTTGTGTTAATTAGGTCTAGGTTTTTAGGCTCAACTCGCACTATCTCCCCTCCCTTCTTACTAGCAGTGGTAGCCATCAGTCTTTAAACACAATGCGAAATGTTTTGACCCTCGTGGAAAACTGGGTGAATGGTAGGAGGACAGCAACAACCTATATGAATAGCGCACCTACACAACATGGTTACCCAATGGTCCAACTCTCAACACGCTGCAATGGAAGAAAAGGAGAGTATTGGTCTATACAAAGGACTACTATCAATAAAATTGCCTATGTACCTTTACCCAAACCCATTCAAATCATGACAACATTTACATTCAACCCTAAAGCTAGAGTTCAATTTCAGGGCTTAAGTCGGCTTAAAACAAATCTTCTACAATGCATTGGAGGCAGTGGATGAACAACATTTAATTAACCACGACATATGCTTTAAAAAAAAAAACTAGGATTAGGCATAGAGACTTCCTACCTCAAACTTAGCCGAAGGAAAAAATCTATGTTGATGTCTCGCAAAGTTTTGGAATATTGTTGTGTAGTAGTTGCGCAACACTATGTAGCGGTTGTGCAACAAACTATATGAGTAGCACTGTTGCGGAACAGATTTTATACTGAGGATCTAGGTTTGTTTTTCACCAAATTCTAGCTAGGATCGATCTATAGTTTTTCATACTCATGTTATGATCAGTGATTAGCACAAAATTAGCATGAATTCACAATGCATGAGATTAAGGCGGAATAATAATTTGAATTACCCCTTGTCTTGTCCTGTAATGCAAAGATGATTTGAATTGATGGCTTAGAGTGCTTCACTTGACTTGGCATGAGCATAAAAGCATGGGAAATCATTAAAATGTTGGGATTATAATGTCTCTTAGGTAATGGGGGGGTGGGGGGGGGGGGGGGGGTGGGGTGGGGGTTTCATGTTATACATGAGGGTTGAGTCATATTATGAGTATGAGAAATGGTAGTGGTATTAAGGGGAAATGGGTTTAGAATTAAAAAGGGGGGGAATAAAATGAATGTAGTTTGATGATAGGTAAATGGTATGAGAGAAGGGTATGGGATGTACATTTTTCATGAAGGGGGGTGAGTTAAAGGTAAATGGGGAAATGGATTGTAAAAATAGGGAAGCAAGTGTAGATAAAAATAAGGAGTAAGATGTAAGATATTTTAAATACCATATCCCTTGACCATCAGAACTCTGACTGTAATGGAATCAATTTAGACAATTTTGATATAAAAATGACTAACACATAACCCCTTTTGAATTGATTGTACAAAACATGTGCGACCAAGACTCCCATATCTTGACACTCTTTCATGCTTTGTGTGAAACCTTTATAACAAAAATTCAACGATGTCAGATAGTGACCTTTGACGCTTTGAAAACAACAATATTCATAGCCTCAACTTATTCAAAAATTGCAAATTCAAGGATACTGAAAATACATTTGACAATAAAAACCTATGACCCTAACAACTTTGGTTGATAGTGGATCTCAAGTTAACTTAATTTTTTAGAAATTGGTTAAGTGGTTGGGATTAAAAACTAAAATTCATCATAAACCTTATACGTTGAATTGGATGAGTAAAAGTAATAAGTTGCAGGTAACTAATCACTCTTTGTTACAATTTTCAATTACATCTCAATTTGTGGATAAGGTAACATGTGATGGAGTAATACTAGATCCATGTGGAATGGTCTTAGGTAGTCCATATTTATATGATTGGAAAGAAATCTTCGATGGGGAACAAAATCAATATCATTTGTTTAGAATGGGAGTTGAATATATTGTGCATTCTCATCCTGTAAAGGTAAACAAATATTTTCAAACATTGGAACAGTTAAAGAGGGTGGCTTATGAAATTAAAACTATGTGTGTACCATCATTGCCACTTAAGCATAAAACAACTAAAAAAAATCAGAAAAATGTGCTTAAGGAATCTAGAATTGTACAACCAGTATTTTTTCGTGATAAGTTGAGTTGTGTTCCAGTTATGAAGATTCAACATGGTACAATTTGATATATGTCAGTATGTTGAGTGTTGTTATTCATCTTGTTTATATTCAACAATATGTGTAGAAATTATATAGAAACTCTATACCAATGGATTTAATCCAATCATGTAATGTACGAAAATAAGATACCGAATCCTTCTACTATATTTGCGGAATATAAAACACGATCACTCAATCACATGCAAGTAAGAGAAAGGAAATTATCAATCACACAACATAATATGTATCTGGGGAAAGTTCCTGCTCAAAACCCCTCTATCATATATTTTACATAGTCAAAGAATCATGAAACAATGCAATTCTTTCTCACACTGAGAAAATCCTGCACTCTACCAAACGTCTCACCCTGATCCTGCACAAAACTGACTAGCAATTCCTTGGCAAAAATTACCAACACTTAGCCAATTCTCAGCCCTTCCTTAGCCCAGCCTTGCTCACACAATACCTAGGCAAATAACTCCTATTAAATAAGATAATCAATCTTCCTTGGCTACGCCATCCCTATGGACCCTTCCTCTAACTTTATAACTACGCCTGGGAAGTTCTCCAGAAATAAAACTGATAGTTAACTTGTCTTTAACCTTTGTCTCAACTGGGTCTCCATCAAAAGTGACATGCATGAAACTATTAATAGTGAATCATCAGTTACTTGGTAGATCACTACTTGTTAATTAAATCTATTTTAATTGACTTGATCTTCCACTATCTCATCAATCAGTTAGAACTAGTTAAACTGAGTTTAACTCAATTAATGTGAGTTAATTGATCAAGCTTACACCACACTAGTGATACAACTGCAACTGGACCCTGTAAATAATATAATCACTCTACATGCCTATCCTTTGACCCTCAACTCGGAATTCTTGAGCCAACTAAGTCTATCAGACTTATTTAACTATTACAAGTTGTTATGAGATAAGATTACAATTTAATTTTAATTTAATTAAGGATAATTAAATCAAAAGCCTCACATGGTAACCATTTCAGGGTGCCATTTTCTAGATTGTGTTTCTAGATGCCAATTTCACTATTTCTTGTTGCAAATTTCAACACTCCCTCTCAATAAGAAAGGAATAAATCTATCCTATTCTGGTACCTTTGGAATGTTCTGCATGAAACATTTCTCTAGTGTTTTTCACACATGCAACTCTCCTGAAACTGAATAGCCTCCAAACAACTGAATCAGTATAATTCATCTGTCATCAGAGTCTTCTGACTGCTACTAGTTACTGCACATGTCTACGAGACTCTCTGCACTATTGCTGACATCTACATCTATGCTCTCTTCATTGGTACCAAATTTGATTTGCGCTCCAGTATCTAACACCTGTCACTCTAATTTTTGTCTTCCTGACATCTAACTGCATCAATATAGCCAATCCTTCTTGCTACTATTGTACTGTGGGCTCCTCGTAACTAGGTTTGATCCATGAGACACACCATCTCAATCGACCCTGCCAAAATTTCTTCTTGGGATCATATTTTCTTATCACCCCACCTCACACCGGGAGGTATAGTTGAATGTACTCCCTCTGCCCACCTGGCTCGAAATTTCCCCCTCCTGGAGGTCTCTGCTTGAGTGGACTCTTCCACTTGGTCTCCCCTCTGATTCTCTAATTGTGGCTGCTCCACAAACTTCTAAGATTGCTTCTAAGGCTACATGTTGAGAGATAATTTCTCCCTCTCAACCACCAAGTCATTAACCACTTCTTTGCTCCTCAAATATTTGCATGCATCCTTTACCTCAAGAGCATAAGAGTTCTTGACTCTTACACCGATCTATTTCACCTATCTCATGGCTATGTGTTTAAGGAAAGCCTTTCCTTTTCTAAACATCACATCATAACCACGGTCTTCCAATACTGCTACGGATACAAGATTCTTCCTTAGGCCTGGAACATACAAAACATCTTCTAGTCTGAGAGGGGAGCCAGACTCCCTCTGAAAGGTAATTTTACCTATTCCGGTCGCGCTATACCTCCCATCATCTCGAAACTCTATGTTCTGTAGAAGATATCTCTTGTCACTGAAGAGATATCTATTCCTCGTCATATGGAATGAGGCACCGCAGTCTAGATAGTACACGCATCCCATTAGAGTGATGGCCAAGCATGAAATAAGAGTAAAATAAATCTCAAACTGTGAATCCAATGCTTCACCCGCTGGAACTGTAGGCTTCTTTCTTCTCGACTTATTTTGTGGAAAATTTGAAGCATAGTGCCCATGCTCGTGATAGTGAAAACATCTGATCTTGGACAAGTCTCTCTTGCCATCTTCACCTTGGGACTTATTTCCCTTTCCTTTCTTCCCTTTTCTGACCAATGCATAATCTTCTTCTTTTTTAGGTGCTGGAGGTCTTGTCTCTGGTACTTGACCTTATCTCTTCTATTACCAAGTCGGACCACAAACGCTCCCAGTCTAGTAACTTCTCCCTCCCATTCACATTGTCATGGTAACTATGCCAGCTCTTGGGAAGGCCTACAAGGGTTAGGGTCACCAATTCATCATTGACTACGGTCACACCAACACTTCCAAGCTCATCTCGACATGGAGTGAACTTCACCAAGTATGTTGGTACCATCTCGCCCTCCTCCTTCTTGATCTTTTTGAGCTTGTCCTTAGCGCCAACTTCCTTTGCGCCATCTCGCCCTCGTCCTTCTCACCTTTGCTACATTCTTCTACCATGCATCAAGAAGTTGGGCATCTACTGCTACAGGCTTGGGAATATCAAAATATATGAATTCCTTCAACCTGTTGTCCTCCAACACTGCATCCATCATGTCCTTCTCTATAATATAATTTAAATTTCCCTCGAGTGAAAATTCGAGACTCAAGCCATTGAAAGACATCTTGATCTATTATTGGATCGTGAAGAATAAATCTGCAAATTTGAACCTATTCAAGACAAACTTAATTTATTCTCTTCTATTGTGATTCCTGGCGCTCTGATACCATGTAGAAATTATATAGAAACTCTATACCAATGGATTCAATCCGATCATGTAATGTACTAAAATAAGATATTAAATCCTTCTACTATATTTGCGGAATATAAAACACGATCGCTCAATCATATGCAAGTAAGAGAAAGAAAATTATCAATCACACAACACAAGATGTATCTGGGGAAGTCAACTACTCAAAACCTCTCTATCATACATTTTACATAGTGAAAGAATCATGAAACAATACAATGCTTTCTCACACCGAGAAAATCATGCACTCTACCGATCATCTCACCCTAATCCTGCAGAAAACTGACTAGCAATTCTTAGGCACAATTGACCAACACTTAGCCAATTCTCAACCCTTCCTTAGCCCAGCCTTGCTCATGGAATCCATAGGAAATTAATCCCTATTAAGTAATATAATCAAACTTCCTTGACTGCGCCATCCCTATGGAGCCTTCCTCTGAATTTATTACTGCACCCGGGCAGTTCAAAAAATATGCAACTGATAGTTTACTTGTCTTTAACCTTTGTCTCAATTGGGTCTCCATCAGACTTGACACACATACAACTATTAATAGTGAATCATTAGTTACTTGGTAGATCAATACTTGTGAATTAAATCTATTTTAATTCACTTGATCTTCCACTAGCTCATCAATTAGTTAGAACTAGCTAAAGTGATTTTAACTCAATTAATGTGAGTTAACTAATCACACTCATACCACACTAGTGCTACAACTGCAACTGGACCCTGTAAATAATATAATCACCTACATTCCTATCCTTTGACCCTAAACTCGAAATTCTTGAGCTAACTAAGTCTATCACACTTAGTTAACTATTACAAGTTTTTATGAGATAAGATTACAATTTACTTTTAATTTAATTAAGGATAATTAAATCAAAAGCCTCACATGGTAACCATTTCTGGGTGTCATTTTCTAGATTTTATTTTTGGATGCCAATTTCACTATTTCTTGTTGCAAATTTCAACTGTATGTGGTTGATAACAACTAACATGGATATAGAAATTGATGGAAAATGAAACAATTTTCTTTAGAATTTTTATGATGTACTAATGATTGTGTGGAGGAGTAACATATACATATTCAGAACAGGTTGGCCCAAATATATTAGGCACATAAGTGGCTAAACTCACCACCAAATCACACTCTGAATCAAACATAGTAGCAAAATCATCTACATCTGTTGTAGTTGCAACTCCTTGTTTCTCCTTACCCTTCTTGTTGGGAAACTGAAAAACATAGTGACCCATCTCCCCACAAGAAAATAATTTCACACTTTTCTCCTGTCCTTCTCCTTAGCCTTTTGCTTCCCCTTATCCTGCCTTGCTCCACTAGAAGACCCCCTATCGATCTTATTTTTCCTCTTTCCCTTTGCTGCAAGAGAAACATTCTCCTCTTCACCTACCCCACCACTCTTGTTGCCACTGTGCATGTTTCTCCCGATCCCCGATGAAATTGTCCCACATCCTCCTTCAACCAGGAAAATGCTCTCTAGCCACAAAGTTGTGGATAAAACTATCCCACTTCTCAGTGAACCCATATAAATCAATGTGAACCAACTGATCCTCTAGAATAGTCTCTCCAATAGAAACTAACTCATCTTTCACCTATGATACTATGGTGAGGAAAGATGTCACATTGTCAGTCATGGTCATATTGATGTTGCATAGTTTTTGTCTCAACATCATCTTCCTATTCTCATTATAAATTTGGTGCAAAGAGACCAAGGAATCCCACATGTGATATGAATATCTCATCCATGAAACATGAGGGAACAAATCATCGTTGATGGAATCTAGAAGGATCCTCTTTGCCTTCACATTTTTCTTGTTGAGTTCAACCAACTGAGTTGGATCAGTGCGTGCTTGCACAACGACTTCAAACACATCCCACACTTCAACCTCCTCCAGTAAATGCATAATACTCTCCTTCCATGGTCCAAAGTTTTCATCCCCCGTCAATTTTTCCTCTACTCTCATCCCGACATCCATGACCCCACAACCAACTAAACGAATCAAATATGGAAGCTAGAACCAATATCCCTATGAAATATTGAATTCTTTGGGTTTTTGGAAAAGTTTCAAAGGTAGGGTTCAGTATTTGAACACTTTAGTAGCTTTTTTTCCTCTTTATCAGTTGACTGAAAATGAATATCTGAGCCTCAACTAAGCTCTAATACCATGTATAAAATTAATGATCTGCACCCTCACCCTAGTTTAAAATTTTTCATGTGTTTATTTTGACCCAACCCACATGTTTTTTCATGTGAATATAAGTTTCAGAATGCATTAATTGTAAACATTCGAATAATGCTTCTATTATTTTTCACATTTCCTATCAGCTGAAATTAATGCTAAATTAGGCAAGCATTCAAGCATGAGAGACACTTGATTTTTTTCAAGTTGACCTCAAAGAAATGCCACAGACTCTTGGGGATACCCAATATTCAAGCATGTCTATTGTCCATGAGTTCCCTCAACCCCAGGAGCTATCCAACTCAATTCCCCACTTTGGGAGCTTAGATAAGGGGGAGGAGAATAGCTTACTGTCCTCGATCAACCAAAACCATTGCCTAGGAGGGTCAGATCCATCAATCCATTTTTCTCTGTGAAGAAACATATCAAAGTGATCATATCTGGTACTAGATCAAGAAATTCTATGAAGAGTTCCACAACACTTACTTATGCGGTACTTTTGAGCAACAAACTTCTATTTTCCTATTCATACCAGACATCAATTCAAATACTATGTTAGAGAAAATACATATTGTAAAGAAAATAATACTATATTCACCATTTCTCCCTCTCATGCAGGGGTCCATCAACCACAAGTATAATCTTGTCTCATACAGCAACATTCTCTCAATCCATGAAGATGTCTCTATCCCAACCATATATGATTAATCTTTGTTTAGCTGAAAGTGCATACAAGGATCCATTTGCCTGATTTCTTATCATGGGAACCACCAAATCCATAAATTCAAGCAAGCATACCATAAAAAAAAAATTACATGAGAATTAGATCCTGATTTTGCATGGGATATACCAGTCATGTCAACAAAGAACTTTTAACTCACAAAATTAAATAGCAAAAACATAACTCAAATGTTCATTAATTTTCCTTCAATATGTAGGCATAGGACTTCTAATCATTCAATGCAAGAAAATAGTAGGTGTTTGGATCTCATCAAGGGTCTCTTCCTTTGAATGGGAAGCCTCTTTAATCATCATCAATCATGACATCAACTTGTATCTCTGTTGGACATGTGACCCCTCGATGAAAGAAGTTAAAAAATACTTTGCAAATCAAGGATCAGAGCGCGCAACACATAGTCCATTTTTAGTCTTAGGGAATTTGGGGTGGGTAAAAGCCCCTTATTGTGTAATGGGATGGGATTATTTTATGAATGTTGAAATATGCCCATGGTTTTCGGTCCATGGTATTATAAATGCAAAATCCATATAAGGAAATTAAGATAGAAGTCATAGTGAGTCGAAGGCTAAGTGGATGAAATTTATTTGGATGTAAGACTATTTTGAGTCAAATTCTATGGTTTTGGGTTAGAGGAAAGGATCCTACAGCTGAGTGCGTGGATACCTTAGGAAATTTGCAGTTGAGTGCGCAGGGTGAAAGTGAATGTATGAGAAATATATGAGAAAATAATAAAAGACATGTTGAGATATATATGTGTTTCTGTTGATGTATCTTACTTTAATTGTTGTTTATGAATGTATGTTTTGTATAAGGGTTTGATCTATAATTTCATAGCGTAGTTCTATTTATGGTTTTTTACCTTGTTTTATGCATGATTAATTAAGATCGTGTAGTCCGCTAGTAATTTCAACAGATGTGTTGAACAATGCTTGTATAAGTAATAGATATGTTCTGCGAAGCTATTATAAGGAATCAAAGCCCTAAAAACACTGTCCACTATCCCTCTGGATGTAGAAAACTGGTTCTAGCATTCCCCTATATTGCCTTGGGTGAGACTTTGGTCTGCGCAATCATATCGTTCCCGAAAGGGACGATAATGGTGGGTTTTGTTGGTTTGTGCAACCACATTTGAACCTGGGTCTAGACCCCATCAAGCCAACAAATGGTTCCATTGTCAGGACTAGGATGTGACTGAGGGATAGTTGGATGTGGCATCTGTTTAAGAAATATATTGAAGATTGGCTAGATCTAAAAGAACACGAGTTTGTTGTGCAAGAAAATATAAATCCACACATCTCTACTGAACATTGGTTACAAAAGTATATTCAATACATATTAGTACGAGATACTTTTCTTTTCATTTATTAACAAGTTGTATGAGTAGATATCAAGACTAGATGTGCAGATGGGTCATTTCAATAATAAGGCTACTGTATGGACTCAAAATCTAATTAAGAAATTGAGGAAGACTGATAATGATATTTTGAGAGATATTGATTATTGGATCGATAGTATCCTTGGAGGGTTTACTATGGAGTTCACGATCGATACCTAGGTATCCTATAGCGAAGCAGAGCATAATTTTTTCAAAGGTCTACGAGGTAAGAACCTAAATTCACTAAAGTTCTGGATTAAAATGTTATTGTGTGAAAATGGTGTACTACGGATTCACTTAGATTGATGTTTGGAGAAAGAAAACCTGGTGCTATGCAAAGTGGTAAAATATTCAGAGCAAATTGCAGTACTTACGTTGAAACTAAATATAGTCCGTTGTTTGGATCTAACGGAGGGGAAAGCAACCCCACTACCCCGAGAAGTGCATCGCTGAGATCTGAAAAGCAGTAGAGCGTTGCATAGATTTGCCAAAATTCAACCCCAAACACCACCCATCTCCTTACTATTCCTCCACCTCCACCTCCACCTCCACCTTTCACCATGGCTCAACCCCCAAATATTATTGCATTCAAGGGATCAAATGATCCTCAAAAATCATGTTTTTTGTAGAGGGAATATGGAGTTCATAGAACATTAGATGAAAATATGAGGAAAGCACAGTTGGTTACCGCGCTGCAGGATAGAGGTTTGTCCTGGTACATGAAATTAAAATGCTACATTATCTTAGACTAAAACTATGATGAACATTGAATTCAAGAAACCAAATTCGCAGTCCCAGTGTATCACAAAAATCAAAGAACTTAAGTAGTTAGGTATCGAGACTATGTGGGAAGTAGGCCAAATATTTAAACCTTGTTAAGCCAAGTTAGCTTCAAGATCAGACATGAACAAAATAAATAATGGTTCATTATTTCTTTTTTTCCTCACCATAGATTTCCATTGTCACAAAAAAATATTGCAACCCAGGCTGAAGCACTGGAGATATGAATTAAGCTTGAAGCTTCAGCGATAGCCGATACAAGCGTAGGGTTTCAACAAATTCAAACTCAGTTGGCAAGTTTTCATATGGAGCTCCAAGATATGAAGAAAGGAAAGGAGGTAAGATATGATATGCGGTTGGAAGCTTGGTGTATCAAGTGAAAAGCAAAGGGTCACTATAAGAAGAAGTGCCCTATTTATAGAGACTACTTTGGCACTAGGATGCAGAGTCCATTGAAGCCTGGATCGAGTGTTGGGCCAAGAGTAGGGCCTAATTTATGGTGTATCATATACAAAGTGGAACGACATCATTCCATGGACTATTGTCATCTGCTGCAAAAATATGTCATATCACCAAAACAATTATTTTGTAACTACTGCATTTCGATAGGAAATGATGAACAACATTATCGAAGTTACGATCTAATGTTGCATCATAGTCCTGGTGCATATAGAATGCAAGAGAAAGGGTGGGAAGCCTCAAGCTCATCGACATCATGAGGAGGTTTCCAAGGTCGATGGCATGGACGAGGAGGAGGCATTGGTCATGGACAAGGGTAGATCCTATGTTACAACTATGGAAAACCTAGACATTTTTCCAGGGATTTTCATAATCCTACTGCGTCTTCATATAAGTAGTATTAAGACTTTAGTCATGAAATTTAATATTTTCCCATTTTATTTGCTAAAATGCAAGAGAAATGAAACCATTAGATGACGTAGAACATACAAATGATGATGTTTGAACCATGTCAGGATGATCCAAGCATTAACATAGTAACACGTAGCAGTGTGCATACTCAAAAATACCGCGTAGAGGGAAGGAAGCTTGTGACAAAGACATGTGTCCACAAGGATTAATATAAGAATGTTGTGTTTAATGTAAAAAGTGAGAAGGAGAAATTCATGGAACCAAAGAATACATTTATGAATCCTGAAGCTTCGAAATCAACCGTGCAATGACAATTGTTTCCATTGAAGAAAAATCCAGAGGAGAACACTGAGGTGAAGGAAACTGATCTGTCTATCTTAGCGTCCTTTTTGTAGACGTGCATGAAATTTTTAAGGGATAAGAAGTATATATAAGGGTTAAAGGAGCTAATAGATAATTGCGCTAGCAAGAAAGAGCCATGAGTATGGCAATGCATAGTAAATAAAATGTACTAAAATAATAAGAGGACCGACCAGTAGATTCAGTTGACTACGCAAATCAGTGATTATGAGATGGATCGAGTTATTCTGGATCTAGGATTAGACACCAACGTTTTGCCAAAATAGGCATGGGCGTGGATGGGAAGGCCTAAGCTGCAATGGTCACTAATTTAGCTAAGGATGTAAAATCAGTAGAATATCATTCCTATAGGGAGATTTGAGGGGATCAACATATATATATTGATGGAGCAAGCATGTTAGTCGACTTTGAAGTTATTGAGATCATTGATGATAACAATAATTATCCTACATTGCTTGCATTTGATTGGGATTACAACATAGATGCTATAATCAACCTGAAAAAGAGGCAGATGATCTTTGAAGAGAATGGTACTCGATTTGTTATGCCATTAGATCCTTCCAAAGGTGTGCGCTATAAAGAACCTGTCCAACATGAGTATGGGAATGTTGAGATTGATGAGATCTATAATCTTAATGCGCATGAATAGGACTGGATTAATACCACCATGGATGGCTATATATGTTGGGAGTGTGATACATTGTGTGTTTCAGATTCTGATGAAGAGTTGGAGTATTGGTAGAATCACTTGTATGAAATAACTACTAAGAGATGTAAGAAAGTTACCAAATATTTGCGTTGTGTCAGGTCGGAAGTGCATGACTTACATTTTTATGATGGAATGGTAAACGTTGTCTGGTTTCTGGAAGAATTTGAGAAAAAGGTGCCTGAGGATCAGAGATACGAATTTTTTGACTTCGTCTTGAGGCCTACTCCATCCCGATGGTGGGGTGCGCACTGAGAAATTTTAGGAGGATGGACGGAGTTTTGCAAATTGATAAGGCTAAGGTTTGGTCATGTAGAAATGAGGATCGTGAAGAAGTATGATGGTCAGACAGATCCTCATGAGAATTTATCTCGATGGACCATATCTTGGGGTCCGAAACCTCAACCATAATGGATTCGCATCTTCTTTCATTCATTGGATACGATACGTCAATAGTGGTATCTTGAAACAGAGTTGTGCCATGGCACTACGGATTGGGATGTGATGATAGATGGATTATTATTAACTTATAACTTCACTGATGGCTAGGAGTGTATTAATGAGGCTCTTCAAGAAGTCAAAGCATGAGTATTCTGAGTTATAATGTAGACAAGGACGTTGGTACAAATTGATTGGGCTACATAGTTGGAACAAGCTCGTGAATGTTACAATTTGACCATAGAGGATGGTGAGGAGGATCCGCGCAAAATTAATATTCCTGAGTCGAAAGGAAAGTGTGAGGTTTTAGGTCCTAATATAGCAATGTCGGATGTAGCACAACCTGTCAGGACTCAACAAGTTAACATATACTCAGAGGATGAGCCCAAATTTTCTAAGATTGGGGACTATTGAGATGATGACACAGTAAGCAAGGTCACTGAACTCCTACAAGAATACCAAGACCTATTTCCAATGAATTTCTCTGAATTAAAAGGAATTGTGGGGTATCTATTAGTTATACACATCACATTGAAGCCTGATGTGAAGCTGGTCAAGAAGTACCCATATTGGTTGAACCCAAAGTACAAGGAGGAAGTGAGGGAAGAACTCAACAAAATGCTTAGTGCTAGCATCATTGAACAAGTTGAGGAGTCTCAGTGGGTTATCCCTATGGTGGTTCAAGAATACAAGACTAAGGGCGAGATAAGGAATTTTGTTGATATTTGCAAGCTAAACGATACATGTGTCCATGATCCATTTCTGACACTGTTCACAGACGAAGTATTGGAAAATGTTTGTGGGCAGGAAGCCTACTCATTTAGGGATAGATTATAAAGGTACCATCAGATTAGGATTGTGTAGGAAGACAGGAGCAAGACCACCTTTGCTACAGAGTGGGGATCATTTTAGTACACAGTCATGCCATTTGGATTAAAGAATGCTCCATCCATATTTTCTAGAGTAGTTGTCGCATCCTTCAAAGAATATATTGACAAGTTCCTGGAAGTATATTTTGACAACTAAACAATTTTCAGCCCATTAAAGAAGCATATTTCTATTATACACTTGATTCTACATACCTGTAGGAAATATTAGATATCGTTTAACCTAAAGAAGTGCATATTCTATGTACCATATGGTATTTTGTTGGGACACATTGTGTGCAAACATGGATTGATGGTAGACCCTACGAAGAGTGATGTGATTATCACTTTGGAACCCCAAACAAGTGTAAAGTAGCTACGCACGACGCTTGGACATACAAGCTATTATAGGATATTCACTAAGGCATACATGCAGATCACTACGCCAATGGAGAAATTATTACAGAAATATGTCAAGTTATGATGCAATGATGATTGTCAGAAGAGCCTCGATGTCCTGAAAGAAAATATGGTGACTGCGCCTATCCTCATCTTCCAAGATTGGAAGAAGGAATTTCATGTAGACGTTGATGCATCCTGCATAGCTTTGGGAGATGTGTTATCATGGCCTGGGGAAGGATATATTGATCACCCTGTAGCTTTTGCAAGCAGGAAGTTGTCCAAAGTGAGGAGGAACTACTCAACCACATAGTTCAAAGGATTTGCAATGGTGTATGTGATGTGAAAATTCAGACACTACTTATTGAGTGCGCACTTAAAAATGTTCACAGATCATTTTGTTTTGAAGTACCTGGTCAATAATCCTGTGTTGGGGGGGGATATTTTTTGATGGTTACTGATGTTCCAAGAATATGATTTCAAAGTTATTTAAAAAACAGGACATTTACATGTTGGACTAGATCATCTGTCTAGGATCGAGATAGGAGAGGAGCCAACGAATATTGAGGAAGGATTAACTGATGCACAATTCCTCGCTATCAAGTTTGCAGATGAGAATTTCCTAGATATCATTCAGTTTCTCTCGACAAGAATCACACCTGCAGAGTACATTATGCAGCAGAAGAAAGAGTTGGTTATAACGACGGAAAATTTTACTCTCATTACAAGACATCTGTATAAACTGGCATCTAATGAGATTTTGTGAAGATCTGTTCCTGAGCATGAATGACACAACATACTGGTTCAGGCACATGGTGGAGTGGCTAGAGGTCACCACGTAGGAAAAGCTATTGCGTAGAAGATTCTACGGCCAAGATTATGGTGGCCTGCAATACATAAGGATTTGAAGGAGTATTGTAGCATATGCGATGTTTGTCAGAGGACTAGAAAACCCTCGCGATGATATGAAATGGTGTTGCACCCCCAAGTTACATTACAAGCCTTCAGTAAATGGGTGATTGACTTTGTGGGACCAATCGATCCGATAGGAAATTAAACAGGCATGCAGTACATTATTACTGCGACTAATTACCTCACTTGGTGGGCTGAGGCACAACCAGTGAAGAATTGAATTATGGACACAGCGACAAAGTTTACCTTCGAGCATATTGTGTCATGGTTTGGATGTCCGAAAATCTTGATGAGTGATTGGGGTATGCACTATTGAAGCCTTTATCGAATAATTCCAAGTGGGTCACCAAAAACGCACACCATATCATCCCAAAGAGAATGGCATGGTTGAGGCCTTCAACAATGTACTAGAGAATGTGTTGACAAAGGTGTGCAACGTTAACATAAATGACTCAGATCTGTGCATTCCTTTTGTTTTATGGGCCTACAAAACTACCTGTAATAAGTTGAAAAGTTAGACCCCGTTCTGATTAGTGCATGGCTAGGAAGTAGTGATGTCAATGGAGTATATTGTACCTAGTCTTCACTTCGCAGCAGTGACAAATATGGTGGACAACAACATTATGGATTAGAGATTGGCACAATTTCTTAAGTTGGAAGAGGATCAATTCATCATTGGGTTTCATCGTCAGGTTCAGAAGGAGAGGGAGAAGACATGGCATGGCCAACATATTAAGAAAAAGATGTTCAATGATGGAGACCTAGTTATTTTGCATGACAACAAGTTTGTAAAGTTTCTAGGAAAGCTGCAAATGCACTGGTTGGGTCCTTACATCATCTAGAATGTGTCGGCAGGAGGCACAGTTCAGCTCATGGAGTTGAATGGAGAATTGTTCCCTGGTCATATTAATGGAAGCTAACTGAAGTTGTACAAAGACGATTCTGTCCCTGAAAATCACAATTATTATATGGACGATGTAGATTCTTAATGCGCCTCGCAGTTGATAGAGGGCATAAGACTATAAATGAGTTGTAGGCTTTAGGAGAGCATGGGTAAAGAGAGTGGGGACCAAGAATCTGGAATGAAAGAAATGCGCTGAAGCAGTTCCACCATTGAAGGATGCCTTGAGTGGCATCAAAGCGAATATTGATAGCGCATCTACATTATGACTCTAAACGAGTCATAGTTTTGTGTTGGGGGCATGTTGGACATGGGACCCCTCGATGAAAGAAGTGAGAAAAGACTCCGCAGATCAAGGAGCGGAGTATGAAGTCAATTTTGAGTCTTAGGGGATTCAGGGTGGGTCAAAGCCCCTTATTATGTAATGGGATGGGATTATTTTATGAAATTTAAACTCCACCCATGGTTTTCAGACCATGGTATTGTAAATGAAAAAATTATATAAGGAGTCTAGACATAATTCATAGTCAGTCGAAGGCTAGGTGGATGAAATGCATTTAGATGTAGGACTATTTCGAGTCAGATTATATGGTTTTGGGTTAGAGGAAAGTCTACTATAGCTGAGTGCACAGAGACCTGAGGAATTCTGCAGCTGAGTGTGTAAACCCCTGCAGCTGAGTGTGTAGGGTGAAATTGAATGTATGAGAAAGTTCTCATGAATTAATGAAAGACCTGTTGAGATATATCTATGTTTATGTTGATGTATTTTACTTTTATTGCTTTTTATGAATGCGTGTGTTGAACAAGGGTTTGATCTGTAATTATTTAGCATAGTTCTGTTTATGCTTGTTTACGTTGTTTTATGCATGATTAAGTAAGATCGCGCAGTCCACTAGTAATTTTAACCAATGTTTTGAAAAGCGCTTGTATAAGAAATAGATTTGTTCTACGAAGCTATGCTAAGGAATAAAATCCCTAAATACACAGTCCACTGTCCCTCTGGATGCATAAACCTCATGCTGGCATCCCCCTATATTTCCTTGGGTGAGACTTCGGTCTGCACAAGCAGATCATTGCCGAAAGAGCTAGTAATAGTAGGTTTTTTTGGTTCACGCAGCCACATTTGAACCTAGTTCTAGGCCCCATCAAGACAACAATCTCATATAATTTCCATGTATCAACAAAATTGTTGGATCACAAAGTCAAACTATATTAGGTTCTCATCATAGTCATGACAAGTCACCATCATCTACTTCACTATCACATATGAACATATCATAAAACGTTCATCAAATTTTAATGTCATATAGTTAGGGAAATTGAAAAGTGTATATTCACACCTCAAGATCATAACCTCACTTCCTTATCACATTATACAAACACTTTTGATCAGAGTACTAACTTCATCAAGTCAATGCATCCATTTGTTACATTGTGAAATTCACTATGTTTTTACGTCATCATAGAAGATACAATCATCAAAAACCTTATGAATACCAACAAGAAGATAGTTATAAGATCTGATGTATAAAACCTACAACCATATATTACAATTAGAATTACCATACTACCAATAGTATCAAGTTATTCGATATCAAAAATCAATGTTTCTATCCTTGCTTTATCTTAGACAAAATCATGATATCCAAAAAGGTCACATGATAGGTCAGATGCTTGTCAAATATCATAGAGATCATATTAACTGTTACTAGTATATCACATGTACCAACAATAAAACTCACTTACATACTGTATGCGACTAGTACGCATGAATCAAGCTTTACTAAGAGTGATATTTATGACATACCTCAAGGTTCATCTTACCATTCAATATTGTAGCTGAATAACAACATTGAAACAATATACTATACATACCTTGTAGTATTCAAATACCTAAACACTTTGTACCATATATGTTAGTCATCAGTAATTTTTGCCATTTTTTATATCACTAAGTATTTATCCTAGATTTCTAGAAACAAAATTCATGAATATTATGAGTTCTAGAAATCTCACTGCCTTCATTATCCTTAGGATAATTTTTTCACTTTTTCACTATCCTATCATGTCATGGTCAACCTATCACTCCTAGAAGACCCATCATGGGCTCATGCCACTCATATTCACTATGTTTTACCACCTTTTACCTTAGCACTCTTTTTTGACTTGCCTAAACCCTCCACTTGCAACCTAATATCACCAACTAACCTACTTTTCCCTTATTCATGAAATGCCTTAAGCATTGATGGCCTCAAAACTATCTCTATAGGCTCTTTAGATAAATCAAGTACATTGAATTTTGAATCTTCAATACATAAAATTGTCAAAAACTCTATTTTTCATACTTGAATACCCTAACCCAAGCTTTTAGTCAAAGGACAAGTCAAAAGAGCCTCCCAATAGGTCACTAGGGTTTTATAGGTTGTAGGATTCTCTTTGGTGTTCTAAATCACTGTTTTTCATGTGCTAAGAAGCTGAATCAAATGGGAAAGAAGATCAACACATGGTTATCCAAAAAGATAAGAAAAACTCCAAAGAAGACCACTTTGTCAAATTCAAGTTTTTCCAAGGCGAAGTGTCTCATTACCTCCAAGTGCAAAGGTGTAAAGTGTATCAGAGAAGGTAACATTTTAAGCCAAACACCATGATCAAAACCAAAGGATTTTGAAGATGTCTCTATGGGTAAAGATCCCAAACTTATCCAAAAGTAGTTTTGTCATGTCAAATAATCAAAGGGAGGTTTGAGCTCCAAGGTTGAAGCTAGGAATGGTTTCAAAGTTGCTGCTAAGTCAAATAAAGGTGTCAAGTCTCCAGGATCAGAAAAGAAGAAAATTTCATAACTCCAGCTAACCTGCAAGGAAAACAGTGTAAAATATCAGTGATAAGGTGAAAGGCTTGAAAACATTAGAAAATGAGTTGCATAGATAGATCAGAGTTTCATAAGCCCATACAAGGTCATCTAACACTTCAAACAGCTCATTATACCATTGGAAAGGCAATCAGAGCATCCAAAGCAGAAATTTGGAAATTTCAATGAAAATTTAGCTAAGTCTGCCTGGTGTTGCGCTCAGAACCTGGCGCTGCGCACAGACCCAGGTGCTATGCATAGAGGAGAAATCATAGTGTAAAAATAAACTGCGTTGTGCTTATAGCTGAAGGCATTGCGCTTATAGGAGGGCGCTACCCTAATCATTAGTTTTTCCCGACAGACAGGCTTTCGTGCAGCGCTGCACCCAGAGCAGACCCGACTGGCCCAGTTTGCCTGACACTATGCCTACAGGGACCCAACAGGCCCGACTCACCCAGTGCTACATCTAAGGGACCCGACAAGCCCATTTCTTCCTGTTGCTATGCCTACAAGCTGACCCGACAGCCCTTTTCAAGCCTAGCGCTACGCGCAGAGGGCGACCCAACCAGCCTGGCACTGTGCCTAGAGGCCGGTAGGCCTACACGTGGGTGGTGTTGTGCACAACAAGGCTTGACTCACTCGGCGCTATGCTTAGAGGCAAACGATAGGCCTGGTGCTATGCTCAGAGGCACACGATAGGCCCGACGCTATGGTAATGTAGAAAGTCCTCCAAATTGCAAATAATTTGCCAAAGGCTCAAGAAAAACACCACCTTACCTTCAAGACCTACAAGCAAGTTTAAAATGATGAAGAAGGAAGTGGAAATGAGGATGAGATTGACCATGAGTCAAACCAATGTGAAGATGAAGGAAATGATCAGTTAAGCCCACAAGAGGTAGAAGATATGAAAACAGAGGAGGGAGATGATGATAAGTAAAATGAAGGCAACACAAAGGACAGTCCAGAGGCCAGTGGGGAAGTAAACAATAAGGCTGATGATGAAAGTGATGAGTATGTTGACAGTGAAGAAAATGGAGAAAGGGCTGAAACAATCATTACATTCATAGTGACAATGAAGAAAGTGAGAAGGATGATAATGAAAATGAGGATCACAACCATGATAAAGACACCAACAAGACTACCAACACACCTTTTTCATTGGCATATAAAAAAGGCCCTCAATGAAATTCAAAACAATAAAAAGTCGAAAAGACCAAGTAAACCTTGAAATATTTCCTCGATATTTTCTACATGCTTCTTAAACCCCATGAGAAACACATCCACCAAATTTGAGAGAATTTGGACAAGTTTTTGTTTTTTGTGAATATGGAGGCCTATAAGCACAACGCCACTGGCGCTACGATTTTCCCTCAGGAATCCTCAAAGGGATAACTTTACATTTTTTGGATTTCTCATGCCTAGTATACTATTCTCACTAAGTTTTAGAGATTTCGAGCATTTTTTCCCTCTCAAAAGATCAAAAAACACCTCACTTTTCACATTTCTGCCTCATTTTCAGGCTTGGCACTATGCTCATAGAAATGTTGGGAAAATTGTATTTGGGACACGTTAAAGGAGCTCAATCAGAAAACTAGTGGTATATTTGAAACGTAGACTCAACCAGATTTCCAACGAGCCATCACGAAGCAAAATCCGACATCGGGAGGGTCACCAAAAATTGGCTGCAACAAGACCTACTTTCTGCCTAGGATGGCGTTGTGCTTATAGACAACACTGTGTGTTTTTGGCCAAAAGTCAACAAAACACACTCATTTATTGCAAAATCATATTTTCAATTTTTTTTAGGCAAATCACTATATAATTAGATTCTAGAAGTTATTTTGGCATTTATTACATGGGATATTGTGTGCCTTGGGCCTTGTTGGTCTCTTAGGCATTAATGACATTTATGGTATATTTATGGTTTCTAGAAGCCTCTTAGGGTTTCCACCTCCTCATTTGCTAGATAAATAGAGCAAGGAGGTCCTTTGTATTGGGTTGGCATTTGATGACTCTTTGGAGCATATACAGTGTTTTGGAGGTTGAAGAGAAATTTTGGTGTTGTGGAGCTTGTGAATGACTTGTTTTGATTGTTGATGGAGGAGGCTTGCTTGCGGGATACCTAAGCTTGGTTATTGGTGAAGTGCTTATTTTTCATGCCATTATTTTCTCATGTTTTCATTATGTTTCCATCCTTCTATGTTACAGAATAATAGAAGATTATAGGCTAAGAAATGTTATTTGAGGCACCTTAGTCCTTCCTATTTTCTATTGTCTTTATGTTTTCCTTTGCTGGGTTAGTTTAAGGAATTCTTAGTTGCTTCTTAGATCTACCTATGCTTGTTTATTCCATGAGTGGTTCAATATAGTAGTTTTCAAATATTTTTTATGGTTAGCCCTACTTATTTGATGCTATTTAAACTATGTTTTGGAATCTCTCTTTGAAGTACTACTTGTTAGGTTTTAGCTAAAGAGGCCATGCTCTGATCATGCCCTTTGTCCATGCTTGAGAAGTTGTCTTAAAGTTATTTGTAGCTTGATCATAGATGGTTAGGAGTTCCCTCTTCTTTGATTAAAGTTATATTTTATCTGGTATGTTTTCTAACCTTGAAGGTGAAATCACTAGAAGTTAAATGAGTTTCTCACCTTCTATATTTCATTGGAATGTTTGCCTTGAATGCTTATATGCTTAAGTTGAATCAAAGAGTTATTGGTTTGACCTGTCTATTGATTTCTTCTTTATGCTTATGTATTTAAATCCCTTCTTGTTAAAAAGGTACATGATAAAGGATTCTTGATTGCCCTTTACTCTACCTTTTTTCACAAACTTGATGTCCATCTCATTTCCCATAAATCTTGAAAATCCATTGACCAATGCTAGATTTTCCCTGTGATGCTCCCCGATCCATTGTTGAACTTTCCATGACTTTTATAGACTCCATAGCCTAATGACTTGAATATTTCCTCATTTCCATCTATTCTACTTGATCGTCTTACCCAACCAAAACAAACAACAAACCCTACACTTAAAAACTAGCCTAAAATCAACCCCTAAAAGAAAACAAGTTCACATCCTTTGCACAAAATAGAGAGAGCCCTCTCTGAGTCCAGGAAGGCTAGGTCCTAGGGCTCCAAAGAATGGTCTGATGTTACCCTGTGCATTTGGTCTACCAATATTCTAAATCACGGGACCCTAACATAATGGCGATCACGGTGGGACCTTCCGAGTAAGTCACAAGCTGAAACATTCTGTATCCATCGATTCATTGCCACCTCATCACCATTACTAACATAATGGCGATCATGGTGGGACGTTCTAAGTAAGTCACAAGCTGAAACATTCTGTATCCATTGATTCATTTCCACCTCATCACCATTACTAACATCATGGCAATCACGGTGGGACCTTCTGAGTCAGTGAAAATCTAAGTATTCCTTAGGACCTCAGAAACCCAAAAAAATCCTTAGATTGGTATTCAGTTTTTTATTGTGGACAACAAGCACACCATTGAAACAGTAAGCATCCTCCACCTCGCAAATCCACTGGTCTTCAGTACCCCTTTTGACCCCACTAGTTCTCATAGACTCCCATGGGAATGCATTAAGAAATCCTAATCATGTTGATGGTGGACAACAAAGTTGAAACCCTCCACTTGGCAACTCCACAATTCTCAATAGACTTAAAGACTCCACTGGTAGAAGAAATCTAGACTAGTTGAAAAGATACCGTGACCCTTTCTGATTTACAAACATGGATCCAAAGACACAAAGAAGATATGCTCTAATGAAGAGAGATCATATCCCTGGATTTCCACATAAAATGTCTCAGATAAATTGGATAAAAAAACCTGCCTATATTTCAAGATGAAAAATGTGATGACCCCTTGTTACATCTCATCAAATTTCATATACATGTATGGAGGCTAAAGGTTGAATGGCACGAGGCTTCCTCATGAAAATTTTTATGGAAACATTAGAGGGTAAGGCAAGAGAATGATATGAATGGCTAAAACCTGGTAGATTTTTCTCCTTAAAAGATATCCACAAGGTATTTTTTGAGCATTATAAAGAAAATTATCCATCTCTATCATTAGCTGAAATTTTTTGTGATCAATTCGAAGACCTCATAAAATACCTTGTGAACATTGATGAAGATTTAGGAAATTGGCATCCTGAAGACCTATTAGAGGAAATTCATGCATTTCATTCTCAAGGTAGCTATCATGACAGCCTAGAGAAGTTAGTTGAGGAAGAACCCAATCAAGAAATAAAATAAAACCTACAGGATCTCTCTGATGGCACAAGTGATGATTCACCATCTCTTCTAGGTGATGCTCAAGAAAACATTCAGCCTCAAAATCAGCCTTCACAAGAGAAAGAGAACTACTATACTTCTATAAAAAGAAAGAGAAAAATGCCTCATCTTTTGAGTGAAGAGGAAATAAATCAGATGCTAAACATGCAGCCAACCTCTAAACCTTCATGTGAACAAAACATTTATGTTCATTCTCCTGTTAATCCCCTCTACCATAAGTCAGAAAGTGAACTTGTAGATCAATTCAAAAAATAACAAACTAATAATCCAATATGTTTGATTGGTGAAATTATTTATATTGATGATTTTCCAAAGTTTGATCAATCTAATGATGATGTTCTCTGAATAAAAGCTAACCTTGCATAGCCATCGGTAGTTAGTTTGTGGGAGGAAGATCTACTTCATCAGCTTGGAAACAATGGTCAGCCAATACATACCATCTATGACACTAATGAGGAAAGTCTTGAAAGTTTAGAAGTGAGGGATATTTCACTCTTTCCTCTACTTCATTTCAGTCCATCAGAAATAACTTTCATGTAATTGGAAATCAGCAGTCTTTCAGTTTTGATGTTGAGGTTGAGAAGGATGATGAACTTCTTAAGAAAGTTTTCAATGAGAAGCCTTTTCCTGAAATGGTTAAGGAAATCATTTGGGACATGGAATCCTCCTTAACTCCAGATTTGCAGCCACCAAGTTCCATTGAATTACAAATTGCATATGAAGGCTTGGAAAGTTATGATCACATAAGAGCTCTTGCAACTCCTTTGCAAGAAGATTTGTTGCCAAAAAATATTCCTGCTCATAAACATGATGGCCTCCCCACAAAATTCAACCCACTCAATCAGAACATATCAAGTGTGCTAGAGGACAACATTGTAATCTATGATGAGTCTACCAGTTCAAATGATCATGAAGAAGAGGAAGAGCTTCTTCCCCAAAAGAGTCCTAAGCTCAGCCAAGTGGAAGAAGAAGCAGTCCTGGAACATGCTTATTTTCCAAATCTTCACATTCAGGTATTGTTTCAAGATCCCTTTGTTGATTTGTTAGAGACATTTGAAGAGGGAGTAAAACATGTCAAGAGCAGTTTGAGCAGAATTTCAAGAACATTTTAGGCACTACTGTTCAAACACTAGTGAGGTGGGAGTGGCCTTTGGATTTTTTCAAAACCCTCAAAGAGAAAATTCGAGATCCCTCATGGAATCATCTGCTTGATTGGTTGTATTGGAAAAGAGAGTTCACCAGCTGAATGTATATCATGTATAAGTTATATTAGGATAGATAGGAATGAAAATAAGCTCAACACTATGAAAATATTTCTAGTTTTTAATCTTAGAATGCTGATCCAAAATGAAAAAACAAAAACAAAGAAAAGATGAAAAAGAGGGTAGATTTGAAGAAGAGGTATTGCCCCATACCCAAAAAAGAGTACTACTGAAAGTGTGCAAGCCTAAATACCACTACTTATTCAAATGAGTCTTGTTCAGTCATCTAGCCTAATCATGGTTGAACATGTTTTCAATTTATTGCAGACAGATTAGTGAAAGAGAACTTGTCAAACCATATAAACTTGACTTGTCAGTAGGAGTAGATTAGGAAGAAAATATACTGGTTCTCCATGCTCAAATTTGAACCAAAGAGAAAGGTAAGGTGGCTTAACAAATGATAGATCACAACCCTCATATTTTCTAGTTTTGTTTGTACAAAAATAATGTTTGTGTGCAGTTTGTCCTAATGCCACAACCCATGATAAGTCAGTTTTCCTAATCTTGATTTAAACCATGTTTTCAATTTCATGTCAATAGCTTAGAGAATGAAGTCTGTCATACAACTTAATCTTGACAGTCAGTTAGTCTAAGCAGAGAATAAAAAAGGTTCACTAGCATAATCTAAACTCTTGGAAGTGATAAGGGTAGAACTAGATAGTTTGTTTTCGTTTTCAAAATAAAAGAACGTCAAGGGTTTTCCAGTTCTAGTGCACCCAAGGAAGAAAAAATGCGAGGCCAAGTAGGTTGGGTCGGTAGAGATGATGGTTGAAGTAATCATGTTTTTTCAGATTCCTGAGATCATAACTTCAAAAGAAACATTAGCAAATGAAATAATGAAAATCTACCCAACAAATGAGGCACTGGTCTTCATAAACCCAAGTTCTGGACACCTCCTGAAAAAGAGTTTCCCTCCCCAAGTGGAACCACTGCTATTCATCAGTAATTTTTCCGATTTTGTAGATGACTAAGTATTTATCCTAGATTTCTAGAAACAAAATTCATGAATATTGTGAGTTCTAGAAATCTCACTGCCTTCATTATCCTTAGGATAATTTTTTCACTTTTTCACTATCCTATCATGCCATGGTCATCCTATCACTCCCAGAAGACCCATCATGGGTTCATACCACTCATATTCACTATGTTTTGCCACCTCTGACCTTAGCACTCTATTTTGACTTGCCTAAACCCTCCACTTGCCACCTAAGATCACCAACTAGCCTACTTTTCCCTCATTCATCAAATGCCTCAAGCATTGATGGCCTCAAAACTATCTTTGTAGGCTCTTTAGATAAATCAAGTACATTGAATTTTGGATCTTCAATACATCAAATTGTCAAAAACTCTATTTTTCATACTTGAAGATGCCAACCCAAGCTTTTAGTCAAAGGGAAAGTCAAAAGAGCCTCCCAGTAGGTCACTAGGGTTTCATAGGTTGTAGGATTGTCTTTGGTGTTCTAAATCACTATTTTTCATGTGCTAAGAAGCTGAATCAAATTGGAAAGAAGATTAGCACATGGTTATCCAAAAAGATCAGAAAATCTCGAAAGAAGACCACTTTGTCAAATTCAAGTTTTGCCAAGGCGAAGTGTCTCATTCCCTCCAAGTGCAAAGGTGTAAAGTGTATTAGAGAAGGTAACATTATAAGCCAAACACCCTGATCAAAACCAAAGGATTTTGAAGATGTCTCTATGGGTAAAGATACCAAACTTATCCAAAAGTAGTTCTATCATGTCAAATAATCAAAGGGAGGTTTGAGCTCCAAGGTTGAAGCTAGGAATGGTTTCAAAGTTGTTGCTATGTCAATTAAAGGTGTCAAGTCTCCGGGATCAGAAAAGAAGAAAATTTCATAACTTTAGCTAACCTGCAAGGCAAATAGTGTAAAATATTAGTGATAAGGTGAAAGGCTTGAAAACATTATAAAATGAGTTGCAAAGATAGATCAGAGTTTCATAAGCCCATACAAGGTCATCTAGCACTTCAAACAACTCATTATACCATTATAGAGGCAATCAGAGCATCCAAAGGAGAAATTTGGGAATTTCAGTGAAAATTTGGCTAAGTTTGCCTCGCGCTGCACTCAAAACCTGGCGCTGTGCTCACAAACCCCGATGCTGCGCATAGAGGAGAAATCAAGTGTAAAAATACACTGTGTTGCACTTATAGCTGAAGGTGCTATGCTTACAGGAGAGTGCTACCCTAATCGCTAGTTTTTCTTGACAAACAGGCTTTCGTGCAGTGCTGCGCCTAGAGCAAACTCGACTGGCCCAGTTTTCCCAACACTACGCCTACAGGGACTTGACAGGACCAACTCACCCAGTGCTGCGTCTAAGGGACCCAACAGACCCATTTTTGCCCAGCGCTATGCCCAGAGGCCGACTCAATAGTGCTTTTCAAGCCCGGCGCTGCACCCACAAGCCGGCAGCCCTACAAGTGGGTGGCGCTGCGCACAGCAAGGCCCGACTCGCCTAATGCTATGCTCAAAGGCACATGACAAGCCCAACACTGTGCTAATGCAGAAAGTTCTCCAAATTGCAAATAATTCGCCAAAGGCTCAAGAAAAGAAGATCCACCTTACCTTCAAGACCTGCAAGCAAGTTTTAAATGATGAAGAAGGAAGTGGAAATGAAGAATTAAGTGGGAATGAGGGTGAGATTGACCATGAGACAAACCAAAGTGAAGATGAAGGAAATGATCAGCTAAGCCCACAAGAGGTAGAAGATATGCAAATAGAGGAGGGATATGATGATAAGCAAAATGAAGGCAACACAAAGGATAGTCCAGAGGCCAGTGGGGAAGTAAACAGTAAGGCTGATGATGAAAGTGATGAGTATGTTGACAGTGTAGAAAATGAAGAAAGGGCTAAAATAGTCATTACAGTCATAGCGATAGTCAAGAAAGTGAGAAGTATGATAATGAAAACGAGGATCACAACCATGATAAAGACACCAATAAGACTACCATCACACCTTTTTCATTGGCATATCAAAAAGGCCCTCATTGAAATTCAAAACACTAAAAAGAGGAAAATACCAAGTAAACCTTGAAATCTTGCCTCAATATTTTCTACAGGATTCTTAAACCCCATGAGGAATACATCGACCAAAGTTGAGAGAATTTGGACAAGTTTTTGTTTTTTGTGAATTTGGAGACCTATAAGCGCAGTGCCACTAGCGCTACGATTTTCCCTCAGGAATCCTCAGAGGGAGAACTTTACATTTTTGGATTTATAATGCCTAGTACACTATGCTCACCAAGTTTCAGAGAATTTGGAGCATTTTTTAGCCCTCAAAAGGTCAACAAACACCTAATTTTTCACCTTTCTGCCTTATTTTCGGGCTTGGCACTGCGCTCATAGCAGTGTTGGGAAAATTTCCTTTGGGACAAGTTGTAGGAGCTCAATCAGAAAACCAATGGTATATTTGGAAAGTAGACTCATCCATATTTCCAACGAGCCATCATGGAGCAAAATTCGACATCGAGAAGGTCACCAAAACTTGGCTGCAACAGGACCTATTTTCTGCCTAGGATGGTGTTGCACTTATAGACAACACTGTGTGTTTTTGGCCAAAAGTCAACAAAACACACATGTTTATTGTAAAATCATGTTTTCGAGTTTTTTGAGGCAAATCACTCTAGAATTATGTTCTAGAAGTTATTTTGGCATTTATTACATGGGATATTGTGTGTCTTGGGTCTTGCATGGTCTCTTGGGTATTAATGACATTTATGGTATATTTATGGTTTCTAGAAGCCTCTTAGGGTTTCCAACTCCTCATTTGCTAGATAAGTAGAGCAAGGAGATCCTATGTATTGGGTTGGCATTTGATGACTCTATGGAGCATATACATAGTCTTTTGGATGTTGAAGAGAAATTATGGTGTTGTGGAGCTTGTGAATGACTTGTTTTGCTTGTTGATGGAGGATGCATGCTTGCAGGATCCCTAAGCTTGGTTATTGGTGAAGTGCTTCTCTTTCATGTTATTGTTTTCTCATGTTTTCATTCTTTTTCCATCCTTCTATGTTGCAGTAGAGCAGAAGAGTATAGGCTAACAAATGTTGTTTGAGGCACCTTAGTCCTTCCTGTTTTCTCTTGCCTTTATGTTTTCCTCTGCTGGGTTAGTTTAAGGAATTCTTAGTTGCTTCTTAGACCTACCTATGCTTTTTTATTCCATGAATGGTTCAATATAGTAGTTTTCAAATATGTTTTATGGTTATCCTTGCTTATTTTATGCTATTTAAACTCTGTTTTGGAATCTCTCTTTGAAGTACTACTTGTTAGGTTTTAGCCAAAGAGGCCATACTCTGATCATGCCCTTTGTCCAAACTTGAGAAGTTTCCTTAAAGTTCTTTGTATCTTGATCATAGATGCTTACTAGTTCCCTCTTCTTTGATTAAAGTTATATGTTATCTTGTATGTTTTCTAACCTTGAAGGTGAAATCACTAGAAGTTAAATGATTTTCTCGCCTTCTATATTTCATTGGAATGTTTGTCTTGAATGCCTATATGCTTAAGTTGAATCAAAGAGTTACTGGTTTGCCCTGTCTATTGATTGCTTATTTATGCTTATGTATTTAAGTCCCTTCTTGTTAAAAAGGTACATGATAAAGGATTCTTGATTTCCCTTTACTCTACCTTTTTTCACAAACTTGATGTCCATCTCATTTCCCATAAACCTTGAAAATCCATTAACCAATGCTAGATTTTCCCCATGATGCTCCCTGATCCATTGTTTAACTTTCCATGACTTTTATAGACTCCATAGACCAATGAATTGAAGATTTCCTCATTTCCATCTATTCTACTTGATCATCTTACCCAACCAAAACAAACAACAAGCCCTACACTTAAAAACTAGCCTAAAATCAACCCATAATAGCAAACAAGTTCACATCCTTTGCACAAAATAGAGAGAGCCCTCTCTGAGTCCAAGAAGGATAGGTCTTAGGGCTCCAAAGAATGGTCTGATGTTACCCGGTGCATTTAGTCTACCAATCTGCCAAATCAGGGAACCTAACAATATATTCTTTTTCATCTCACATATACTTAGAATACCTCTCACTTGTTCAAAATAATCATTTTTCTACAACAACTGTCTTTTCCTACACCATTTTTCATTTAGATGATTCTCTAAAAGGTTCTTCTTATCATATCTTCATCAAGAAGTTAGAAATGAATTCTCAAATATCCAAGAAGGATAAGCAATAATATAAATGATAATTCAAGACAAGAACAATGTCATAAAGAGGTAATAAAGGTTTAGGAAGCATTTATACTTGTTGACACCGAATCCTTGGGATTGGGTGAAATGTAAAATAATGTAAATAGGAAATAAGGAGAGTTAGAATATGAAGAGACACTTGGAGATGAATCCCAAGAGTATCTCCCTTCATGTATATATTTTTGTGGACCCTTAATGCATAATACAATTCATTTTGTGGAGTTACCTCCTGGCCTAACATGGCATCAGATCCAGCTCCATTTTTGGCTTCCTTGCCCTTACAACTCCCTATTGCATATTTTTTTGAACTGCCTCCATTTTGTAATGAAGTCTCCATTCACGCCACCTTCTTCTATCACTTTTCTGGTCGTTAGGCCATTAGTATCACACTACATAGTCTGAAGGCCCCTCTAGTGCAACCCTATTCCCACGAAAATTTGACATGTGCTCATGATATTAGGAATGAAAATATTGATATGTAAGATATCAGAAATGCATGGTCTCAGATCTCTAGCAAGCTCCATATTATAGTACATTGACGTCTCCCTATGAGCTTCGGCCCTCCATTACGTCATCCCCTACTGTGTACCCCTCGACCGCTCCTTGATTATCTCCCCAGCACTCCATGTGGTCACTCGCACATTAAAATACCTGCACGTTGCATTCACACGGTTAATACATTGCCCACTGTCACGCCTGCATAGTTATATGCTACACACCACGACTTGAATCCTCCTTACCATTGATCCACTGGTTCCTCACACCACCAGTTGACTTATCTTACCACTGTATACATTGCCCTCTTGGCCTCCATACCACTAATACAACTGCACTACACTACATTAGCCCTTCATTACACTTTTTTTGGTTTGTCGTGCTTCTCTTACCAGTGTATACATTGCCCTCCGGCACTGTATACATCACCCTCTTAGCCTCCATTCCACTAATACAACTAAACATACATATACCACCTCCCCCATTCCACCCTCCCCCATATCTCACCTCCCCCATTATGCCCTCCCACATATACCACCTCCCCCAAATAAAACATCCCACATGTAATACCTTTGCATACAAAATTAACACTAGAATTGTTTTTTTTACAAAACAATTAGCACCAAAATTACAATTTTTTTACACTATTGGCAACATAGTACAATTTGTTTACAGTACATATTTAGAATGCATTCACTCATATATATTGCGGGAGTGTTTCTCACTGGCAAGGCGAACTATCCTGAGTGGTCCTAGAAAATAAAACACTCTCATTGTTAATGAGTTGTGGAAAGGAATTTGTGAAGGAGAAGGAGAAAATGCACCTACAAATCGAACCTAAGACAAGGATATCGCCATTTGGGACAACAATAACAGTAAGGCCCATGCCTTGATTGTAGCATTTTTAAATGAAGAGGTGATTCTCCATATTACACCATTATCAAATTCTTATGAAGTCTTGAATAAATTGAAAGAATTGTATGACTCACACTCTAAACTTGAAGTTGTCCAATTGATGATTAAATTGTTTAGTCTTGAAATGAAAAATGATGACCATCTTGATTTAGCATCAGAAGTAATATGTATCATGCATGATATTAAAAACATTGGTTTTTAAATAGACACACCTATCATATCTTATTCCAAAGGAATTATATCCCACTTACTCACAGTATCTTGATTCATTGCAAGCAAGTGGAAACATCAAAGAGATTAACTTTGACTCCCTTGAGAAGAATTTTGTTGACAAATGAAAGGCTTTTGGGAAGAAGAGAACTCCTCAGTCTTTTGAAGAAGTTGTGTGTCTTTCACATAGAGATAATAATCATGCTCAAGATTCTTCAAGAGGAAGAGGTGGGCAAAGAGGAATAGGAAGAAGAAATTTCAGAGCCATGGGGGGAAAAATTTTGATCTTCATTGCACACATTGCAATAGGGATGGACATGATGCGTCCATGTGTAAGCTGCCTTGGGACATAATTGAGAAAGAAAGAAATGAAGCCAAAGGTAAAACTCATGACAAAGAGAAAGGTAAAGCACATGAATCTGCTCATTATGTTGTGGCACAATGTAATAATAGAGCAACTGAAGAATTGTTTAATGCTTCATTTTCTTCTTAGGAAATGATTGGTTGCTTGATTCAGGAGAAACATTGAACATGAATTTTATAAAATATTTTTTTGAAGAATTTATTGACAAGGTTGATGGAGTAGTATACTTTGCAGACAAATCAAAACTCAAGCCATCAAGGCTTGGCACAGTGAGGCTCAAACAACCTGGTCTTCCAAAATTTCTTCTACATGAGGTTCTATAACTCCCAAAGTTGAGGAGAAACTTGTTGTCTTTGGTCCACATCCACCAAAAAGGAAACTCCATTCATATGTTTTATGGAAAGGATGAGGTTAGAAAAGCATCAGATCACTCACTTGCCAATTGGCTACAAGTGGGTCTACAAGAACAATTATAAATCTAATGGCTCACTTGACAAGCACAAATCTAGGCTTGTGGAAAAAAATTTTGCACAGAAAGAAGGGGTTGATTATGAGGATAATTCCCCCCCACAACAAAATGGGATACCATCTAGACACTCTTTGGCTTGGCAGCTCAGAATGATTGGAAAGTCCATCAGATGGATATAAAAACTATTTTCTTGAATGAATATCTGAAAGAAATTTTTTTATGTCCTAGCCATAAGGATTTGTTGTGAAGGGCCAAGAACACAAATTATGCAAACTTGTAAAATATTTTTTTGGCCTCAAGCAAGCACCGCAGACCTAGTATGATAAGTTAACTTAGCATCTTTTGAAACTCAACTTCAAACATTATGATCTTGATGATGTAACTTTGTTTGTCAAGAAATTTGGAATTTGTATGCCTTATGGTGTATGTAGATGATATTTTGATGAAAGGGAACAGTGAGAGCTACATTTCATCCATAAACAAGGAATTGAGGAAAGGTTTTGAAATGACTGGCGTGGGCTATGTTCACTATATCTTGGTATTGAAGTAACTCAACATCCTAAGTTTATATTCCTGTCTAGAAGAAGTACATTGGAGATCTATTGAACAGGTTTGGCATGGCTGAGTGCAATCCATTGACTACTCCAATGGAACAGAACTTGAAGCTCACATCCATTGAAGGAGAAGAATTTAAGGACGCAACAAAGTATAGAAAGATGGTAGGAAGTCTCAACTAGCTAATACCATACTAGACATTTCATTTGTTGCTGGAATCCTCTCCAGGTTTATGAAAAATCCTTGTGAGGGACAGGTGGGTGACTTCAGCTTGATTAGATACTTTGATTTAGACTTTGATGGAGACAAATAAATTGGGGTATCTACTTCAGGTTATACTATGAGTCTTATATCAAGATTTGTCTCCTGTAGATCACGCAAACAATCAATTCCAACAGATTCCAAAACTAAGGAATAATATGTGGTAGCAGCTAAAGCAATGAAGGAAATTGTGTGGCTCACGAAAATTCTGGAAGATTTGCAGGAAAAACAAGTGCATTCAACTCCACTCATGATCGAAAACATGTTTGCAATAAATTTGGTCAAGAACCCAAAGTTCCATGATTGAACAAAGATCATCAATACAAAATGCCATCTATTTCAACATCATGTTGAGGCTAAGACAATCCATCTATGCCATTGTTACACAAATGAGAAAAATTCAAAAATCTTCACCAAAGCGCTTGGAAGAGAAAAGTTCGAAAGATTCATGACGATGCTTGGACTCACCAACATCCCTTTAGACTAAGGGGGGGAATGTTGACAACTAATCCTTGGGATTGGGTGAAATTGTAAAATAATGTAAATAGAAAATAAGGAGAGTTGGAATATGAAGAGACACTGGGAGATGAAACCCAAGAGTGTCTCCCTGCATGTATATATTTGTGTGCACCTTTAATGGAAAATACAATCCATATTGTGAAGTTACCTCCTCGGCTAACAATATTTAACATGATGGAAGGGAGTGATCAAATCCTTCTTGATCCAGCTTCCAAGGGTCACTATTTTTGGTCATCCATATACCAATTTTGCATTCAATATTTTCAATCTTCTTCATTAGAAGCTAGGCCCAACTGAGACTAGTCCATCTATGATTACATTGATTCTTCAAGATGCTATCCAACAAGACCAAACAAACAATATCCAAGAGATAAGAATAATATTGAAATTAGGTCCAGTCCAAGTTAGGGTTTTCAATCCCACAGTCAATGGTCAAAGTCAACAGTTAACTGTCAACAAAACCCTAGGTCACAGTTGCATGGATCCATTTACCATGCAAGCGAATGGAACTCTCCAACTGCACGTAGAACCCTACATGCATGCGACTACATCCAAAAATTTTGAGTTCCAACCCTGCAACCATAAACAAAATTCTTTTCGTCATAATGTGCAAGATTAGATCCTACAATTTCAAACATGCATGCACTAATTTTCAAACCAACCTCAAAATTGTGCGAGCTAATCATATTCATGCCCTTCTTCTAGGCATACTTCAGGGGATTCTCTCAAACCCTAGCCTCATGTTAACTACCAAACCCTAAATCCTCTTAGCAAGGGTGCCTAGGGTTTCCTTCAAACCCTAGCATTGTTTTAGGTCTCCAACATGTTCGCTTGCTTTCACCAGCAATGTCTTCATAGAGGTGATATCCTTGAATTTTCTTTAGCTAATCTCTAAGGCTGTATTATTCTTTGATTTTATAATTACATCAGATTATTTACACATTGAATTCATCCCACAAAATTATAACATTATTAATGCATATGCAATTATGTAGAAAGAACAACATCATAAGTAATGCCATGAAACAGTAAAAGGAACAACAAAAGAAAATCAAGCACATAGTGAGACACCATGATTTGTCAGAGACTGAGGCAAAACCCTACAAGGGGGAAATCATCAATCAATTCTTCTTCTTCTATTATATTTCATCAATTGTTCAGCTTAGATACAAAGTACATCATCATGAGACATCATATATGAATCAATTCACAATTCATTGGTGAACCGAATGAATCATAAATTTACACTTGTCATATCAATATTTTCATTTATGTCATGCTTATGATGTCACTACTACAGTTAAGTCAATTCTGTTAATTCTGTTAGGCCAAACATTATTACTACAATTCTGTCAATTTTGTCATGACAAATATTGTCTCTACAATTATGTTAGGTCATACTGATAGGATTTTTATACTTTTGTGAATATGTACAATGTCATATTGTACTCGTTATTTGTGGATATCATGAATACCTCGGTGCCATACAAAATCAAACACCACGCATCCATAACACAATTATGTAGGAACATACCATATAAAAGAGGTGTGTGAATAAGAGACATATATCTAACATTTGTGATATCAAGTGCATATAACATATTTGAAGCCAAAAAAAGATTTATATATGTGCGATGCCTTACACTGTGAGGGATCATACAGATGTGATGTGATGTATCATATATAAGTCGCAAGGGAACCAAAACATATAAGTGATATATATATATATATATATATAAGCCAGACCATAGGAGATTGAAAACATGTGAGATTGTATCATTACCATGTGTCATTACAAACTATACAAAGTGAAACTTCATGCCATCATATGAAATTATAGAGAGAGAGATCATAACTAATCCAATACGACCAAACCATAATGATGAGGTTACTACCATTAATCATTACCATATTCGAGAGTTCCAAGACTGAAATTACAGTTTATACAGAGAGATAATGTCCTAAAGCTAGAATGTGAGTTCTGAAGCATGAAGAAAGATCGATGTTGTAGTGCGAGAGAGTTTTGATCCAGAGATGTGAATCTCTAAAGCCATTCAGAAATATGAGACCATAAAAGACTGTCAAAATGTGAGCATGTTATAGTAAGAAGAATGATCATGATCGAAGATGCCATATGAGACCGAGCTATAGAGCGATGTGAGATATCCTAAAATGCACGAAAGACTCTTATGCTTTATCCATCCATATGAAAAATATGTGTTATGTTTGATCAATAGGACCTCTATTTATACAATACGGAGAAAGCCCTTGAGAAGTCAACCTTTCAATTGGTGGGAAACTATTTTACTTTTGAATTTAACAAATTATATTATTTTCCCCAAATAATACTTCTTTATTATGGAATTTCTTCTTGGTTGTAAAATTTAACAAGATGCATTTTTTTATTTTATTGTTTTATAATAACAAGATAGATAAATTGATAAAAAGTGTGTTATATATCGAGAGGTAATACATCACTTAGTTTATTGTTTCTCAAGCTTAATTTGTGTAGGAGGGAATAACTGGTAAGGGCTATCAAAAAAATGGCATGATTGTAGTTGTGCCACTATCAAGATCATTGTAAGAAAATAGGAAAATTCAAGAAATGATAGCTTACCTAACTCTAGTGACACACTCCCACTGAACATGTTGTCACTTAGACTAAATATTTTGAATTTCGAACAATTTCCAATAAAAATTGGTATGTTTCCACTCAATTGATTTCCCCATTTATAAAGAGAATTCAGTTTGGTAAATAGGCCCAACTCTGGTGGAATTGTCCCATTAAATTTGTTTAAGCTAATTCACAAGTCAATCAAAGTATAAATGTATTACAAAGTAGAAATTTTGGAATTGTTTTACTATTAAGAAAACAAAAACAAATAGTTTAGATTTTTAGCTAACCATTGAAGGCTTTGAAATTATAAATTCTAAAAAATAATAATAATAAGCTTTAATTCTAGTCTTTCTTACTTAATTGATAATAGTTTTTTGAAAGGCTCGACTTAACAAAAATAAGTTGGATAAAAAGTTTTACTCAAGCCCATGGGGAATCATAAGAGCATCCTTGAGTTTTCATAAATCTAAAAGGAAACATATGGGCATTCTATTTTCAAATAATAAGAGATTTTATATGGATTATGTTCCTAAAAACAATAAGCCTTAGTTAGGACTTTTTTCTTCTAAACATGTAATGAGTTGTTAAAGCCTTATATTTTCAAAATCCAATTGAGTAATAAATTTCTCTCAAGAATTTCTAGCCTTGGATATATAGGTCTTATGTTCTCAATTAAACTTATGTGATGGCGGTTAGACAACGCTATGAAATATGCAAATTTAAAAACCCATTAACACTTTAAATGAATATATTATTTTTTCTAACATGCACATAAGATAATGAAGAGAAATTTGGGTGATTATGTCTCGAAAATACAATAGGCTTGATGAAAAAGAGGACATTTAAAATTTACTATATATCTCAACGTTATATGCTATGAGAAGTTTATAGGTTGTAAATTGTACATGCTAGGGAAGTTTCAAAGTTATAGACTTGGGAATCCAATAAAAAATTCAAAAGATTAATGATAAACTAATAAATTTATGTTTGAAATTTAAAAACGGGTTTTTAATAAATAAAAAGTAAGTGTCAAGCTATTAGTTTTGGACCTTTGCAATATCCCTATAATATATTTATTGTTATTGGAAATTAATATATTATGCATGGTTAATATGTTTAATATCAACACAATTGCATTTATATCATAAGGGTTATAATGGGTTTTTCATGTATTTTTTTTTAATTATTTACAACTTATAATTACATGTATAGGTCTGTTTATTTTATAATAGAATTTTCACAAATACTTGTATAGGGATGGTAGAGATTTAATCTCCATGGAATATGATAAAATATTCATAATAGTAATCACAAATCAATTGATCTCCAAATCAATTATGTTATTTTAAATAGTTTATCTCAAATTAATTAATTAAATAAAATGTCATATCAACACATCATATTGAGCATGTGATATTTATAAGCCATGACATTGGCCCATAGTTTTGTAAGAAGATTTATTTACAAGGTAATATATCATATTAATTATTTTTATAATAAATCGTAATAATTTAAAATAACGTTATAATTTAGTTAACTTTTATGATATTTTTGTAATCTAGACAACGTGAGATGTATCATGGGGTAAGTGTTTTGATGCTTATCATGGATTAATGTCTATCACCATTCACCATCCATTTAATTTATATGGTTTCACTAGTAAATATGATATGATAATACATAAGCACCACCATATGTGGAAATTTCTCAATATGCATACCCTATGTGACAATGTGTGTTTCCTAATCCATGATAGTTATGAAAGGGAAGAAGAAATATTGTGATCGATATGCAAGGGAATAGCCCATATTTGTATGCTAAAATCACTTCCCAAATGTATTCTTGCCAACATGAATGTCAATTTGGCATTTACCTAGAGCACGAAGAATGGTTGGATGACATGGAGGCATAAAGGAAAACTAAGAAGAAGTTGATTGGTGGTGCCAAGTGGTATTAGATCAATCCAAATGAATCACCAAAAAAATGGGGAGGTGCCATGTCTCCACATACCCATGTAGTGGTATGGACCCAAACCTTGGGAAAATTAACCCTTGCCTACTTAAAATTTTTGATATACCTCTTTAATTGTTGATGACTTTTAGGCTTCATAGCACACCATGTGGCAAGTCCATTTGAGGTAATGGCAAGGTATGTGTTTTTAAATGGCTAAAAAGTTATGCGTATGAAATTTTGGAGCCACCCAACCTCTTTGGTGGTCTTCTCTCCCTAACTGACCACTTGGGTCTCCCCACTGCCTCATAAGCCTCCTTCAAGGTATCCTAAAGCCATATTGGCTTCCTCTTTCCTGAAATAGTTTCTTGTGGAGGTATGGGAAAATCCTCATCTGGTGCCTCTCCTCCTGGCAAGGAAGGCTTTGAAATAACCAAATGAGATCCTATATGAGATATTGTTCCCGATGAACCTACACTAGGTGATCCAGTATCAAGAAAAGTTGTGCTCTATGAACCTTTCACCCCTGAAGAAGGTAAACCTCTTGATCCTTATGTACCACCTGATTCTCTTGAAACCTGTGGTGTGACCCCTTGCTAAGGAGCCTACTGCTCTACCAGATCAATCTCCCGAGACCTCCTTAAATCAGGAAAAATTTTAGGGGCTAATATTTGCAGGTGGGCTAATATTCCATGCTTTCTCCAAAAAAAATATTCGCTAATTTCCATTTTTCTATAAATGAATTCACTCAAATTTTATAGTATAAAATTATTTTACCTTAAAAATTACCAATATTATAAATTTTCTAATATTTGGGTTTCTAGAAAAGTTTCAAATGTATGGTTCATTATTTGAATACTTTGGTAGCTTTTTGTCCTCTTTATCAGTTGAATGAAAACTAATATTTGAGCCTTAACTTGGCTCAACTAAGCTCTAATATGATGTATAAAATTAATGATCTACACCCTAACCCTAGTTTACAATTTTTCATGTGTTTATTTTGACCCAACCCACATGTTTTTTCATGCTTAGTATAAATTTCATTATGCATTAATTGTAAACATTGAAATATTACTTCTACTAGTTTTCACATTTCTTATCAGTTGAAATTAATGCTAAATGAACGCAAGCATTTAAGCATGAGATAACCTTAATTTTGGTCAAGGTGACCCCAGAAAAACCCCACAACCTCTTGGGGAGAACCAATATTCAAAGGATGGTTTCAAACATTAAATGGAATTTATGGAAATTCGTGCCCACTCATAGATTCCAGATTTACAAATTTTTCCATACCTAGAATTTTTTTGCACTTTCCTAAAGCTTTGTTCCTCAATTTATGTGCCCAAAAATCACCATGAAATTCATGTTGAAGTAGCCTCAAAATATGTGTTGAAGATGAGGTAGGTGGCCTTTATTTTCTTTCCTGTCTGCATCCTCGAAAAACGTATTGTCAGTGAGTGACTGTCCTAAAATTCGTGCCTCAAATTTCGATCCAGATCTAATATGCTTCCTCTTCGATTTTCATGCTTAGAACCTTGATTTATGTCATCTTGTCCCTCGAACTATCCCTCCTCCTCAATTTTTGAGTCTCATTCCTTGAAAATCATGCAGGAGATGCTGCCCTTAACCTAGGAATTTGAGCCTCCAATATTAGTTGCAACTTATCCTTAGCGAAATCTTCTTCTCTCCTTCAAGTTTCCTCTCTCCTCTTCTCCTCCTGCTCTCTCAAGTGTGTAGTGAAGAATGAGCCTCCCTTCTCTCCTTTTGTCTTTTAGAAAAGATTTAATCCCTAACCCTAGGATTCAATGGTTGAGATTTGATCTCCAAATCTCAAGATGTGCAATTGAGACCACTTTTCCCAAATGACCCCCCTCATAGATTGGCCCCATTACTTAAAAGCCTCCTAGTACCTTTTTCAAGTTGTGTAACTTTCCTATTTTTCTCATAAAATGATTTTCTGAACTCACTTTAATATGAGAAAAATGAGCTATGTACTTTAAACATAAAGTCACTTTATAAAGTTCAAGTGACTTTAATATTAGAAAAGTACATGGTGCACCACTTTTAAGTAACTCTTACACCCATGACATTAATATAACTCATAAATTTCACCAAGAAAAAAGTGATTAATGTGTCTACTAGGCTAAAATGGATAAATGCCTAGTAACACCTCTCCTTCGTATTATTTTAAAGACTGAAAAAGTCAATTTTTTTTTTTTGGTAAGTCGGGCTATTCTATTAATTCAAAAACATAAAGTTACATATGCTACAGGCTAGGTAGGCAAGCTATGCATATCCTATCCTAGCCTTAGTTACATGGTTTCTGGGATGCCTCATGGGAGGAGACCTTCCCAGACAAAACTTATAACAAAGAAAAACAATATGCGCAGAAGCATTGACATATCTAAGTAACATAAAGTAAATGGTAGCAAAAAAGCACTATGGCGATCATGACAAAAAAACATAGGAGAACTGTGTGGCTACGCAGACATCACTTTCCATCTTCATCATCACTGTAGGGGTCCTCCTCCATAATGAGGCAAGCAGGAGCCTACGCAGTAGCTGCCTTCGCATTAGCCATTTTCCACCTAGGAGTGCAAACCAGTGCGCGGAGAATGGAAGAGTTCGGATCAACACCGTCAGTGACCCACGTCCAGATGCCCTCGGAGTCCATCACCCAAATGTCCGTATCTTCGTCATCCTTCTCTGGGACTAGTGTCGGGTTGGTTTTGTTGTGCTGGGGGTGCATTTTTGGAGGAGTGGTGGACTTCCTCTGACCGTGTCTACCTCTCTGTGCAAAGTGCCCAAAGGCTTCCGCATGCTACTCGAGTTCAGGACTATGACGCACAAAGGTGCTGGAAGAGGAGCCATCTATCGACTCAAGATGATTATCCTCACCACAGTAATAAAGGCCAAGGCGAGCCCCTCTCTGTCCTTCGTGGATATTTCGTTAGCAAAGTCTGGGAGCCATTGCGCACCGAGGCTGGGAGGAGAAATTCTGAAAAAAAAGGAGGCACAAAAGGGCGAGTCGCACAAGGGATTACGGGGAAGGAGTAGCTGGGGGGGAAATGCTTAAGAAGGGGTGCGGAAGCCCAACAAGGATTGTGCAGAGCTAAAAAGAGAGTAGATATTCGTAGCCTATGGAAGTCAGGGAGAAGCCTAAGCAAAGAAAGAGAGGCAAAAGACCAATATAACAGACAGAGTATGGAAGGGGGTTGAGATCTCTTCTCTTTAAAGGGGCGGGGATGAGTGCGATGAGGATAGCAATGATTAGGCTTCACATGCATCTACGTGCGATAATTGAGAACCTAAGCAGGCTCAAGGAAAGGGGTATGGCTACAATGTAGGTTAATCATAGAGGTCATTAATGATGGTGGCTGCGAGGTGATGCTCAGGACAAGATGACATAGTTCCCATCCTTTCGTCATCATTGGTGGTTCTGTTGGTTATGTGCAAGTGACTAACAAAATTCAGATCCATGACAGTTGAAGCTCTACATAGGGAATCCTTGTTTCCCATGGAGTGTGGGACATGATTGGTAAGCGTGTCAATTTTTTCACCTGCATCTGGGGTAGACTGAAAAAAGAAGTTATCGAACTTACGTTATTTGTTATATTAAGACTCTTTACTATGATGGGGATTGTGATGAAGAAGAGTACATGGTAGATCATGTCACAGATATACTTAATGAAAAGGATATCATGTTTTTATGGGCCACGAACTTCTTTTGTGTGGGGCACATACCCAATTGTTGGGACTTGGTGAGCGAATTTGTCTGAGACATGTTTGACATGTTCCCTATGAATAGGAAACATGCCAAACACATGTTGAACATGTGCCCTCACATATCTGTGTCCAACACATAGTAAATGGGACACAACCTACAATGTAGGAAACTTTGTCTATGCTCCCAACATGACCCTTAATTCAGTGGTAGAACACATGCATGAAAAAACTTGGGAGGAGATACACACTTACAATGAGGTAAGGATCAAACATGCCTTGATATGAAAATAGGGGAGATACACACTTACCATGAGCTAAGGATAAAGCATGTCTATTGTCCATGAGTTCCCTCAACCCCAAGATTTGTCCAACTTAATTCCCACCTTGGGAGCTCAGATAGGGGGGAAGAGCATAGCTTGGTGTCCTTGATCAAACCGAACCCTTTCCCAGGATGCTCACATCTATAAATCCATGCTTCTCTCTGAAGAAACATATAAAATTTCTCATATCTATTGCTACGTCAAGAAATTCACTAAAGAGTTCAAAAAAATTGGCTTATGCTAGAGAAACAAAATTTTATTTTCCTATTCATACAGGACATCAATTCAAATATTATGTTAGAGAAAATACATATCATAAAGAAAATAATATTATATTCACCATTTCTCCCTCTCATGCAGGGGGCAACAACCACAAGTATAAGCTTGCCTCATACAACAACATTCTCTGAGTCCATGAATAAGTCTCTATCCCAGCGATATATGATCAAACTCTGTCTAGCTTAGAGTGCATACAAGGATCCATTTGACTAATTACTTATCACAAGAACCATAGAATCCATCAATGCAACCCAACATACCATGAAAACATTTATACATGAGACATGGATCCTGATATTACATGGGATATACTAGTTGTGCAGCAAAGAACTTTTAGCTCACAAAATTAATTAGAAAAAACATATCTCAAATGTTCATTGATTTTGTTTCAATATGTAATCATAGAAATTCTAATCATTCACTGCAAGTAAATAGTGGTTGTTTGGATCTCATTAAGGGTATCTCCCTTTGAATGGGAAGCCTCTTCAATCATCATTAATCACAACATCAACATGTATCTCATATATTGTCATGTATCAAAAAAATTGTCAGATCAAAAAGTCAAACAATATCAGGTTCTCATCATAGTCATGAAAAGTCACCATAAGCTACTTCACTATCACATATGAACATGTCATAAAACATTCAACAAAGGTTAATGTCATATAGTTAGGGAAACTAAAAAGTGTATCAACACAAATTAATTAATTAGGCATGGTTAATATTTCTAATATCAACACAATTGCATTTATAGCATAAGGGTTCCGATGGCTTTTTTATTTATTTTTTTCAAATTATTTACAACTTATAATTACATGTATAGGCATGTTTATTTTATAATAGACTTTTCACAAATTTATTTTAATTATTAATAATTATCAGAGGGATGCTAGAGATTTAATCTTCATGGAATGTGATAAAATATTCATAATAGTATTCACATATCAATTGATCTCCAAATCAATTATGTTATTTTAAATAGTTTATCTCAAATTAATTAATTAAATGAAATGTCATATCAACACATCATATTGAGAATGTGATATTTATAAGCCATGATATTGGCCCATAGTTTTGTAAGAAGAGTTATTTACAAGGTAAGATATCATATTAGTTATTTTTATAATAAATAATAATAATAATAATAATAATAATAATAATTTAAAATAATTATAACGTTATAATTTAGTTAACTTCTATGATATTTTTGTAATCTAGACAATGTGAGATGTATCATGGGGTAAGTGTTTTGACGCTTCTCATGGATTAATGCCTATCACCATTTACTGTCCATTTAATTTATATGGTTTCACCAGTAAATATGATATGATAATACATATGCACCACCATATGTGGACATTACTCAATATTCATACCCTATGTGACAATGTGTGTTTCCTAAGCCATGATAGTTATGCAAGGGAAGAAGCAATATTGTGGTCGATATGGAAGGGAATAGCCCATATTTTTATGCTAAAATCACTTCCCAAATGTATTCATGCCAACATGGATGTCAATTTTGCATTGACCTAGAGCACGAAGAATGGTTGGATGACATGGAAGCACAATGGAAAATTAAGAAGACGTTGATTGGTGGTACCAAGTGGTATCAGATCAATCCAAATGAATCACCACAACAATGAGGAGGTGTCATGTAGCCACGTACCCATGTAGTGGTATGGACCCAAACCTTGGGAAAATTAACCCTTGCTTACTTAAAAACTTTGATATACCCCTTTAATTATTGATCATTTTTAGGCTTCATAGCACACCATGTGGCAAGTCCATTTGAGGTAATGGCAAGGTATGTGTTTTTGAATGGCTAAAAAGGTATGTGTGTGAGTTCACCTATGATTTTATGTTACACATAAACATCATGTATTTTATATTTATAACAATGATATGTGTGTGTGTGTCTATATATTCAATTAAATCAAATTATGTATTTCCTAAGGTAAAAAGTGTCATAACATTATGTGAATTATGTCTTTCTTTCATTTCGTTTTTTATGTAGATTAAGCTCAAGTCTTCCTATTTATAATTATATTCTCCTTTTTCAAGAGAGAATTGTTAAGAGCCTTAGATGTGTAGATCATGGAATTACAACAAGAATCAAACACAACTTTTCCTTAGACTTTTGTTGATGGTTTTGAAATAGAAGGCACAGGTGGTCATTTCTTGTTTGAAAATTAATTTAGAGGAAATAAGTTATAGTAAGCCTCCCACTTGTGCCCCGGTGAGAAAAGGAAGAAAGTAAAAAGTTACATCTAATTAATACTTGGTCATGCTACATTTTTTCAAAATTTCATAGTGATAGGAATGTGTTCTCCATAAAGATGTATGTAGCAACTTTGTGTCCCTATCTAAAAAATGAAAGTATTTCTTCCTAGGGAGAGATTACGTAGAACGCTAATATTTTGCATCTAACATTCAATTGAGAATACTAAAGAGTTGACATTTAGTGCTTAATATGATCCTTTATCGAATAAAGGTGATAAAAACCTTCTATGATATTGGTTTTATACCCAAGGTGAAGGAAGGAACATGGAGTAAGGAATTGTAGTGTGACCTTAGAAGGATCAACAAGGATAATATATATCATCTCATTATTGAGAAAAATAAATTACTTATCATGAAAACTTATTCTTTTACTCTAATGGGGCTAATATTCTTAAAAATTAAGAAAGCTTGTTAAGGGGAAAAAATAGTATTTTAAAAGGTGATGGCATTAAAAAACTAGTAACTAAGGAAAATCATAAATATTTAACCATGGGCTTAGATAACAGTAAAAACCATCAATCTAACATAAGTATATCATGATTATGTTACCTTGGTAGAATTTCCTATACTCCAACACAAGGACTTCAAATAAGGAGAAGACAATTTGGAGTGATTCAAATTAGTAGCCATGTGGATGTTCAATCGAGTAGAAATGAGGGTTTGAATAAGGAAAATAGTGATAGGCATGCTAGGAGTAATGGTTATGAAAAAAAATAAACACGTCATATTCAAAATCCTAATAGATGGAAATACTTAGCGTTTAACAATACATCAACCTCTTTTAAAGAAATCAAAAGGAACAATAAAGAGATCCAAGTGAATGAATTAGAACAATTATAAGGGGTGACAAAAAAATGCTATCATCTAAGAGTGGAGATTCCAATGCAATAAATGAGGAGGTCAAGCCTTGAAGTGCAGCTAGTGACATTAGTGTAGATATTCCCCACCATTGTGCAAAGTAAAAGGGAAAATAATAGAGGTCAACTCATCATTTCGTAGTAGTTCAAAAGCATATGATACTACATTAGAAAATAATGTTTAGGCATCATTCACTAAAAGGGATCAATGCCAAATTCAAGGGTCAACTATTGAGGATAAATTATACTACTAGCTAATAACTAAAGCATGGTAGAGGAAATGAAAGATGTAAGTGCATGTTTTATATTAGCCTTGCATAAAGTATCAATTCATATTATTGAAAATCCACTAATAACCATCAAAGAGCCAAACCTAATAGTAAAATCTATTTTAGGGAATAGGTACCCAATATTATTAATAATTTCCACCAACAATGAAAATAAAAATGTAGCCATCCATGAACTCATTATAGGTTGTAGTTGTAAGATATATATAAATATTTAGGAGGAATAAATCTTCTAAAACTAATATGCATATTTACGAATCGTACATGGTCAAATTTTTCAAGGTAAATGACTATTTCAATGGTAGATAATTAAGTGGAATATATTAAATGGATTTTTCCCTTCAATGTAAATGTATTGTAAAGTATTATTCATATGAAATTCATTATAATTAAGGCCTAAATTGTAAATATAAACATGATAACTTATTTTTTAAATGTCTAAAATTGCACTCGTCCACGGGGTCTTGGATAGACGGTGATTGGTTGTTTTTTTAAGGAACTCCTTGATGTGAAGTCACTGGTTCAATTCCCCACCCCAATCAGGGTGATATATTGTACATGATAAGGATGTAGTCCTACCAAGCTTACAAAAAAAAATTAAGTCCACAAGGTCTTGAATAGATGCTGATCGGGTGCTTTTTTAAGGCACTTCTTGATGTGAAGTCACCCATTCAACTCTCCACCCCAATCGGGGTGATATATTGGACATCATGAAAATGTAGTCATGCCAATATTACAATCAAACAAAAAAAAATCTAAAATTTCACTCAATGGATAGATTTTTTCCTTTAAATTTTCTTTGGAAAAGGAAAGGAAAAATTCATAATCCATATTAAGAACAAATATCTATGTAAAAGTATATTTGATAGAGAAGTCTTAAGATCCAAAGTATCCATGGATGAGACTGTCCTACCCTGTAATAAAAAATTCATCCACATACAATACCATAATAACTGGATCAGAATCTACCAAAATAAAGTATAGGTCCAAATCGACATCACTCTTCTGGAAACCCAGCTTCTGCAACTAGCCATTTATCATGTTGTACCATTCCCTCAATTCCTACTTCAGTCCATACAAGGATTTATTTAGCCTACACACATGAGACTCACTCCCATGCAACTCAAAGCCCTCAGGATGCTCAATGTACACCTCCTCATGTATAAAACCAATGCGAAAGGAAGTCTTCACATCCTTCTGGTGAATCCTCCATCCCATCTCATTTGTTATAGATATCACTACTCTAATGGAGGTATAACGAGAAAATGGTGCAAAGGTATCCTCAAATTCAACTCCATTTACCTGTGAGAACCCACATGCCACAAACCAAGCTTTTAACTTCTCAACGATATCATCTGCAACAAGATTGATCTTGTAGATCTACCTAGACGTCACAACTGACTTCCCATCAAGACGTGGCACTACCTCTCAGACATCATTCTTCATTATAGAGGCATAATCCACCACCATGGCATCCCTCCATATCTGTTGTCTATTGGCCTCCTCAAAACTATTTGGCTCTATCTCTTCAACATCTGCCATGAAGCCACTCAACCTCTTTGGCAGTCTTCTCTCCCTAACTGACCACTTGGGTCTCCCCACTGCCTCATAAGCCTCCTTCAGGGTATCCTGAAGTGAACTTGGCTTCCTCTTCCCTGCAATAGTTTCTTGTGGAGGTATGGGAAAATCCTCATCTGGTTCCTCTCCTCCTAGCGAGGAAGGATCTGAAATAACCAAATGAGATCCTATGTGAGATATTGTGCCCGATGAACCTGCACTAGGTGATCTGGTATCAAGAAAAGTTGTGCTTTATCAAACTTTCACCCTTGAATAAGGTAATCCTATTTATCCTTATGTACCACCTAATTCTCCTGAAACATGTGGTGTGGCCCCTTGCTGAGGAGTCTGCCACTCTACCAGATCAATCTCCTGAGACCTCCTCAAATCTCACACCCCGCCTTAAGACAATATTCCTTTATGTAGGAAGGTATATGTAGTAGGCTTTGTTGGTCTCACTGTAACCCATCAATATACCTCTCTCTATTGTGGGTTCTAGCTTCATCCTCTTCTCCTTAGGGGCATGTGAATATGTAAGGCACATAAATATGCTTATGTTCCAAAATTTTGGCTTCTTGTTGGTATACATATCCTCAAGAATCTTGATCCACAAGATTCTATGTGGGTTCCTATTCTGTAAATAAACAATAATTTTAACCACCTCAACCCACAAGAATAATGGTAGACTCTGATCATGCAGCATCTCTCTAGCTTCCCCCACAATGGTCATATTCTTCCTCTCTTCCACCCCATTCTACTGAGGGTTATAAGGCACAATGAGATTCCTCTTTATGTTGACATTCCCACAAGTATCCCATCTCTGTTGAAGTGTACTCACCCACATTATCTAATCTCATCCTTTATCTTCCTCCCTCTCTAGTTCTCCACAAGAGCCTTAAACTCTTGGAATCATCAGAAGACCTCATCCTTGGTCTTCAAGAAGTAAATACAAGTCCTCCTAAATTGCTGAAGTATTTGGGTTTCTGGAAATGTTTCAAATATATGGCTAATTATTTGAAGACATTGGTAGCTTTTTTTCCCTCTTTATCAGTTGAATGAAAACGAATATTTGAGCCTTAACTTGGCTCAACTAAGCTCTGATACGATGTATAAAATTAATGATCTGCACCCCAACCCCAGTTTACACTTTTGCATGTGTTTATTTTAACCCAACCCACATGTTTTTTCATGCTGATATAAATTTCATAATGCATTAATTGTAAACATTCAAAGACTAATTCTACTATTTTTCACTTTTCTTATTAGTTGAAATTAATGCTAAATTTAGGCAAGCATTTAAGCATGAGATACCCTTACTTTTCATCAAGGCGACCCCAGAAAATCCCCACAGCCTCTTGGGGAAAACCGATATTTAAAGGAGGATTTTATTTCTTGAGAAATTAGTTTAATTACATAAAATTAAACATAGTACTTATCTCCCTTTAGCTCAAACATTAAATGCAATTTCCAGAAATTTGTGCCCACTCATAAATTCCAGATTTACAAATTTTTCCATACCCAAAAATTTTCTGCACTTTCCTAGAGATTTGTTCCTCGATTTATGTGCCCAGAAATCACCATGAAATTCGTGTTGAAGTAGCCTCAAAATATGTGTTGAGGATGAGGCAGGTTGCCTCGATTTTATTTCTTGTCTGCAGCATCAAAAACTGTACTTTGAGTGAGTGATTGTCCTAAAATTCGTGCCTCAAATTTCGAGCCAGATTAGAAATGCTTCCTCTTTGATTTTCATGCTCAGAACCTTGATTTATGTCCTCTTGTCCCTCGAAATGTGTACATCCCTCCTCCTCGATTTTTGAGTCTCATTCTTTGAAAATCATGCAGGAGATGTTTCCCTTCTCCTAGGAATTTGATCCTCCAATATTAGCTACAAATTATCCTTAGCAAACTCTCCTTTGCTTTAGATTTCCTCTCTCCTCTTCTCCTCCTGTTGTCTCAAGTGTGAAGTGAAGAATGAGCCTCCCTTCTCTCTTTTTGTCTTTTAGAAAATATTTAATCCCTAACCCTAGGATTAGGGATTATAAAAGATGTGCAATTGAGATCACTTTTCCCAAATGATCCCCCTCATAGATTGGCCCCATTACTTAAAAGCATGCTATTACCTTTTTCAAGTTGTGTACCTTTCCTATTTTTATCATAAAGTGATTTTCTATACTCATTTTAATATTAGAAAAATGAATTATGTACTTTACACATAAATTCACTTTATAAAGTTCAAGTGACTTTAATATTAGAAAAAGTACATGGTACACCACTTTTAAGTAACTATTCCACCCATGACATTAATATAACTCATAAATTTCACCAATACAAAAGTAATTGATGTGTCTACTAGGCTAAAATGGATAAATCCCTAGTAACACCTCTCCTTGGTATTATTTTCAACACTGAACAAAGCAGTTCTTGATCTTATGTTATGTGTTATATTGAGACACTTTACTATAATGGGGATTGTGATGAAGAATAGTGCATGGTTGATCATGTCACAGATATACTTGGAGAAAAGGATATCATGTTTTTATGGGCCGCAAGCTTCTTTTGTGTGGTGCATATACCCAATTTTCGGGATTGGTGAGGGAATTTGTCTGAGACATGTTTGACATGCTACCTATGAACAGGAAACATGCAAAGCATGTGTCGAACATGTGCCCTCACATATATGTGTCCAACACACAGTAAATGGGACATAACCTACAATGCAGGAAACTTTGTTGATCCTCCCAACATAACCCTAAATTTTGTGGTAAAACACATGCATCCACATCCTTGGGAGGAGATACACACTTACAATGAGGTAAGGATCAAACATGCCTTAAAATGACAATAGGGGAGATACATAGTTACCCTGAGCTAGGGATAAAGCATACCTATTTTCTATGAGTTACCTCAACCCCAAGATCTCTCTGACTTAATTCCCCACCCTCGATGCTCAAATAGGGGGAAGAGAATAACTCAGTGTCCTCGATGAACCCGAACCCTTTCCCAGGAGGCTCACATGTATCAATACATGCTTATCTCTTAAGAAACATATCAAAGTTCTCATATTTGTTACTACATCAAGAAGTTCGCTGAAGAGTTCAACGAAATTGTCTTATGTTGTACTTTTGAGCAACAAACTTTTATTTTCCTATTCATACAGGATATCAATTCAAATATTATGTTAGAGAAAATACATATCATAATGAAAAGAATATTATATTCACCTTTTATCCCTTTCATGCATGGGGGAAACAACCACAATTCTAAGCTTGTTTCATACAACAACATTCTCTGAGTCCATGAATAAGTCTCTATCCCAGAAATATACGATCAAACAATGTCTATCTTAGAGTGCATGCAAGGATCCATTTGACTAATTACTTGTCACAGGAACCATCAAATCCATCAATTCTACCCAACATACCATAAAAAAATTTCTACATGAGACATGGATCCTGATACTACATGGGATATACCAGTCAGGCCAAAAAAGAATTTTTAGCTCACAAAATTATTTAGCAAAAACATATATGAAATTTTCATTAATTGTTTTTCAATATGTAATCATAGAACTTCTAATAATTCACTACAAGTAAATAGTAGGTGTTGGGATCTCATCAAGGGTCTCTCCCTTTGAATGGGAAGCCTCTTCAATCATCGTTAATCACGACATCAACATGTATCTCATATAATTGTAATGTATCAACAAAATTTTTAGATCAAAGAGTCAAACTATATGAGGTTCTCATCATAGTCATGAAAAGTCACCATTAGCTACTTCACTGTCACATATGAACATGTCATGAAACATTCATCAAAGGTTAATTTCATATAGTTAGGGAAACTAAAATGTGTATCTTTATACCCCGGGATCATAACCTCACTTCTTTATCACATTATACAAACTTTTTTCATCAGAGTACTATCTTCATCAAGTTAGGGCATCCACTTGTTACATTGTTAAATTCACTATGGTGCTGAGTCATCATAGAAGATAAAATCATCAAAAAACTTATCAAGAAAACAAATAAGATAGTAAAAAGATCTTGGGTATCAAACCTACAACCATCTATTGCCATTAAAAGTACATTGTTGTCAACAATATCAAGTTATCCTATATCAAAAAGCAATGTTTGTATCCTTGCTTTATCTTAGAAAAAAACATGATATTCAACAAAGTCACATGATGGATCATATGCTTGTCAAATATCATAGGGATCATATTGATTGTTACTAGTATATCACATGTACCAAGAATTAAACTCACTTATGTATGTGACTAGTATGCATGAATCAAGTTATTACTAAGAGTGATATTCATGACATACCTCAAGATTTATCTTACCATTCAACATTGTAGTTAAATCAAAACATTGAAAAAATATGTAATACATACATTGTAGTATTCAAATACCTAAACACTTTGTATCATATAAACTTTTTCAACTCTCATATACTTAGAATAATTTTCACTTTTTCAAAATAATCATTTTCCTACAATAACTCTCTTTTCCTACACCATTTTTCATCTAGATGATCCTCTAAAAGGATGTACTTATAATATCTTTATCAAGAAGTTAGAAATGAATTATCAAATATTTAGGAAGGATAAGAAATAATATAAATGATAATTTAAAACAAGAACAATTTCATAAAGATATAATAAAGGTTAGGAAGCACTTATCCTTAACAAGGATGGAAGGGAGTAATCAAATCCTTCTTGATCCACCTTCCAAGCATCACTATTTTCGGTCATCCATATGTCAATGTTGCATTCAATATTTTCAATCTTCTTCATTAGTAGCTAGGCCCAACTAAGACTAGTCCATCTAAGGTTACACTAATTCTTCAAGATACTATCCAACAAGACCAAAAAAAAAAATATCCAAGAGATAAGCCTAATAGTCAAATCAGGTCCAAGTTAAGGTTTCCAATCTTGCATTCAGTAGTCAAAGTCAATGGTCAATTGTCAACAAAACCCTATGTCATAGTCGCATGGAGCCAGTTACCATGCAAATGGCTGCAACACTCCAACCACACAAAGAACCCTTCATGCATGCCCTTCCTTATCCCAGCCTTTCTCAAGCAATCCCTAAGTAATTAATCCCTATTAAATAGGATAATCAACCTTCCTTAATTGTGCCATCCCTATGGAGCCTTTCTCTGACTTTATAACTATAGTTGGGCAGTTTTCCAAAAATACAACTGATAGTTTACTTGTCTTTAACCTTTCTCTCAACTGGATCTCCATCAGAATTAACATGCATGTAGCTATTAATAGTGAATCATTAGTTACTTGGTAGATCACTACTTGTGAATTAAATCTATTTTAATTCACTTGATCTTCCACTAGCTCATCAATCGGTTAGAACTAGTTACTTGATTTCAACTCAATTAATATGAGTTAACTTATCAGACTCACACCACACTAGTGCTACAACTGCAACTAGACCCTGTAAATAATATAATCACTCTACATGCCTATCCTTTGACCCTCAAATCGAAATTCTTGAGCTAACTAAGTCTCTCACACCTAGTTAGCTATTAAAAGTTGTTATAAGATAATATTACAACTTACGTTTAATTTAATTAAGGATAATTAAATCAAAAGCCTCACATGGTAACCATTTCTGGGTGGCATTTTCTAGATTTTGTTTCTGGATTCGAATTTCATTGTTTCTTGTTGTAAATTTTAACGCTCCCTCTGAAAAGGAAAGGAATCAATATGTCTCGATCCGGTACCTTTAGAATGTTTTGCATGCACCACTTCCCTAGTGTTGTCCGCACATGCAACTCTTCTGAAACTGAATAGCCTCCAAACAACTAAATTGGTATAATGCATATGTCAGCGGAGTCTTGTGACAACTACTAGTTATTGCACATGTCTACTGGACTCTCTGCACTACTGCTGACATCTGCATATGTGCTCTCTGCACTAATGACAACTATGATCTGCACTCCAGTATCTCACACCTGTCACTCTGATTTTTGTCTTCCTGACATCAAACTGCATCAATCTAACCAATCCTTCCTGTTATTGTTGTACTGTGGGCTCCTTGTAGCAAGGTTCGATACATGAGACACACCATCTCAATGGACCCTGCCCAAAATTCTTCTTGGGATCATATCTGCATGTCACCCCACCTCACACCTTGAGGTTTAGCTACATCTACCCCCTCTGCCCATATGGATCGAAATTTCCCCCTCGTGGAGGTTTGTTCTTGAGTGGACTCTTCCACTTGTTATTCTCTCTGCTTCTCCAATTGTGGGTGCTCCAAAACCTTTTGAGACTTCTTTTGAGGCTGCATGTTGAGAGATAATTTCTCCCTCTCAACCACCAAGTCATTAGCCACTGCTTTTCTCCTCAAAGCTTTGCATGTATCTTTTACCTCAAGAGAATACAGTTTCTTGACTCTTACATTGATCTATTTCACTTGTCCCGTGGCTATGTTTTTAAGGAAAACCTTTCCTTTTCTAAACATCACATCATAACCATAGTATTCCAATACCTCTATGAATACAAGATTCTTCCTTAGGCCTAGAACATATAAAAAATCTGCTAGTCTGAGAGGGGAACTAGACTCCCTCTGAAAGGTAACGATACCTACGACGTTCGCACTATACCTCCTGTCATCTCCAAATACTATGTTCTACTGGAGGTCCTTCTCTACCAAGCCACTGAATATATCTCTCTTCCTCATCATATGGAACGAGGCACCATTTTCTAGATACCACATGCATCCCATTACAGTGTTGGTCATGCATGCAATGAGAGTAAAATCAAGCTCGAACTGTGAAGCCAATGCTTCACCCACTGCAACCGTAGGCTCCTTCCTTCTTTCCTTCTTCTATGGACAATTCGAAGCATAATGCCCATGCTTGTGACAGTGAAAATATCTGATCTTGGACAAGTCTCTCTTTCCCTCTTCACCTTGGGACTCCTTTCCCTTGGCTTTCTTCCCTTTTCTGACAAATTCACTATCTTCTTCTCTTTTTGTTGTTGGAGGTCTCGTCTCTATTCCTCTGCCTTATCTCTTCTATTACCAAGTTAGACCACAAATTCTCCCAGTCTGATAACTTCTCCCTCCCATTCACAGAGTCCTGGTAACTATGTCGGACCTTAGGAAGGCCTATAAGTGCTAGGCTCACCAAGTCATCATCAGCTACGGTCACACCAACACTTCCAAGCTCATATCGACATTGAGTGAACTTCGCCAACTATGTTGGTATCATCTCGACCTCCTCCTTCTTGATATTTCGGAGCTTGTCCTATAGCGCCAACTTCCTTTGATCGTTGTTGTTCTGAAACAGATCTGTCAAGGCCTTCCACATAGCATATGGAGTCACCATCCCATAGAGACTCTAGACAATATGATCTCGAACTCCCTCTAACGAGATCCTTCTCACCTTTGCTACCTTCTTATTCCATGCATCAAGAAGTTGGGCATCTGCTGCTGCGGGCTTGGGAATATCAAAATCTATGAATTCCTTCAACATGTTGTCCTCCAACACTGCATCCATCCTGTCCTTCCATGCAGTATAATTCGAATTTCCCTCGAGTGAAAATTTGAGTCTCAAGCCATTGAAAGACATCTTGATCTGCTGGTGGATCCTAAAGAATAAAATTTCAAATTTTAACATGTTCAAGACAAACTCAATTTCTTCTCTTCTATTGTGATTCTTGGTGCTCTGATATTGTTGGCGCTGTAATCAGCACTTGGAATGCATCAAGCGCCTGACCAAACACATCCTAAACTCTAAGGAAATTTAATGATTTTTTTTTATAATATTGATAGGTGGTTTAAACTCTCATTCACTGAATAGAGATTTCAGTCAAATCCATAGAATACTAATGAGGGTATTGGAGCCTAATGTGGTAGAAAAGAGTGAGTCTATAGCCTATGAGGAGAAGAAAATGTAAAATGAAAGAAGAAACAGTAGGTCTGCAAAGCATAAATCTACTACATTTGGTAGAAATTAACACAAGTAGAAGTTTAACAATATTTCATCAAGAGAAAGCTATTTCTAGTCTTACAATATTCTCACTGAAATATTATGAAAGATAATTGTCACGAGTGATGCTTTTTCGACTATTATTATATATATATATATATATATATATATATATATATATATATTACCAAGAAGGCTCACTATGTGAGACTAACAAAAATTGATAAAACACATGAACATGTCAAGACACTGATAAAAACACATAACGTATGAGGGATTGCAAACTGCAACTAAAGATAATAAGATATGGAAACACAAGTGAAAACTGACAATACACACACAAGATTGGTAATAATTCCTCAGAAGTTTCTTTCCATTTCATTCACTAAAAAGAGTGATCATATGAGTCAAGTTTCTAAAACCACGAATATTTACTTCATATCAGTTTAGCATATATATACAAAAACATGATACTTTCATCTCCACAAAAGAAGTAAATCTGTTCCAAAAAGCTATTACAATATCGTGAAAGAGAGGAAGCTTATTCCTAAATGTAAATACAAATTGTTGTATCATAAATAAAATAAATATCATGAAGGCTAACAATTTTAGTGGTTGTATGAGGTGGCAGTCTGTTGAAAGACCACTCTTATGTTCTGGTGCAACCAATCTTCACAAAAAAGTGTAAAAAATAGTGAGAGTGACATGTGGTTGTTCTCCTCTAAACGTGCAAAACAGAACCCTGGCATTTCGGAGGAGACTTGATACATGAGACCTCGCAACATCCATTGCAACTAAAAACTCCTCCACTTCACCTGGTTTGATGTCACCATCATGATAGAAAACCAAAAAATAGTCCCTTTTCATAATATGCTAGTATTTAGAAATAATTGCTACCTTCGCAGAAAAAGTAGCTATATCCGGAAACATGGAAAATTAACCCAAAAAATGAAAAGTCTCTCCAAGGCATACATGTTCCTTCATTCATCAGAGGTCGAGAATAGAGGAAAAATTCCTGATGGCCTTGGCTTTAGTCACCCTCTTATCTGACCTCTTTCTTTGCTTGACTCTGTGACTGAGCCTTTTTCTTCTTCTTGATTTTTTCTTCTAGGCTTTCCTCAATGTTGATAACTTCATCTCTTAATGTAGGATGGGAAATCAACTTGCTGTTAAGCCTAAGTTTATTTTTGGGCCTGGTATGAGGTCTCTTGATATAGTGATTTAGGATGAACTTAGACCTTTTACCTCCATGCCTGAATCTACTAGATTATTCTCATACATATTCGGATTCTGTATATTCAGGGTCACTGCTGTCTTCATAGGAGGAGTAGGAGTGTATCACAATTTTATTTCTCTTCTTGGTTAAAGAGCCAATGGAAGAAACTAATTGAGCCAAAGTGGGATCTTCTTCTAGGACAGGCTCTGACATTTTCCATTTGCCCTTCTTTAGGGATAGCATAACCAGTGAGAGAGTGGACTCTGTGAGAGAAGTACCACTGCTTGGTTGTGCTTGATGAGATGTTTTAGGCACATGGCTTGATATTTTCACACCAGGGTTGACTTCCACTAGTGAAAAAGTAGGCTTATATGCTAGAATTCATGGGTTGACTTCCACTATTTCTTCTGCCATGAAGAGCTTCTTTCTACATTCGCTTCTTGAAGAGGAAGTTATTTTATCCTTGTCCTTTGACATAGAATTTTTAGGAGACACAAAATTTTCTTGTTTCAGTTTCTTCTTGTATTCCTCCATGAAAGACCTTAGGGTTTGATGTTCCCAACGTGAATTGTTCACTGGTGAACTGTTGACAGGGGCTTCATCAATTGGTGTCACTGCTGGCATATGCATATGGTTTTCAGCCTTCCTAATCGAGCTTCTAGTTGGCCTTTTGACTGAGATGGAGGGAGTGTTAACTTGGCAGAAAGCTGATGAATGGACAAAGTTAGGTTGTGAACTGCTTGAGACAGGGGTTTCACTAGTTTTCTCATGAATATCTCTTTTCTTAGGCTTCCCTACCCTTCCCCTGGAGTTTATGCTACCAAACCCTTCCTCTCTCAGAAACTTATCCCAAGGGGTATTCTTCTTTCTAAGATGATAGACAATTAGAATTTTAATTAGACCCCTATGATATAAATTGTGCAAAGAGTAATTTGTGATCTTCTGCAGTTTTAGGGACATTTTGAGAAAAGACTTATATAGAAAATAAGGTAAGTTCATAGGTCTATCTCCAAAAATATGAGCAAGGAATCTTAACTGATAAAGGAGGACAAAGGAGAACCTACCCTCACATGTAATGTATTTTTGGACTGTGGTGATCACATGCTGCCACTCAGCCTTAAAACAAGAAATGTGTGCAGTTGGATTCCACTTAACATTAACATGTTCAAGCTCAAGGTAGAGACTTAATTCTCTGGGGAGCATTTTGTTTTTGAACCAGTGTTCACCAGTTGCAGAGGTTTGGGTAGTACGAGCTGTGATGGCCTCAGAGATGTTGAATGTCTTGCTTCCTAGCTTGACTTTTTCACCATTGAAGCTCTCAGTAAAAGCTTGAGCTAAAGCCAAATTCTCCCCAGAAAACTTTTGTAGAAATTTATACCAGCCAACAGATTTAAACTGTGGTTTAGTCCTAGCATCAAAGAATCTAATATTTGTTGGCTCTGACCTATTCAAATTACCACCTATCCCCATTCTTCCAACAGTTAGATTGCTCACAAACACAAATGTTCAATTCTGGCAGCAAAACCCTACACGAAGCCCTAATTTTCATGCCTTGAAATACTAAAACTGATTGCTGGAGGAATGATTTCAGTTTACCTGTATGCTGCACATAGAACTTTGGTTGAGTGAACACCGCGCTGTATCCTCTGATTTCACGCTTGTAATCATGGTATAGAGTTATTCCATGCTTTGAAATAATTCAAAAACATGCACCAATTCACTCCACTATTCTCAACACTCCACAGTATCATTAAATGACTGATACCTCGTACTATGATCTTTGCTTCACTTAAGTGGGGTAGCTATAGGTTAGATGCATAGATAATGTAACCACTCACTAGTAATAATGCTCCTAGGTCAAACAATAATTAATATTACTTAAAAGAATAATCATGTTCATCGCATAGGAGGTCTTCAATGATCTTCCAACATGAATGATCCTTGCTTTAAAAATATTCTTTACCGCTCCTATATGCTTTGAGAAATAAATTTCCTTACCTTTGAATTGCAATAAACCAAATCTCAGTGAAATAGCTGCAATTTTCACTGAGTTATCACTATGAACAGGTCCCTGAAGAAATCACAGCCCTTTTCATTGTGTGAGTAATATGACATTCAATTTAGAGAAATAGTTTCCTTCCATTACATCACTATCTTGACAATGAAATTAAAACAGAGGTAGCTATTATCCCAAATAAGGTGGCTGCAACTTTATTACCCAAACGAAAAATAACCTTCGATACTATCTTAAGTTAAAATATATATTTTAACTTATTTTATGAACCTAAAACACTAATAACACCTATACACTTAAAAGTACCTTGATTTTGAGACTCTTTTTTGACCTTTATTGAAAATGACTCAAACTTTGACATGAACTAGGACATTAGAAAAAATTTGAAAATAGTGATATGATGGTGATTGCACCATTAAAATTTTCAATCCTAACAGTTACCATGTATAAATTATATAGAAACTCTATACCAATGGATTCAATTTGATCATGTAATGTACTAAAATAAGATACTGAATCCTTCTACTATATTTGCGGAATATAAAAGACGATCGCTCAATCCCATGCAAGTAAGATAAAGGAAATTATCAATCACACAACGCAAGATGTATCTGGGGAAAGCACCTGCTCAAAACCCCTCTATCATATATTTTACATAGTCAAATAATCATGAAACACTTCAATGCTTTCTCACACCGAGAAAATATTGCACTCTACCAATTGTCTCACCCTAATCCTGCATAAAACGGACTAGCAATTCTTAGGCAAAATTGACCAACACTTAGCCATTCTCATCCCTTCCTTAGCTCAGCCTTTCTCACGCAATCCCTAGGAAATTAATCCCTACTAAATAGGATAATCAACCTTCCTTGATTACGCCATCCCTATGGAGCCTTCCTCTGAATTTATAACTGCACCTGGGCAGTTCGCCAAAAATACAACTGATAGTTTACTTGTCTTTAACCTTTGTCTCAACTGGGTATAAAATTAATGATATGCACCCTAACCCCAGTTAACAATTTTTCATGTGTTTATTTTGACCCAACCCACATGTTTTTTCATGCTGATATAAATTTCATAATAAATTAATTGTAAACATTCAAAGATTACCTCTACTATTTTTCACATTTCTTATCAGTTGAAATTAATGCTAAATTTAGGTAAGCATTTAAGCATGAGAGAGGCTTACTTTTGGTTAAGGTGACCCAGAAAAACCCCATAGCCTCTTGGGGAAAATCAATATTGAAAGGAGGATTTTATTGCTTGAGAAATTAGTTTAAGTACATAAAATTAAACATAGTACTTATCTCCCTTCAGCTCAAACATTAAATGCAATTTCTGGAAAAATTTTACCACTCATAAATTATAGATTTACAAATTTTTCCATACCCAGAAATTTTCTGCACTTTCCTAGAGCTTTGTTCCTCGATATATGTGCCCAAAAATCACCATGAAATTTGTGTTGAAGTAGCCTCAAAATATGTGTTGAAGATGAGGCAGGTTTACTCAATTTTCTTTCATGTCTATAGCCTCAAAAAACGTTATGTGAGTGAGCAACTATCCTAAAATTAGTGCCTCAAATTTCAAGCCAGATCTGAAATGCTTCCTCTTCGATTTTCATGCTCAGAACCTTGATTTATGTCCTCTTGTCCCTTGAACTACGTGCATACTCCTCCTCAACTTTTGAGTCTCATTCCTTGAAGATTGTGCAAGAGATGCTACCCTTCTCCTAGGAATTTGAGCCTTCAATCTTAGCTGCAACTTACCCTTCACAAACTCTCCTTCTCTCCTTGAAGTTTCCTCTCTCCTCTTCTCCTCCTACTCTCTCAAGTGTGAAGTGAAGAATGAGCCTCCCTTCTCTCCTTTTTTCTTTTAGAAAATATTTAATCCCTAACCCTAGCATTCAGTGGTTGAGATTTTATCTCGAAATCTCAAGATGTGCAATTGAGATCACTTTTCCCGAATGACCCCCCTCATAGATTGGCCCCATTACTTAAAATCCTCCTAGTACCATTTTCAAGTTGTGTACCTTTCCTATTTTTATCATAAAGTCATTTCCTTAACTCACTTTAATATTAGACAAATCTTGTCTCATACAACAACATTCTCTCAATCCATGAAGATGTCTTTATCCCAACCATATACAATTAATCTTTTTCTAGCTTAGAGTGCATAAAAGGATCCATTTTCCTGATTTCTTATCATGGGAACCACCAATTCCATCAATTCAAACAAGCATACTATTAAAAAAAAATTTACATGAGAGGTGGATCCCAATATTGCATCGGATATAATAGTCATGTCAACAAAGAACTTTTAGCTCACAAAATTAATTAGAAAAAACATAACTCAAATGTTCATTAATTTTCTTTCAATATGTAATCATAGGACTTCTAATCATTCACTGCAAGTAAATAGTAGGTGTTGGGATCTCATCAAGGGTATCTCCCTTTGAATGGGAAGCCTCTTCAATCATCATTAATCACGACATCAACAAGTATCTCATATGTATCAACAAAATTGTCAGATCAAAGAGTCAAACTATATCAGGTTCTCATCATAGTCATGACAAGTCACCATCAACTACTTCACTGTCACATATGAACATGTCATAAAACATTCATAAAAGGTTAATTTAATATAGTTATGGAAACTAAGAAGTGTATCTTCATACCACAAGATCATAATCTCACTTATTTATCACATTATACAAACATTTTTCATCAGATTACTATCTTCATCAAGGCAGGGCATCCATTTGTTAAATTGTTAAATTCACTATGTTGTTAAGTCATCATAGAAGATACAATCATCAAAAACCTTATCAATACCAACAAGAAGATAGTCAAAATATCATGGGTATCAAACCTAAAACCATCTATTGCCATTAGAATTACACTACTGTCAATAGTATCAAGTTATCTTATATCAAAATTCAATGTTTGTGGCCTTGTTTTATCTTAGACAAAATCATGATATCCAACAAGGTCACATAATGGATCAGGTGCTTGTTAAATATCGTAGAGATCATAATAATTGTTACTAGTATATCACATGTACCAAGAATAAAACTCACTTATATATGTATGTGATTGGTATGCATGAAGCAAGTTATTACTGAGAGTGATATTCATGACATACCTCAAGATTTATCTTACCATTCAACATTGTAGCTAAATCACAACATTGAAAAAAATATATTATACATACATTGTAGTATTCAAATACCTAAACACTTTGTATCATATAAACTTGTCAACTCATATATACTTAGAATACCTTTCAATTTTTCAAAATAATCATTTTCCTACAATAAATCTCTTTTCCTACAGTGTTTTGCATCTAGATGATCCTCTAAAAGGATCTACTTATAATATCTTCATCAAGAAGTTAGAAATGAATTCTCAAAGATGCAGGAAGGATAAGCAATAATATAAATGATAATTCAAAACAATAACACTGTGATAAAGAGATAATAAAGGTTAGGAAGCACTTATCTTTAACAAGGATGGAAGGGAGTGATCAACTCCTTCTTGATCCAGCTTCTAAGGGTCACTATTTGCTGCCATCCATATGTCATTGTTGCATTAAATATTTTCAATATTCTTCATTAGTACCTAGGCCCAACTGAGACTAGTCCATCTAGGGTTACACCAATTCTTCAAGATACTATCCAACAGGACCAAACAAACAATATCTAAGAGATAAGCCTAATAGTCAAATCAGGTCCAAGTTAGGGTTTCCAATCCTGCATTCAATGGTTAAAGTCAACAGTCAAATATCAAAAAAACCCTATGTCATAGGCGCATGGAGCCAGTTACCATGCAAGTTGTTGCAACTCTCCAACAACACAAAGAACCCTTCATGAATGCGACTACATCTGAAAATTTTGAGTTCCAAACCTGCAACCATGGACAAAATTCTTTTCTTCATAATGTGCAAGCTAATCATATCCAGGCCCTTCTTCTAGGCATACTTCAAGGGATCCTCTCAAACCCTAGCCTCATGTTATCTTCCAAACCCTAAATCATCTTACCAAGGGTGCCTAGGGTTTCCTTCAAACCCTAGCATTTTTTTAAGTCTCCAACATGTTTGATTTCTTTCATCAATGATTTCTTCATAGAGGTGATATCCATGAATTTTCTTCCGTCTGGCTCTATTTTCTTAGGGCTATATTTTTCTTTGATTTTATAAGCACATTACATTATTTACACATTGAATTCACACCAAAATATTATAACATTATTACATCATATGTAATTATGTAGAAAGTACAACATCATCAGTAATGCAGTGAAACAGAAAAAAGAACAACAGAAGAAAATCAAGCACATGTTGAGACATCAAGATACCAAGGAAAAACCACACAAGGTGGAAACCCTCAATCAATTCTTCTTCTTCTATTAGATTTCATCAATCGATCGACTTAAATACAAAGTAAATACAAAGTAAATTATCATGAGACATCATATACAAATCAGTTCACAATTTTATTTGTGATTTGAATGAACCAAATACAACAAAGCAACTATCATAAATTTACACTTTGTCATATCAATCATTTCATCTATGTCATGCTTATGATGTCAATACTACAGTTAAGTAAATTTTGTCAATTATGTCATGCCAAAAATTGTTACTACAATTTTGTCAATTTTGACATGCCAAACACTGTCTCTACAATTCTGTTAGGCCATACTAATGGATTTCTATACTCCTGTGAATATGTACAATGTCATACCAATATAAATGATGCATGAATGCCATTCATACAAAAGGTTCCAACCATATTGTACTCGTTCTTTGTGGATATCATGAATACCTCGGTGCCATACAAACCCAAACACCACGAATCCATAACACAACTATGCAGGGGCATACCATACAAAAAAGGTGTGTGACTATAGCTAGTGTTATATAAGAGACATATATCTAACATGTGTGATATCAAGTGCATATAACATATTTGAAGCCAAGAACTGATTTTTATATATGTGATGCCATATGTTGTGAGGGACCATAGTGATGCGATGCCGTACATTGTGAGGGACCATACATATATGTGATGCGATGTCATACAATGTGCGGGGCCGTTCATATTGCAGAGGTATAATATATAAGTCGTAGGGGAACCGAACCATATAAGTGATGCGAATATATATATCAAAGCCAAACCATAGGAGATTGAAAACAAAGAAATTGAAACCATGTGTCATTACAAAGTACAGAAAGTGAAAATTCATGCCATCATATGCCATTACAGAGAGAGATCATAACTAATCCAATACGGCCAAACCAGAACGATGAGGTTACTGCCATTAATCATTATTCGAGAGTCATGTTCTATACGTTATACAGAGAGTGAATGCGAGTTTTGAAGCATGATTCGAGAGTACTGTAGCCAAGAAAGAGACATGTTGTGGCGCGAGAGAGTTTTGATCCAGAAACGTAAATCCATTCAGAAATATGAGATCAAATAGACTATCGAAATGTGAGCCCATTTTAGTAACAAGAATGGTCATGATTGATGATTCCATATGAGATGTGAGAACCATATGGGAGAACTGAGCTATAGAGTGATGCGAGATATCATGTAATATGCGAAAGACTCTTGTCCATCCATACAGAGAATATATGTGTGTTATGTTTGATCAATAGGACCTCTATTTATACAATAGAGAGAAGGCCCTTTGATTTGGTGGGAAACTATTTTAATTTTGAATTTAACAAATTATATTATTTTCCCAAATAATACTTTTTTACTTTTTTATTAGGGAATTTCTTCTTCGCTACAAAATTTAACAGGTTGTATCCTTTTATTTTACTGTTTTATAATAACAAGATAGATAAATTGGTAAAAAGTTTCTTATTTCAGGTAAGACATCACTTAGTTTATTGTTCCTCAAGCTTAATTTTTTGAATAATTGGTGAGAGCTATAAGAAAGGGCAGTGGTGCCACTATCAAGATCGTTGTGAGGAAATATTAAATTTCAAGAAATGATAGCTTATCTAACTCTAGTGGCACACTCCCACTCAACATGTTGTCACTTAGACTAAATATTTTGAAGTTAGAACAATTTCCAATAGAAATTGGTATGTTTCCACTCAATTGATTTCCTCGAGAATAGATAGAATTCAATTCGGTAAATAGGCCCAACTCTTGTGGAATGATGTCATTAAATCTGTTTAAGCTAATTTCCAAGTCGATCAGAGTATAAATGTATGACAAAGTAGAAATTTTGGAACTGTTTTACTATTAAGAAAACAAAAACAAATGGTTTAAATTTTTAGCTAACCATTGAAGGCTTTGAAATTGTAAATTCATAAATCTAGAAGGATACATATGGAAATTCTATTTTCAACCAATACGAGATTTTATATGGAGTATGTTCCTAAAAGCAATAAGACTTAGTTATGACCTTTTTCTTCTAAATGTGTAATGGGTTGTTAAAGCCTTATATTTCTAAAATCCGATTGAGTAATAAGTTTCTCTCAAAAATTTCTAACCTTGGATTTATTGGTCCTATGGTCTTAATTAAAATTATTTGATGATGGCTATACAATGTTATGAAATATGCAAATTTAAAAACCAATTAACACTTTAATTGAATATATTATTTTTTTCTATGAAATATGCAAATTTGAATTTTACATGCTGGGGAAGTTTCCAAGTTATAGGCTTGGCAATCCAATAAACAATTCAAAAGGTTAATGATAAACTAATAAATTCATGTCTAAAATTTAAAAATATTTTTTAATAAATAAAAAGTAAGTTTCGACCTATGAGTTTTGGGACTTTGCAATATCACCATAGTCTGTTTATTGTGCTTGGGAATTAATTTCTTAGGCATGGTCGACATGTCTAATATCAACACAATTGCATTTATAGCATAAGGGTTCCAATGCAATTTCTATATGTTTTTTCAAAATTATTTACAAGTTATAATTACATGTATAGGCTTGTTTATTTTATAATAGACTTTTCACAACTTTAATTTAATTATTAATAATTATTAGGTGGATGGTAGAGATTTAATCCCCATGGAATATGCTAAAATATTCATAATAGTATTCACAAATCAATTGATCTCCAAATTAATTATGGTATTTTAATTAGTTTATCTCAAATTGATTAATTAAATAAAATTTCATATCAACACATCATATTGGGCATGTGATATTTATAAGTCATGATAATTGCCCATGGTTTTCTAAAAAGAGTTATTTACAAAGTAAGATATCGTATTAATTATTTTTATAATAAATAATAATAATAATAATAATAAGGTTATAATTTAGTTAAATTTTATGATATTTTTTAACCTATACAATGTGAGATGTTTCATGGGTAAGTGTTTTGATGTTTATCATGGATTAATACCTATCAACATTTACCATCCATTTAATTTATATGGCTTCACTAGTAAATATGATATGATAATACATATGCACCACCATATGTGGTTTTTAATCAATATGCATACCCTATGTGACAATGTGTGTTTCCTAAGTTACGATAGTTATGCAAGGAAGAAGCAACGCATCCCTTTCCATTACCTCAAATGGACTTGCCACATGGTGTGCTATGAAGCCTAAAAATGATCAAAAATTAAAGTGGCATATCAAAAATTTTAAGTAGGCAAGGGTTAATTTTCCCAAGGTCTGGGTCCATACCACTAAATGGGTACTTAAGTACATGGCACCTACCCATTGTTGTGGTGATTCCTTTGGATTGATCTAATACCACTTGGCACCACAAATAAACATCTTCTTAATTTTCCTTTATGCTTCCATGTCATCCAACCATTCCTCGTGCTATAGGTCAATGCCAAATCGACATCCATGTTGGCAAGAATACATTTGGGAAGTGATTTTAGCATACAAATATGGGTTTTTCCCTTGCACATCCATCACAATATTGCTTCTTCCTTGCATAACTATCGTAACTTAGGAAACACAAATTGTCACATAGGGTATGCATATTGATTAATGACCACATATGGTGGTGCATATGTATTATCATATCATATTTACTAGTGAAGCCATATAAATTAAATGGATAGTAAATGTTGATAGATATTAATCCATGATAAACATCAAAACACTTACCCATGAAACATCTCACATATATATCCTAGGGTGAGATGTGTCATAACGTTATGTGAATAATGTCTTTTTTTCATTTCTTTTTTTAAGTATATTAAGCATAAGTCTTACTATTTATAATTATATTCTCCTTTTTCGAGAGAGAATTGCTAAGAGCCATAAATGTGTAGCTCATGGAGTTAAAACAAGAATCAAACAAAACTTTTTCTTAGACTTGTGTTGATGGTTTTGAAATAGAAGACACAGGTGGTCATTTTTAGTTTGAAAAATAATTTAGAGGAAATAATTTATAGTAAGCCTCCCACTTGTGCCCCAGTGAGAAAAGGAAGAAAGGAAAAAGTTACATCTAAAATAATACTTAGTCATGTTAGATTTTTACAAAACTTCATAGTGATAGGAATTTGTTCTCCAAACAGATGTATGTAGCAAGTTTGTATCCCTACCTCAAAAATGAAAATATTTCTTCCTAGGGAGAGATTATGTATACCCATAATATTTAGCATCTAACATTCAATTGAGAATACTAGAGAGTTTACATTTAGTGCTTAATACGATCCTTTATCCAAGAAAGGTGATAAAAACCTTCTACAATATTGGTTTTATACCCAAGGTGAAGTAAGGAACATGGAGTAAGGAATTGTAGTGTGACCTTAGAACGATCAACAAGGATATATATCATCTCATTTTTTAGCACAATCAATTACTTATCATGCAAATGTATTCTCTTACTCTAATGGGGCTAACATTCTTAAAAATTAAGAAATCTTGTTACGAGAAAATAAATTGTATTTTAAAAGGTGATAGCATGAAAAAACTAGTAACTAAGGAAAATCCTAAATATTTAACCATGGGCTTAGATAACCAAAAAAATATCAATCTAACATAAGTATATCATGATTAAGTTCCCTTGGTAGAATTTCCTCTACTCCAACACAATGACTTTAAATAAGAAAAAGAAGGTTTGGAGTGATTCAAAGTTGTAGTCATGTGGATGAAAAATGCAATAGAAATGGGGGTTTGAATAAGGAAAATAGTGATGGGGATACTAGGAGTACTGGTTATGAAATAAAATAAAATAATATATCTATATATATATATATATATATATATATCCTATTCAAAATCCAATGTATGGAAACAATTATTGTTTAACAATATATCAACCTCTTTGAAAGCAAGCAAAAGGAACAACAAAGAGATCCAAGTGAATGTATTAGAAAAATCATTAAGGGTGTCAAAAAATGCTATCATCTAAGAGTGGAAATTCCAATGCCAAAATTGAGGAGGTCAATCCTTGGAGTGGAGCTAGTGACATGAGTGTAGATATTCCCCACCATTGTGCAAACTAATAGTGAAAATAGTAGAGGTCAAATCATCATGTCTTAGTAGTTCAAAAGCATATGTTACTACATTAGATAATAATGTGTAGGCATCATTCACTAAAAGGGATCAAGGCCAAATTCAAGGGTCAACTATTGATGATAAATTATACGACTAGCTAACAACCAAAGCATGGTAGAGGAAATGAAATATGTAGGTTCTTGTTTCATATTAGCCTTGCATGAAGTATCACTTCATATTATTCAAAATCCATTAATAACCTTCAAAGAGCCAAACCCTAATGTATGGAAACAATTAGTGTTTAGCAATACATCAACCCCTTTGAAAGCAAGCAAAAGGAACAACAAAGAGATCCAAGTTAATGTATTAGAAAAATCATTAAGGGTGTCAAAAAATGCTATCATCTAAGAGTGGAAATTCCAATGCCAAAATTGAGGAGGTCAATCCTTGGAGTGGAGCTAGTGACATGAGTGTAGATATTCCCCACCATTGTGCAAACTAATAGTGAAAATAGTAGAGGTCAAATCATCATGTCTTAGTAGTTCAAAAGCATATGTTACTACATTAGAAAATAATGTGTAGGCATCATTCACTAAAAGGGATCAAGGCCAAATTCAAGGGTCAACTATTGATGATAAATTATACTACTAGCTAACAACCAAAGCATGGCAGAGGAAATGAAATATGTAGGTTCTTGTTTCATATTAGCCTTGCATGAAGTATCACTTCATATTATTCAAAATCCATTAATAACCTTCAAAGAGCCAAACCTAATAGTAAAATATACTTAAGGAATATGTACCCAATATTATTAAGTAATTAGCACCAACAATGAGGATAAAAATGTAGCCATACATGAACTCATTATAGGTTGTAGTTGTAAGGTATCTATAAATATTTTGGAGGAATGAATATTCTAAAACTAATATTCAGATTTAAAATGTGTACATGGTCAAAATTTTCAAGGAAAATGACTATGCAATGGAGGATAATTGAGTTGAAAATATTACATGAATGTTTCCCTTTATTGTAAATGTATTGGCTAAATACTATTCATATGGAAATTCATTATATTTTAAGGCATAAATTGTAAATATAAAGATGATAAACGTTGATCGAGTGCTTTGTTAAGGTGCTCCTTGGTGTGAAGTCACTAGTTCAATTCCCCGCCCCAATCAGGGTGATGTATTGGACATGATAAAGATATATTCCTACCAAGCTGACCAAAAAAAAAAACTCCACGGGGTCTTGGATAGATGGTGAGCGGGTGCTTTGTTAAGACACTCCTTTTTGTGAAGTTACAGGTTCAACTCCCCGCCCTGATCTGGATGATATATTGGACATGATGAAGATGTAATCCTGCCAATCTTACAAAAAAAAAAACATCTAAAATTTCACTCAACATAGAAATTTTTTCCTTCAAATTTTCTTTGGAAAAGGGAAGGAAAAATACCAAATCCATATTAAGAACAAATATCTATGTAAAACTATATTTGATAGATAAATATTAAGATTTAAAGTATCCATGTATGTGAACCATTTTTGTCAAACTAATATAATAGTATCATTAACATGGTAAAAAAGCATGCCATTAATATATATGAGGAATGGACAATACCTTCACTATGACTTCTTATTTGAAATAATCATACCTTTATACAATATTTAGAAAAGCTTCTACCTATTTGATGTTGTTAGGGCCACTTATCCTAAAACATCTATTTTCATAATTTGTCCCCCTTTATCAACAATAGTAATAACAAATCCATTCCTTTGGAATCTATGATGCATTCTAGAGTGATTATTCAAAATTGCAAAGAGCTCTAGAAAGTATCGATATGGTCTACATGTTTTCATTAGGGACACAAAACGGTTGAGACAATAGGGATATCTCTTTAACATGGGAAAATATATGATTAGTCAAATATAATTATACTAAGCTATAGCTTCACAACATTTATCTTTATGTTTCATTAGTTGAAGACCAATATGGTATACTTGAAGAGTACAACCAATTCAAATTCACAACTAAACTAGCAGTTAAACTTATAGCATTTAGTAAACAATGTAAAAAAATTAGTTAGAATTTTTACACATAAACATGTTTATATGTCATGTTAAATTTAAATAGCAATCTTATCACCAATAGGTGTAAAAAAACTGCACTAATTTCTTGGTAGTAACTATTATTGGAGAGCTTACTTCATGGATATGATATTGCACTTATAGATGGATAAAAAATGAAACAAAATCTACATCTACAACCTCCATAATACAATATTGTAAAGGCATATTATTTTCATGTCCAAAATATTTACAAATCAATAATACATAATTGCCAAAATTTCTTGCTATTGTAAGATGAATAACAAGATTCAAATTATTGTCTATTGTGCTTTGAACAAATTATAATGTAGAAAAAAATTGATCCTTGGAGGCAACTACAACATTCCTTGTTTCATTTGTATTGCTAAGAAAATTAGATATGCTTCGTCTCAATCTCCTAGAAGAAATTGAATATGCCATCAAATCCTTTCTGACACTTTCCAACACCATTGTCACTTCTCTCATAGTTGGTCTTCCTTCAGTCGAATCTTTTGAGAAACTCATACCAACATGTAGAAAAGTGATGCAGGAGCATTAAGGTAGAGTCGGAAATGTGACAAGCTCGTCACATGTTGTGGCTTGGGAAGAGGACTACCAGTCCAAAGAATTTGAATACTTTATTTTTTTAAAGTATTTTGTTAGTTAATTTGGGCTAATACAACCATTGTCATATGTAAGTTAAAAGAATAGTTAAATTAGGATTAGTTAAAAATTTAGTTGAATAAACTATTCTAAAACTGAATGACACTTTCTCAACCATATGGGGATTTTGGGAAAGGTATAAAACAAAAACCAAATCCACCATTATGGGGTTTTTCCATCCATAGAGAAAAATAGAGAATGACAGGGAAATAGGTGTGAGAGAGGGTTGAACAGAGAGTGGGAATAAATGTAAAGACCAACGATCCCAAGGCTTTGTTCTATGTAGTTTCATTTATAAATTAATTCCAAGTTTTTTGGATCTTGATCAGGCTCTCTGTTTCAACCCGTTTGTTTTATTTCCCTGTCGAAATCAAGTATTGCATTGATGTGTTATTTTTTATGGGTGTTCTTTCTATTAATGCATAGACAGATTGAGTGAGAGAATGAAGTTCCTGTGAACTTCACACAAGAAAATATGTGGCAGAGACCAAGGGCTGAGAGATGAAGAATGAACCCAGGAGGGTTTTGTGCATTTACAGGCTCAATAAAGCTTAGGAGATATAGCGTTGAAGAATTTTGAAGAAGCTCAAGAGGAGTAGAATGGAGGAAGTAGTATTGTAGATCGGTGACAACTGAAAAGGAGAGACCGAATAAAGAACCTTAGAAGAATTCCTAAGGAGGGATCGATGGCGAGGATTGAATAGCAGAGTCAAAGGTTTAAGGATTGATGGTGGAGATTAGAGCGGGAAAAAAGGGGGAAGAAGAGCCGAGAAGGTTGAGTGGATGGCTGCGATTAAATCGTAGATCCAAAGACAAGAGATGAACAGTTAAGGTGAGTTAAAGAAGTGCGAAATAGACGCGTGTCGGTAGGGCGCAATTTCGCATCGACGATTAAAGTATTTAAGAGTTAAGGATTTCACAAGGTGAACAAGCTAACTTGCGATGCGACGTAGTAAGAATGGTTGGATGCGATGTAACGAGATGGAGCCATGTGTCGTCTTTGTGCAATAGCACAGTTCACAAATTGTTGTGGTTTATCTTATTCACAAAGAGTTGAAAGTTGTGGGCAGGCGACTGCAATGTGCTGCGATTGGTTGGGAGTGAGTGGGACCCTCTGGTAAGGAGGTTCCATGTGTAGGTTACGTATTTTTGGTTATGTGCATTATATTATAAAGAGAGTTGTTTGATCAATTCATGATTGTATGTATTTAACGCTGTTATTTGTATCCGCTGCATATAAAGGTAGTTATGTGGGTCCTAACCCACAAGTCCACAGATTATTTGTAAAATGCAGTTACAGCTGTATCAATTGGTATCACAGGAACAAGATCTAAGAGGCGGTGTGAAGGACTTTGAACTAAGCAAAGTTGAGAAATATTGCTCATTGATTCTAATCGAGTGAACCTTAAGAGGTAAGACTGTGGACTAAAGGCTTATAAAAAAGCATAAGAGCTACAAAAACATGGTTAAAGTAGTATCACAGAAAATAAGTAGTAGTAGGAGTGAAAACATCTCAGCAAGAATTTCACAACCTTTAAGGGCAGTGATGAAGGAAGCTAGCAAGGGTTTCTAGGAAGAAGAAGAAGTGTTGTAAGAACCTAGTATTTCAGCTTAGGTTGAAATATAAGAGGACACTAGTTTTCTCAAGTGAAGATGAGTTGTGAGGGTGAGCCTAGAAGGAGCATAGAGGACTACTCAAGGATGGTTCTAGATTGAGGACCAGTACTTTCCAAAATACCAAGCACAGAGGAAGTTTGGTGAGGTAAGTTGTAGCAAGAGGAATTGTTACTGAAGGGGCTAATGCAATTCATAGAGTGTGAAATAACCCAAGAAGATGACTATTTAAAGTCATAATAGAGGTTCATGGGGAAACCACAAAGTGAAGAAGGAATATGTCAAGACAAATGGCATATGGAAGCAGATGACTGATGAAGAATATAAGAGAGAAATAGTTGAGATGAGAACCCATCTTGATCTATTGATGGAGTTGCTACAGAGGAGTGATGAAGACCAGAGGTGTGGATGGACTATGATGAAGAAATTGAAATGGCATGGGCCACAGATAAAGAGGGAAAATTGGTTGAATGCTCAAGAAGAAGAAGAATTACTTGGAGTAGCAGAGTATGAAAAGAAATTTCTGCATATGAACTGGAACATGGATTATTTTTTGAAGAAAATGATATAATACTAACAAGAGGTCTATTATGTTGGCCAAAGTTATCATTGATGTCAATATGAGCATTGTTGAAGATGTAAAACCATAGATCTATTAAACCCTAATGCCTAGATTCCTAAATGTATACCCTATTCAAAATATTAGCTCTATCAATCCCATATTTCTTCATTCATGCTACCTTATTTTTATTCATATTAGAACACCATTAAAAAAATCTTACTAATCAATCCTAGTTCTATGAATGGGCTACGTAATCCTTGGCTCCGAATATGTTTTGAAACAATATCAAAAATTCCTTTGATTATTGGCACACAAAACATGTTCCCTATGACCATACATGGCAAACATAATGTTTAATGCTGGCAGCATGGTGTACAAACATGACATGCATATTCCTACATGGCAGACATAATGTATAATGCAAGCACCATGGTGTACAAACATGACAGGATGGTGTACAAACATGACATACATGTTCCTACATGGTAGACATAATTTATTATGCAGGTAGCATGGTGTAATACATCACTCACATGGCAAACAAGATATTTTTTCATATTTTTTTTTTATATGATCCATATTTCATATGGCAAACCAATATTTGACATGTCGACTTAAGAAGCATATCCATATCTTATCACCACATACAATAAAACTAGACTAACTGAAATATTTTATGCATTGAAATTAGTTTCATCATATGTTAAACTCTCTATAAAATAACGGAGTCATATTATATATTTGTCATGATACAAGAAAATTATATTTTGTATTGATCAGCTCCAAATTAATCATGTCGGATCTCCATAAAGTCATGTTTCTTGAAATATGGAAAACCATTATAGATATATGGTAAATTTCAAACGTTGAAAAAAAGAAGAAGATCATCTCGGTGAAGAACATACATACAGAGGCACAGAAACAGAAGAAGACGAAAAGAAAGCCAAGGAGAACAAAAGAAGAATTATATTGGATATTTTCCTTGTTTGGGTTATCATTCAAGATACAGCTACTTGGACAGACTTGTGAAAAGTTTTATTGAACAAACCTATTATGAAGTGCAGCCCAGTGGAATTAAAAAAACTCGGATTAATAGATACAACAACCTGTGATCTCTCGGTTTGGTGCAGCAATCCTCTTTTTAGTTTGGTCAACACAGTAAGATTGTCTCTTGGTCTCGTGCAGCAATATCCCTTTCAGAGGCTCGGTTCCTTTCTTTGAACTATGTACGAGATAGTGAAGAACTCGGATTGTGTCATAATTTTTGGGATGGATCTCTTGCAATGATACTCTGAACAGTGAAAAAGAGTCGTCATCAATGATATGATTTATTACAGTGATACTTTGTGGTAGGTACTATCAGTGGAACCCAGAACTGTGAGTAGTGTGATCATGGTGTAACCCAAATTTGTTGGAATTACAGTCTTGGTGAAGACTAAACCAAGGCAGCATGGTTCAAGAGTCAAAGAAAGCTTCCCGTGATTCTAATTTTTGAGGCAAATTTTTGAATTCGTTTGAGTTTATGTGTCACCCTTGCAGCAGATCATTGAATATAATTAAAGTATATGGAGATTCGATAGTTGGAGCCCAGACTAAGTAAATTTTGAGGCTTGTACTAACGCAGCAGCCTTGGAAGCATTTAGGCAATGGAGTATTAGGACCCTTGGAGCAATGAAGTTCTTGGAACTCTTAAAGAATTCTTGGAAAAGCATTATTGATAACATATTTTTGAAGCACATTGACGACACCTTGGAGCATCTTGGGAAGACACTTTGAAACTAAACTTGGAGATATTATTAGAGATCATGATGCATTTTTGATGTCATCATGAGGTGACTTGGAGAATTTGGTTGGGCACGATGAAGAGCAGTGGTGACACCTTCTAAGAAGAAAATGTTTTCATTGATGATGCGACATGGAGACTAAGTGTGATGGGGCTCGAGTAAGAAGACTTTGGGAGCTGTGAAGAATAACCAAACATATTTTGACAAAGTGAAGTTGAGGGTTGGATCCCAAGAGGTTGGAGCCTCATAGAAACAAGGTCGGTGCCTTGGAGGATAGGTTTGAAGCCCTAGAGGATTGGAGTCCTCAAGAAACCAGGTCAGATCTTGTACCAGAGATAGGGTTGGAGCCCAGAGGTTGGTGCCTTAAATTGACAAGGTTGGAACCTTGGAAAGACCAAGTTAGTGCTTAACACAATACAGGTTGGAGCCTGGAAGATTGGAGTCTTCATTTAGGGTTGGAGCCCTATATCATTATTTTACTTTACTTATTGTAAAGAAGAAATTAATAAAAGTATCTATTCCATCATTTCTCATTTTTTGTTCTTAATATAAGTGATCTAACTGGTAAAATTAACAATTGAAAAGAAATACTGATTCACCCCCCTCTTAGTATTTCCAACATATTGAAGAAATTGCAGGTATGGAGGATGAAGGAAAACAATTAGGAATTGTCATGGAATATGGACGGTAACATGAATATGTAGTGATCATAACATGCAATGAGGAAATGGAGTTCCCTGAAGAAGTGACCATTGATGGTTATCTGAAAGGCTCAAGGAGGAGTCACAATCAAAAGAAAGAAGTCAGCAGAGATGCTAGTAAAATCCTAAGCATGGAAAAGCTTGGTGTGGTATCTATGGAGAGGTTGATGAAGTCAAATTGTATAGATGGATTGTTTGTAGTCCATGATGAACAAAGAGGAGTTCATAAAGGAAAGAAGACTATGGCTACTGATAGTCATAGTAAAGGTTCTAAGGGAGATTATGAAAGATCATGTAAGAAAAAACTTGATAGAGAATTAGCTAAGATAAAAGTTTAGCCAGAAGTGTTGAGAGGATTCATACAAAGGAATATGGAGCACCAAGGTATGGTTGGGTTCTTTGGAAGAAAATATTCAAGTGGAGTTAGTTACAGAGTAGGCTGAGATCTAACACAAGAATTCAGCGAGAAGAAGAACTAAGAGGAGTTGAGTTACAACATAGGATGTGTGCTGAGGAAGAGGTTTACTTATGTGAATCTGAGTAAGGGTCAATTCTTGGTGATAATAGTAATGACAATGAAGACATGAGACCAGCGGATGGTTTCATAGATCCTTGAAAGGATGGGAACCAGCTGAAATAGTTTATGTTTGAGACAACAAGAGAGGCTATGGATCCTTATGGTTTTGAAACAAATGATTATTGTATGTTTACAAGTGAAATCGATAAAGAAAGACAATTTTCTGATGTTTTCATAAAGGATGAAGGGATAGGAAAGAATTTGAATTATGTTCAAGAAGAAAATGAGACAGCTGAGTCTTATGTACATGCACATGTATATTTAAGTGAAAGAAATGATTTCCAGCCTACTTGAAAGCTAAAAACAAGGAGGACTTAGCTTATGATGATGGCCAAGAACAGAAAGAGGCAAAGCTGATATCAAGAATTCATATTTTATGCTTGAGAAAGATGAAAAGAAGACTAATGAAGACTTTCTAAGTCCTGAAAGAGACTTAGAACAACAAGAGAAAGATTTGGTGATTGAATCATCAAATAAGACCACTGGGTCTTGTGAGTTTAATGCTGACAATTTGGATGTGTTCATAAGTTGTGTAGAAGACAATCTATCTCTTCGAATTGTCTCAAGTAAAGCTGAAGTTTATCTAGAAAAGCATAATGAAGAAGAATATTTTCAAGCAAGGTATGATGAAGAGTGTCTTTCTGATGAAGACCAAGTTAAGTTGTTGCATCAAAAGGAATTCATAAGTTCCTTATTTAATTAAGGGATTAATACCTTGTGAGATGAAACTTGTTCTTGATGAGGACAAAGAGGAATTGGCTTGCTTAAATAGCCAAAGGAAGATTGTTGGATGGACATTTAGGACTGCCATAGAAATAGAGAATCAAAATTTTATTCTGGTTAAAGATGAATCGGTAGTGTCACAAAGAGGTTCGCTTAGTAACAAGGAAGAAGAAAGCCATAAATATGAAAGTGAGGCAGTTATGTCTCAAGCTAAAGGAAAGTCAATCCTAGAAGTGGAAAAGACTGAATTGACTATTAGTACTAGTCAAGAAGTAGAAGGAAAAAAATGGAGTGTTGTCAAGGAAGAGGAAGAGAGCTATGTGGAAACTATAATACATCATACTAAAGAGGCACTTGAAGGGAATCAAGTAATTAGTGAGTGGCTGAGTTTCTTGTTGAAAGAATTTGAACAAGAGAAATAGATTGTAGAAAATAAGATGGAACTGGTTCAAACTGTAGTTGAAACAGAGACAGATACTAGTTTCCAAAACTTAATTATGTTAACTAGTATAGAGGAAATAGTGAATAAATATATTACTGCAGTTAGAGAATTAGAAGGCAATTTACCTTTTGACAGTAAATTTGCAAACAAAGAAAAGAAGAGGGATGTTGTAGAGGGAGATATCTTCAGAGATATTCAGGAAGTTTGGGTGACCGCAATGTCCAGAGTAATATTTATAGCAATATCTGGGACAGAGTGTAGTAGAATGTGTTGGCAGAGAACTGGACAGATTGGATTGCAAGAAACCATAGATGAACTATGGGAGTTAATGCAAATACCTAAGAAGAGTTACAGAAAAATTAAGAAAACATTCCATTATGGAATTTTTTAGAAAGTGAAGAACAGTGAAGGTAGAAGCAGTGGAGCACTACAATACAAATTATGGAAGCCTGGAAGGTTGCAGCTAAACAATGGTGAAGACAATGTAGCTTATGGACAACACCAAAACCGAGTTTGGAATCTTGGAAGATTCAAGAACTGAAGACACATGACCAGGAGGTCATGAATTCTTTTACCTCAGGAGTCTGATGCAAGAGCATTAAGGTAGAGTCAGCAATGTGATAAGCTGGACACATGTTGTGGCTTGGGAAGAGGACTAGAATTCCAAATAATTTGAAGAATTTATTTTTTTTAAGTATTTTGTCAAGTTAAATTGGGCTAATACAATCATTTTCATATGTGGGTTAAAATAATAGTTAAATTAGGATTAGTTAAGAATTTAGTTGAAGAAACTGTTATGAAACTGAATGACAGTTTCTCAACCATATGGGGATTTTGGGAAAGGCATAAAACAAAAACCAAATCCATGTTGATCAGTGGTTGTCATTAATGTCAACCCAAGTAGCACCAAGGGTTACCCCGATCTTTCATGGTAATTTTGACCAACCAAATTACTACATTCTGGGTCAAGTATATTTTGTATGCTTTCTACTTGTCGAAATGTTTCCATTGATATATGGCACGCCATGTAATTCTTCGTGGTTTGAGAGATATTCATGTTTGAAGTTTGTTACCCCAATTAGTGGGCTAAAACCCCACGGGGTTGTGGCATGGGTCATTGAAAGGTAAATAATTAATAATTTTTAAGCTCCTAAAATCCCTCCCATGTTCACTTGTTGAAGACCCTCTCAACCTAAGCATTTATATAAATTGTGATCCTCATATCCTCCTCATGCAATGATTTCACTACCTGAAACAAGTCATCGTGGTATTTGTGCTCTAAATTTGTTTCTATGAAGGTTCAGAAGCTGGAATTTTTATTTGACGAAGCCAAAATCCTAAGGAAGCTCCTGTAAAAATTTCAGATCAAGGTGTGCAACAGTTTCAGATATATGATCTACGGAAGTCAGTGTTTTTGCAAGCTCCTGAACTTCATCTCAAAGAAGTGACCTTGGGAAAATGGTCATAACTCTCTCTCTCAGAGTATAAAATTTTAATTTTATAAAAATTGGAAGATATTTCATGGACTATAGTTTTATTTTTATCAATTTTAGATCTGAATGAGGAAACAATGACATGTGGCACACCGTACAAGTTCGCTCTACTGAACCAGTCCATAATTAGGTCAGTGTGAGAGATTGGGCATAACTCTCTCTTCAAGAATCCAAATTGGATCAGACCTATGGGATTAGAAATAAGACTCAGTGGAATACTATAGAACCAAAAATCACATACTGGGGATCTGAAGTAACGGAGATAAACCAGATTCAATATCAAGATCTTAGAAGGCAAGAAAAAGCTAGATCATGTGTTGTCAAGGGCTGCAAAGGACCAAACTTTCTAGGGCAGCAAAGAAAAGCAAGGTGCAGTAGAGGGTAGCATGACAAGAGCAGCAATCGAGGTGTAGAATAGCAACAAGAAGTTCACCACATGAAGTCCTCAAGTGGGCAGCACTGCATACAGTATTTATAAATGTATCATTGTAAAATTGTATAAGTGTCTATCTGATAAGAGTTAAAGAGGCAGTGTCAAGAGGTCTAGGATCATCATTAGGTGGTTGTTTCATAGTTGGGGTTATGGTCTAGTCTGTATTTTTCTTCTACATCATTCTTTATCATTGTAAAGTGGACCATTTTCCCTGGTACGAGGGTCCATTCTTCTTTTATTCTTCTATAGGGTGGCAGGCTGGTGCTAGGTTGGTGCATGAAGTCACCAATAGGTTCAAGCCTGTGAAAACTTCAGGGTGGTAGGGTAGTGCTAGGGTGATTTGTAGCTTATTAGGTGTTGGGGCATTCGTTCAATTGACTACTGAAGAATCTCGGGCGTTGGAACGTCCATCCAGTGGGAGCTAGAGAAGAATGCTTTTCTAGATTCTAGGAAGTTGGAGCCTTATTTTCAATTGGAGTTGAATATTAAAGAATTATTGGAATATCATTCAGGTGGTTTTTGTCCCTGATAGGGTTTTCACCTTAAAAATTGTGTGAAATTGTATTCCTTTTGTTTACTACTATCATTGTACAAACACTGTTAATAATTGAAAATTAACTAATGCTCTGAAAGATTAATAATAATACTAATTGAAAGGAATACTGATTCAACCCCCCTATTAGTATTACCAACAATTGGTATCATAGCTTGGTTCCTTCAATATCAATTTAACAGCTGGGAGGAGGTCATGGAGCATCCCAAGAATGGTGTACCTTTGTTCAATGAAAATAATTATGCACTCTGGAAAGGAAGAATGGAGGTCTATCTCTTGGCGCAAGGTTACGAAGTATGGGACTTCGGATGAAAAAGGTAAGAAGAATTTGGTAAATGATGCAAAAGAAAAGAATATTATTATCAGTGGACTTATTGAATCTACTTATCATAAGGTGTTGGGTTGTAAAACTGCCAAAAATGTATGGGACAAGATTGAGAATATATATGCAGTTAACTCAAATGTCAAAGAAGCAAAGCTTCAAATCTACAGAGAAAAATTTGAGCAACTCAGAATGAAAGAAGATAATAGCATTGTTGCATACTTTCAACACGTCGATGAAATAACTAACACTCTAGAAGTATTGGGAGAGCCTATTGACGAGAAGACTATTATACGAAATATTCTTAAAACATTACCAGGGAGATTCAACCCAAAGGTATCGGTCTTAGGTTCAAATATGGAAAAACTCATCAAAGAGGAATTACATGGAGTTCTCATAGCATATGAAACGAGACTTGATGAAGAAGAGGGTACTTCGCATCTAGAAACTACACTTGCTACATCTAAGAAAACCAATAAGGAGAAACGACCTTCAAAGGCACAGACCTGCACCTGCAAGTGTGAAGAAAAGGAAGATGATGAAGGTCTTTCAGATGGAGAATATGCTTACTTTATGAGAAAACTAAAAATTGGTAAGGGGAAATTTAAGAGTAAACTTCCACTAATATGTTTCAGCTGTGGTGAGGTTGGGCATTTTGCAGCAAAATGTCCGAACAGAAGTGATGGCAACTCAAAAGAAAAGAAAGGCTTTAATAAATTCAACAAGCAAAGAAAAAATAAAGGATTCAAAAAGAACTTTATCTCTAAATAAGATAGTTGATCATCCAATGAAGACAATGACAGCGAAGAAGAAGCCAATGAGAGAGTATTGTTTATGGCCAAGCACATTAAACAAGAGGTATCAAACAACGAAGAAGAAGGGATGACCATAGAAGAATTTTGTAAGGAGGTAATCAAGATTATAAAAGAGCTCAAGACTGAGAAGATCCATTCCAATACTCTTGAAGAAAAATTTCAAGGTCTCAAAATTGAAGTTGAAGAACAAAAATGTATTAAAGAGTCACTTCAAAATAAGTTGAAGAAAGTAACCAAGAAAGGGAAGCATTAGAAGCCGAAGTAGTCTCACTGCGTAAGGAAATGAAGAAGGGAAAAATTGTCCAAAACTATGCCAATAGCTCAATGGCATTAGAAGAACTCATCAACAATCAATGATCTTACAATGACAAAACTGGCCTCAGTTACAAAGAAGAAGAAGAAAGACCTTCTACAACAAAATACAACGAACCTATGAGATCTAACATGCATGTAAACTTAATTTTACAAGATTTGCAAGAACAACCTTGGAAGACAATTCCTCGACGAAGATTTCCATCCAGGTACCAACATATTTTTTATGGCTATTGTTATTCATGTGGAAAATTTGGTCATAAAGCTGTAGAATGTGCATGTACCCTAGGAACCAATACAATTCCAGGAGATCTGTCAAATATGAACCTCCCAAGGCTCAACGAAATATCAATAGATTTGAACATTTAATAAATAATATTTAATGTTACAAATGTCAAAACTTTGGACACATAGCCAAAGACTGTAGACTTGAAAATCCTCTAGAATAATCTTCAAAGCCACAAAACGAATAAACATGGAAGAAGAAGAAGAATGATAATTGTGCTCTCGCTCTCAAGGCTCAAAACAACAAAGATGTGTGTTATGTTAATAGCGGTTGCTCAATGCATATGACTAGAGATAGAAAGAAATTTGTATCTTTGAAAGTGAAGAAGGATGGAACCCTGTCCTTTGGAAATGATGGATCTTCAAATGTTATAGGACCGGGTATTGTCACTCTCAGAAGCAAAGATGCTCTAGCCAAGAATGTTCTATTGGTTGAAAACATGAATCACAATCTTCTCAATTTTGGACCAATGTGTGATCAAGGACACACAATACTATTCAACTCCACAAATGTCAAATCAGGAAAGGCGGGTATGGTGAAATTGTGGCTACAACAAGTCGAGCTCCAAACGATATATATGTTATGGATGAAGCAACTAAAGCATGTCTAATAGCTAAAGAGGATGATATAATATTTGGTAGCAATAATGATCGACTAAGTAAGAACTTTGCTACAAAGATGCAAAGTGAGTTCGAGATGTCTATACTTGGTGAGCTGACATACTTCTCAGGGCTTCAAATATCTCAGCAAGAGAAAGGAATATTTATCTGTCAAGCCAATTACATCAAGCAAATGCTCAAGAAATTCAAAATGGAAGATTGCAAACCCATCCTTACTCTGATGGTAACAGGTTGCAAATTAAGCATAGACGAATCATCTAAGGATGTGGATCAAAGGTTGTATAGATCTATGATAGGTAGTATTCTATATGTAACAGCCTCCCGGCCAGATGTTATGCAAGCAACTAGACAAGTGGCAAGATTCCAAGCAGCACCAAAAGAATCACATGTTATTTTTGTTAAAATATTTCTTCGATATCTAAAGCGAATAACAAAATATGGCTTGTGGTATCCCAAGGGTAACAATTTCATTATTCAAGCCTTTACAGATGTAGATTGGGTAGGAAGTGTTGATGATCATAAGGGTACTCATGAAGCATTTGAATATCTTCACCAGAAGCTTGGGATTCTCCCAAGTTCTCATTAGATTTTCCTTATTCAGAATATAAAAGGGGAGTGGAAGTGTACAGGTCCGTAGGATGGTTGTCTGTCAAGGGGAGTCGAAGTGTGTACAGGTCTGCAGGATGGTTGTGTGTTAGGGGGAGTTACTCTTTTCCATTGATGTCAAAGGGGCAGAGAATGTTGTAGGAAGAGGTGTCATGATCGCAGGGGGAGTACTTGTGTTGCCTTCAATGCCAAAGGGGGAGATTGTTGATCAGTGGTTGTCATTGATGTCAACCCAAGCAGCACCAAGGGCTACACCAATCTTGCATGGTAATTTTGACCTACCAAATTACTATATTCTGGGTCAAGAATATTTTTGATGCTTTGTACTTGTTGAGATTTTTCCGTTAATATATGGCACGCCATGTAATTCTTCACGGTTTGAGAGATATTCATGCTTGAAGTTTGTAACCCCAGTCAGTGGGCTAAAACCCCATGGGGTTGTGGCATGGGTCATTGAAAATTCAATAATTAATAATTTTTAAGCTCCTAAAATCCCTCCCACGTTCAATTGTTGAATACCCTCTCAACCTAAGCATTTATATATATTGTGATCCTCATATCCTCCTCATGTAGGGATTTCGCTACTTGAAACAGTCACCGTGGAATTTGTGCTCTAAAATTTTTTCTACGAACGTTCACAAGCTAAAATTTTTATTAGACGAAGAAGAAACCTTGCGGAAGCTCTTGTAAAAATTTCAGATCAAGGTGTGCAATAGTTTCAGAGATATGATCTATGCAAGTCAATATTTTTGCAGGCTCCTGAACTTCATCTCAAAGAAGTGACCTTGGGAAAATAGTCATAACTCTCTCTCTCAGTATCGGATTGGAATTTTGTAAAAATTGATAGATATTAAATGGACTTTGGTTTTCTCTGTATCAATTTTAGAGCCGAATGAAGAAAAAGTGACACGTGGCAAGCCGTACAAGTTCGATCTACTGAACCAACCCATAATTAGGTCATTGTGAGAGATTGGGCATAACTCTCTCTTGAAGGATCCAAATTGGATCAGACCTGTGGGCATTGGAAAGGAGACTTAGAGGAATACTACAGAACCAAAAATCACATATTGGGGATCATAAATAACATAGATACACCAGATTCAATATCCAGATCCTAGAAGGAAAGAAAAAGCTAGATCATGTGCTTTCAAGGGCTGCAAAGGACCGGACTTTCTAGGGCAGCAAAGCAAATCAAGGTTCAGCAGAGGGTATCATGACAAGAGCAGCAATCGAGGTGCAAAACAACAACAAGAATTTCACCATAGGAAATATTCAAGTGGGCAGCACTGGATAGAGTATTTATAAAGGTATCATTGTACTAAGTCATTGTAAATACATCATTGTAAAAATTGTATAGGTGTCTATCTGCCAATAGTTGAAGAGGTAGTGTCGGGAGGTCTAGGATCATCATTAGGTCATTGTGTCATAGTTGGGGTTATGGTCTAGTGTGTATTCTTCTTCTACATCATTATATATCATTGTAAAGTGGACCATTTTCCCTGGTACGGGAGTCCATTCTTATTTTATTATTCTATAGGGAGGTAGGGTGGTGTTAGGCTAGTGCATGAAGTCATCAACAGGTTCAAGCCTGTGAAAAATTCAGGGTGGTAAGGTGGTGCTAGGGTGAGTTGTAGTTGATTGGGTATTGGGGCATCCATTTAGTTGACTACTAAAGAATCTCGGGCGTTGGAGCGTCCATCCAATGGGAGCTGGAGAAGAATGCTTTTCTAGATTCTAGGAAGTTGGAGCTTTATTTTCAATTGGAGTTGAATATTAAAGAATTATTAGAAAAGCATTCAGGTGGTTTTGTCCCAGAGAGGGTTTCCACCTTAAAAACTATGTGCAGTTATGTTCCTTTTGTTTACTGCTATCAATGTACAAACACTGATAATAATTGAAGATTAACTAATGCTCTGAAAGATTAATAATAACATTAATTGAAAGGAATACTAATTCACCCCCCCCTCTCAGTATTTCCAACAATCCACCATTGTGGGGTTCTGCCATCCATAGAGAAAATGAGAGAATGAGAGGGAAATAGGTGTGAGAGAGGGTTGAACAGAGAGTAGGAATAAATGTAAAAACCATCCATCCCAGGGCTTAGTTCTGTGTACTTTTATTTATAAATTAATTCCAAGTGTTTTGTATCTTGATCAGGCTCTCTGTTTCAACCTGTTTGTTTTATTTCCCTGTCGAAATCAAGTATTGAGTTTATCTGTTATTATATATGTGTGTTATTTCTATTGATGCATAGATATATTAAGTGAGAGAATGAGGTTCCTGTGAACTTCGCATAGGAAAAGTTGTCACAAAGACCCAGGGCTGAGAGATGAAGAAAAAACCGAGGGTTCCACACATTTACATGTTGAATAAAGCTCAGGAGAGATAGTGTTGAAGAACTTCAAAGAAGCTCAGGAGGAGTAGCATGGAGGAAGTAGTATTGCAGAGCAATGACAGCTGAAAGAGGAGAGACCGAATAAAAAATAATATACTTAGAAGAATTCCGAAGGAAGAATCGATGACGAGGATTAAATCGCATATTCAAAGGTTTAAGGATTGACAGCAAATATTAGAGCGGGAAAAATATGCGAAGAAGAGTCGAGAAGGTTGAGCAGATGAGTGCGATTAAATCGCAGATCCGAAGACAAGAGATGAACAGTTAAGGTGAGTTTAGGAAGTGTGAAACGGACGCGTGTTGGCAGGGTGCAATTTCGCATCAGCGATTGAAGTATTTAAGAGTTAAGGATTTCGCAAGGTAAACAAGATAACTTGCAATGTGAAGCAGTAAGAATGGGAGGAGGCGATGTAACGAGAGGGAGCCACGTGTCTGCTTTGCGCAATAGTGCACTTCACAATTTTTTGTGGTTTAGTGTATTTGCAAAGAGTTGAATGTTGCGGGCAGGTGACTGTGATGCACTGCGATTGGTCAAGACTGAGTGGGACCCTCAGTAAGGAGGTTCTGCATGTAGGTAACATATTTTGGGTTATGTGCATTATATTATAAAGAACTTGTTTGATCACTTCGAATATATATGTATTTAACTATGTTATTTGTATCCGCTACATATAAAGGTAGATATGTGGGTCCTAACCCACAAGTCCACAGATTATTTGTAAACTGCAGTTACGGCTACATCAATTGGTATCAAAGGAACAAGATCAGAGAGGCGGTGTGAAGGACTTTGAACTGAGAAAAGTTGAGAAAGATTGCTCTTTGATTCTAATCAAGTGAACCTTAAGAGGTAAGACTGTGGACTAAAGGCTTATGAAAAAACATAAGAGCTACAACAACATGGATAAAGTAGTAGCATAGAAAATAACTAGCAACAAGAGTGAAAAAAATCTCAGCAAGAAGATCACAACCTTTAAGGGCAGTGATGAAGGAAGCTAGCAAGGGTATCTAGGAAGAAGAAGAAGTGTGTTCAGAAACTAGTATTTTAGCTGAGGTTGAAATATAAGAGGACAGTAGTGTTCTGAAGTGCAGATGACTTGTGAGGGTGAGCCAAGAAGGAGCATAGGGGAGTGTTCAAGGAGGCTTCTATATTGAGGACCAGTACTTGCCAAAACACCAAGCACAGAGGAACTGTTACTGCAGGGGCTAGTGCAGCTCATAGAGGGTGAAATAACCCAAGAATATGTCTATTGAAATTCATAGCAGAGGTTCAAGGGGCAACCACAAAGTGAAGAAGGAAGATGCCAAGAAAAATGGCATATGGAAGCAAGTGACTGATAAAGAATATAAGAGAGAAATAGCTGAGATGAGAACCCATATTGATCTATTGATGGAGTTGCTATAGAGGAGTGATGAAGACCAGAGGTGTGGATGGATTATGAGGAAGAAATTGAAATAGCATGGGCTACAGATGAAGAGGGAGCATAGGTTGAATTATCAAGAAGAAGAAGCATTACTCAGAGCAGCAGAGTATGAAAAGAAATTTCTTGCATATGAACTGGAACATGGATTATTTTTTGAATAAAATGATAATAATACTAGAACGAGGTCTATTGAAGAAATTGCAGGTATGGAGGATGAAGGACGACCATTAGGAATTGTCATGGAAGATGGAGGGCAGCATGAATATGTAGTGATCATAACATGTGATGGGGAAATGGAGTTCCCAGAAGAGGTGACCACTGATGGTTATCTGAAAGTCTCCAGTAGGAGTAACAATCAAAAGAAAGAAGTGAGTAGAGATACCAGTAAAAGCCTAAGCATGGAAAATGTTGGTGTGGTATCTACGGACAGGTTGATGAAGTCAACTTGTATAGATGGATTTTTTTTAGTCCATGATGAACAAAGAGGAGTTCATAAAGGAAAGAAAACTATGGTTACTAATAGTCATAATAAAGGTTCTAAGGGAGATTATGAAAGAAGGTGATTGTATCTATTATGTTTTTCAAATTCATATTCATCCACCTCTCCAAACACATTTTCACCAATTACCTCCTTCACTTATTTGAAAATTCTAGGCTCACCCACTTGTGAAAATTTAGCTTTCCAACAAACATGTCACTAGTTGGTTTCTTTTTATGAAGCCATTATAATAATAAAATACCAAAGCTATAAAAAACTCCTTTGTATAAATTTTCGCACCCAATGCATACTTTGTGTTAATAAAAAAAAATAATCAATTTTTTCTTAACCAATCCATATAATTCAAAACTATTACTCTGAAAAGACAAGTGAAAGTATTGTTTTAAAAGCCATACCTGGAGAAATGTGGCCCATTGATTCTTTCAAATCAAGTGATGATGTAAGTGAATTAGTTGATATCACACCAATTATTCTTGCAATACACAAATCCGTCAAATGGTCTAACATGTCTTCATCTAAAAGCACATTGATAGGTTTTATATCACAATGCACAACTTGCACAAAAGAATCATGGTGAAGATATTCCATGGAATGGGCCACATCTATGGAAATCTCTAATATTTTTTACAATCTCAATTCACACAAATCCTCATCATTGTTATCATCTCTATTAGAATACACGTGATTCTATAAACATCTTTTAGGCATAAACTCGAACACCAAATATTTGAATTAGAGATTGGAACATGAGGTTATGACTCTCAGAAAATTTCTATGTCGAACCTTTTGCAAGACATTACATTCTACTTTAAATATGTTTTCAACTTGTTCATTTTGTAACCGGAGAACCTCAACAACAACAAATGAACCATTACTCAAAATTCATTTATATACTAACCCATAATTTTATTTTCCTAACAAGTTTCCATTGGAGAACCCATTAGTTGTTATGTGAAACTCTTGATATGAGATCCTTTGGTGCACTAGCTTTTGGAAAATAGCTTGTGAGAAATCAATGTTTCCCATATGTATATTCCATTTCCAAAATAATTCTAAAAGTTTACCACATAGTATAAAAACAATAGCTCCACTGATTGGAAACAATATTCTTTGCACAAATGGTAAATGACTTCTTAGCATTGGACATACAAATAAATTTAATGTTTGTGGTCCACAAAGACCAAGATTTCCAATTAAAGAGATGCAAAGTTTGATTTGCAAAAAATCCCCCTTTAGAATCTCCCGTGTGAGGTGATCGAAAGACAAATTCAAAAGTTTAATAATTTTCAACTTCTCAAGATTAATTGGTGTTGTACCTGATAAGGGGTTGGAAGAGATATCTAGGCTCAAGAGACTTTGTAATTTTCCAACGGAATTTGGAACAAAGCCTTGGAAGAAAATTTGAGATAAATTGAATAATTGTAGTTCAATGTAGCTTCCAAGGCTCTATTCCAAGGTTTCATAAATTTTATCATTCGCATAGGACTCATAGCAATTTAAATTCTTTAATTACCTTGGTGGTATGACTGTAAGTTAAATTGGTGAAAGTATGGATAGAGATTACTATGGAGTCTTGTGTTGAAGAATGTAATTAGGTTTCGTCTTCATAAATTATACTTAGGATAGACTCAAATAAATCGTCATCAAGGCAGCTATATTCAAATGAACTCAAGTCAGCCTCACCATAAATGAAGACACACTTGTTCATGGATTCATGTATGCCTATTTTATGGACAAACCACTATATATACAAGCATAAGTTCTTTGCATCACTACACCACAAAAACTTGGGTTAAATTGCAAAGATGATTTTCGGGTAACAACAAAGACAAGCTCATATAAGTTTTAGAGATAAGTTTTTGGTGTTATTACAGTAATAAGGGTTTGATGGTACGAAATTCATAATGTTGAGATTCAACAAGATGATGATCTAGTGAAAATTAAGAACCTACACTATGTGGGGCCCACGGGCTATTTTTAGGCGTATATCTAATTTTAGAATGGTGAGAAAATTCTATTTATAGCGGGAGTCTATTTTTAGAATGGTGAGTAAATTTTATTTATAGATTATGTTATATTTTTAGATGCATGTGCGAAGTCTATTTATAGATCGCATGTCTAAATATAGAATGCATGCTGATTATTATTATCTCTTAATAATAATTGGACAATAAATATTAATCTATTCTCTTGAAGCACTTGATTTCAATTAAATGAAGTGGAAAACCAGTTAGCTGAAGGAATTTTGAGTTCTAAGGTTGGTTGGTGGGACATGCAAGTGGACTTAGTTGTAACTGAGTTATTCGAAGTTTTAACAGAGTTGGATGTGTAGTTATGTGAGTTGTAAAGTGGTTTAACTTAGTTGTGCTAGTTGTAGCTAGTTGTAACTAAAGATACACTAGTAAGGGATTAGTGAATTAAATATTAAATTAATTCACATGGAGTGATCTCACATGGAAATGAAGATTTACTACTGTTAACTACATGCATGTCAGATCCAGTGGATGTTGGGTTTGTGTTATATTCTTTCCATGACTGGTCACGTGCGGGGGGGGTCACAGGGGGCGCGATAGCCCCCACTGTATGTTGTTCCAGGCACAGCAGGGGGGTCACAGGGGGGGGGAAATAGCCCCCGCTGTCGGGGTTCGAGGCAACACCTCGGGAAAAAAAAATTTGGTCCTTATTTTCCGGTGGGCGGACCCGCCCATGGTTTTGTGCATGGGTTTGCACATGGTTTTGGGGCATGATGGTTTTAGGCCCCTAGTATTTTGTAGATCCGGTCAAGGGAACTATGGTTATGTTCTAATCCAAGGTTAATGGATTGGGGTTTATGTATTCTTCGGCATGTATATATATGTGTTGTAACACTAAAAGAAATATAATGAAAAATCAAGCTGGTCATCCCGATTTGGGATCCAGGGGAAAATATCTGTGTATATCTGTTTTATGTTTTATGCTCTTGATATTGTTTCTTTTCTATTTTTGTAATATTCGTTTGTAGATAATTTCTATATAGGGTTAAAACCTACATTTGGTATCAAAATTGTTTCGGCTTCAAGGGGACGCCTTTGCTGCTGAGGGTTTTTTGCTGGGGCCTGAGGTAGACCTTATTCAGTGGGAGATCTGCGGGATCGATTCTTGCGGTGAAAAAATATGGTGAGCGGTGGGAAGATAGAGATTGAGAAATTTAATGGTCAAAGTTTTCAGTTGTGGAATCTCAAGATGGAGGATCTGCCGGTGGATAAAGATTAGCGGATCATGGTAGATCAGAGTACTAAACCAACAATAATGTCAGATGAAGACTAAAAGAAGCTGGATCAGAAGGCAAAGAGGACAATACGATTGTGTGTCTCAGACTCAATATTGTTGAATGTATTTGGGGAAGCTACGGCAAAGACCTTGCGGGGCAAGCTAGGGACTTTGTACCATTCTAAGTCTTTGGCGAATAAATTATTCCTATGGAAAAAGCTGTATAACCTGAGGATGAAGGATGGAGACTCAGTGACAGAGCATCTGAATGCCTTCAATACTGTGGTAAGTCAGCTGTGATATGTTGATATTAAAATCTTAGATGAAGATAAGTGCATCAGTTTGTTGTGTTCTCTACCAGCTTCATGGGACAGTCTGGTTATTACAATAGGTAGCAATACAACTACCTTGAATTTTGATGACATTGTCTCAGCCTTGCTGTCGGAGGAAATGAGACGGAGAAATATGGAGGGTCAGAATGGAGATGCCTTATCTGTATGAGGAAGGTCCCAGAACAGAAACAAGAATAAGGTTTCGAGTGGGAGATCTAAATCTAGAGGGATATCTAAATCTCCTGGAAAGTTTGTAAAGGTGTGCTAGAAATGCGAAAAGGAAGGGCGCTACAAAAAGAACTACAGATCTAAAGCTCTTGAGAAAGGAAAGGGATCTAATGATGCTCCTTCTACAGAGGCAAAAACCACCTCGGATGAAGTTGGGGACGTGTATTTGGCTTCTTCCTCAAATACACATGTAGATCCTGAGTCATGGTTGATTGACTTAGGTGCATCCTTTCACTTCACTCCCCATAGGGAGTGGTTCTGCGAGTATGAGAAATATGATTGCGGTGATGTATTCTTAGGTGATGATAGGAAGGCCAGAATCGTCAGACGTGGAAAATTCAAGCTGAAGCTGCAAGGTGGAAGGATTAGAACACTTCCTGGTGTTCTGTACATTCCTGCATTGGCCAGAAATCTGATTTCTGTAAGCAATATGGATGATGCAGGTGTAAAAACAGTGTTCGAGAAAGATGCCTGTAAGATGGTTCGGGGAGCACTGGTATTAATGTGGGGAGTTCGGATTGGAACTATGTACAAGCTTCAGGGCAGCACTGTTATTGATGGGTGCAACACTTCTGTGGTTCCCGAAAGTGGAGTGGAAAGCCTAGCTGTCTCTAGAGAAAAGACCATGCTATGACATCAAAGGCTTGGACATATTAGAGAGAAGGGCCTTCAGATACTGCATGGAAATGGTATGGTAGAAGGTATGTCTAATAGCTCTCTGGATTTTGATTTCTGTGAACATTGTGTATATGGGAAGCAGAATCAGGTGAGCTTTCCTTTTGGTGCTAAGAGGGCGAACAAGATATTAGAGCTTGTGCACAGTGATGTGTTTGGACCTATGTCGGTTCCATCACTGGGTAATTCTATGTACTATGTTTCATTCATAGATAAATTCTCAAGGAATACATGGATATATTTATTGAGAAAGAAATCTAAAGTCTTTGACAGATTTAAAGAATTTAAGGCTCTAGTGGAAAACCAGACAGAGAAGAAGATAAAGGTGTTGAGGATAGATAATGGTGGGGAGTTCTATAAGAAGGAATTTGAAGAGTTCTGTAAGAAGTGTGGTATAGCACGGCATAAGACTACTCCATACACACCTCAGCAAAATGGAGTTTTAGAAAGAATGAATAGAACGCTGATAGAAAAGGCAAGAAGCATGCTCGGTGGTACTGGGTTAGGACAATAATTTTGGGTAGAGGCAGTGGAGACTGCATGTTACTTGGTTAACAGATCACATTCATCAGCGTTGTAGGATAAGACTCCACATGAGGTATGGACTGGTAAGAAACCCTCTCTTTCACATTTGAGGGTATTTGGATGTGATGCATTTGTACATGTTCCAAAGGATAAAAGGACCAAGTTGGATAATAAATCTGAAAGGTGCATCTTTATTGGGTATAAGGATGGTTTAAATGGTTACAAGCTTTGGAACCTGGAAACAAGGAAGGTTGTGTACAACTGAGATGTGGTGTTTAGAGAGGTGAAAGATGTTGTTAAACATGAGATCCTACCAAAGGAACTTGAGAAGATAGAGTTTGAGCTAAAGGAGGATGAATTAGACTCTACAACAGAAGAATACTCAGAAGAGGAAGAGCCACAAACTCCAGCTGTGAGAAGATCAGTTCAGGAAAGAAGACAACCAAAAAGGTATAGTCCATCTACTTTCTATTCAATTTTTGCTTTAACTATAACTGATGATGATCCCAGAACTGTCAGGGAGGCAGTAGATTTAGAGGATGGAAAACTCTAGAAGGAGGCCATGGTTGATGAAATGGTATCCTTGCATAAAAATGAGGCATGGGATCTGGTGGATTTGACGGCTGGAAGAAAGCCGATCAAGAGAAAATGGGTGTTTAAGAAGAAGATGAATGTAGAAGGCAAGGTGGAGAAATACGAAGCTTGATTGGTAGCAAAAGGTTATTCCTAGGTGCTGAGAATTGATTTTGGTGATATTTTTTCTCCTATTGCCAAAGTTACTTCTATTAGATTACTGTTATATGTTGTTGTTGCATTTGATTTTGAGGTAGAACAGATGGATGTGAAGACAAAATTTCTTCACGGGGATCTAGAAGAGGAGATCTACATGAAACAACCTAAAGGCTTTATGGTGAAGGGGAAGAAAGAGCTGGTATGCAGGTTAAAGAAGTCTCTGTATGGGTTAAAAATGTCACCAAGGATGTGGTATCAGAAATTTGATACCTATATACGGGGACTTGGCTTCACCAGAAGCAAGGAGGATCATTGTGTTTATTTTAAATTAATTGGTGACCGTGTTATTTATTTGGTCTTGTATGGGGATGATATGTTGTTGATTGGGAATGACAAAGAAATTATCCAAGATTTGAAGACCCAACTGTTCTCCAAATTCGACATGAAGGATCTTAGTGCTACAAACAATATTTTGGGCATGTGTTGGCTTGAGGGGTCCTGGCGCAGGTTCGGTGTTCAAGGTTTGCCAACAAACCCGTATACTATTGGCCCTTTCAGCAGTGACCTGCATAAGCAGGTCATAGTCTCACCCGAAGTAGTATGGGTGGGTACTGGAACCAGGTTTTCGCACCTTGAGAAAGGAAGGGTAAGGAAAGTAGGGCTACGTTCTGTACAGATTACCTCATCTCTGCGCAGGGTTAAATATGTATCCAATTGCATCCACGTGCACCAGATCTATAATTATATGCTTTTCATAACATCAACACAATAGTACATAACCCAAACAAAACATATCTAGATTTACTTCAATACACAGACTTTCGCGGCATGATATAACCAGAACATAATAGATCCAATCATTCAATATGTAGACCTTCACATCGCAAAGACAGAAAATTCATAACACAGTAGTTCTCAGCAATCCATTCAATAGTACTCACAGATTCAGATCTAATAATCCAGCATATTCATTCATTCATCACACTTACAATTCCCTTCCCAACCTGCACACACAGCAGTAGGGTCTGCACACAGCTGGACTAGGATCTCCGCGCACACAACCAGCAGGAGTCCGTTCCCTAAAACCCAAACAGATCGCTTACACAAAAAATCGCATCAATAGCTCATCAAATATTACCTCTTACAATCTGAAATGCCTCTCTATTTATAACAATCTAGCTTTAACATTCCTATGGTCTGCAACCCATGGTTTTTGGACCCCTAGTTTACCCTTTAACCCCATTACAATGCTTTCGGGGCTTTGACCCACCCCACAACGCCTGCGTTATACTAAATATAACAAAAATAACCAAAATGGATGGGTTTCGTAGCTTGTTAGGAGACCCCATTCCAATAGTCCCCCAACACAATATTGTGACTCGTCCCGAGTCACTTTGGTGGTGTGCCTTCAATATACACACGTAAGGTAGCCAAGGAGCGAAGGAGGGGTGGAAGCACTTCCTTGCTTTGGGCCGCCGTGTGTTGCGCAATATTGATCATCGTCAGAGAAGCAGGCCCATCAAGATTCTGACCAACGCGTTCCAACAACCGGTGGAGGTGTGCAATGGTGGACTGCTCATCATGTGCAAGCTGGAGTGCAGCATCAGACCATGGTGTCAAATTTTTGTACGCAATCCTCTTGGAGTGACGAAGGTCCTCAATCTGGTGCATGGCGGCTAGGCACTGCACGGGGCTGGGGGGAGGTGTGGAAGCCCAAACTTGGTCTAGAGCATCTTCTGCCTGCTCCAATTCCCATTGGGTATGCTGAAGCATGGGTTGGTGTCGTGCTTTCGTCCATAGCTATGTAGCCTCTTCAAACAATTGGGCTCCCTGTGCTAGTTGTTCCTAAATAATTCCTATGGCGTTAGTGACCATGGAAATTCATTGGGCATGTTCTTCCGGGGTCATGACATACTTCTTACGCTGTTATTGGGCACGACACTGTACTTCTTTTAATACGTTGGCAGACAGTCTTTGTAGCTCTATAGTAGATAGTTGTGCTAAGTCTACTTGAATGTCCCCATGATTTAGTTTAGAAGTGTGAATTGTGACAGTTCGGGGGAGTAAACATATGTTGCTTCTAGCGGGCGGGGCCTGGAAATGGCGGAGATGTCGTAGCAGGTCTCGGTACTCTAGCATTCCTGCCAAACTTGGTTTGTAGCTAATCCTCCCAAGCGACAGTCTGCGTGTACTTCTATTACTGCACTCAGTGTCTCCTGGCCCTCTTATCAGTTCCTCCTATGAGTCGGGATCCATAACAGAGAGACGAGCGTTATAAATTGTAGGAATAAGTAGAAAAAACCTTGATGCAAGTAGCCAATTTTTACATTAAAAATTGTCACCTTGACATTCTGCTGACTGTATGAGCTCATTAACACTCATACATGCCTCCTCTACAAGTCTTACAACCTTTACTCCTCATGTCAAGCCCTGAAACAAGAAGAAAAACCCTAAAAATCTTTGAAACTTTGGGTACGCATGTAATATGAAGCCTGCCTGCGTTCCTGGCTTGGGTATGCAGGTAATGCATGGCTTACCTACGTTCTAGAACATAGTTTTCCTTAACAATTCTTGCGGACCCTCCTCAAACTCAAAAAAGTGAGAAATTAAAGTGAAAAAGTTGGTTTGAGGTCAATTCTAGAAGGTTCTAGATGAGATTTTTTGGGGATGAGTACGCTTTGATAAGGTGCATGTATCCCTCACCTTAAGGAACTAATCCCTTGATGTGAGGATTCTATCCCTTTGAAGGAGGATTCTATCCCTTAAAAGGTGGAATCCTAACCTCCTCATCTGCTCTATAAAAGGAGGCATTGGGTAGCCTCAAAGGGTTAAGTTTTTGGAGATTGAGACTTAGAGTTCAAGCTTTATGTGTGATTGAGTTGAAGTGTTGTTTAGACTTCTTTCTACTGAGATTTTGAGAGGAAAGATCACATACCTCTTTGTGCTGCTGGAGGAAGAGTGAAAGACTTATCAAAGTAAAGGAGACTCCCGCTTCAAACCCTGGGAAGGCCTTTCAAACATCAAGGCTAATATTGTAAGGTTCTTCTGTTATTTTAAGATTAATACAATCAAGTTTTGTTTTTCTCAATAAATTGTCGTTCGATTGTTTATCTCAATAAGTTGTCGTTTGATCGTTTATTTCATAGATTCCTTGATCACTATGATAGGTATGTTTTATGATTATTTGTTATACAGGTGCTATTGATATTTTCTTGTTTGTGATTGCAGGTCGACAAAAAACGACACTTTCTTGCGACAAAAGAACTCTTGTTGCGATAGAAGGATTATTGTTGCGACAAAAGATTATTGATGCGACGGAAGCACTACGACCACAAATAAGCATTTGGATCTAAGGTAGGATCGACACCTTCATAGAATTTATTTGTAAAACGAATATATTTAGAGAAAGACAAGCTTAGTTGTTCGTTTGGTGCTAGATTGTCTTTTGACACTAGGGATATTGGTCTTGTTTGCAAGAACGATTTATCCGGCCAACAACAATACCGCTTGATAGTTGAATAAATAGCCCAAGCCAACATCTTCCCTCCATCCATGCCCCAACCGAAGCTACTTAATGGTGAGGTAGCTCGTACGTGGTGCGTACTTTCGATCTGTCGAACCGTGCTTATCATAAATGGTGATATTGATAACCTACTGCCTTTTTTCTATGTTTTTAGGTGTCTCTTCGCATTTACTAGGGATGTGCTAACATTCTTCCTTTGTATCCAAGGTCGTGCCCCTGAAATGTCAGGGCGTGACCGACGCATTGGGGGTCCTTCCGTATTTCGACTGAAGGTTGACACATGGTAATCCTGTAAGTCGATTGGGAGTCTTTTTGAAGCATTTATGTCGTTCGTGGAAGGAGAATTTTTGTGCAGGACGGATGCGTGAGATGTTCGTAGGTGATTTAATTATTTAGTCGTCCGCAAATTCTCCTAGATACTCATGATTTTAGAGAGGTCCGTAATCTGGTTGGGCAAGGGTCAACCGCACCCTTGAGTTTTGTGCATAATTAGGTCACCACATGGGTCGACCGATCTTGGGGCCCATGTAGCTAAGGGGGTTTCTATACGCATGATCACCCTACTCCAATACTTCCTCCGGGTAGGGGAGACATGTCCCTGTGCAGGTGCTTCATATCGGGTTAGTGGTAGTGCCTCGGACCTACATTCTGTGGACCCCTTAGGCTTCGCAAGCTTTGGAGTGTCATCTACAACCTCTTGGAAAAGCAAGGTTCTTTTTATGGTAGAGATGTGACAGAAGCTTCTGACGGTCTGAAGGCTGTGAAGTGCCGACACCTCATGCAGCCGACTCTGCAAATTCTCCAGCTCCTCATCGAAGTCGAAAAAGCATTCATTTTCCTTTTCCCAACAGAGAATCCCTTCATCCATGGAGTTAACTCGATCTTCATCTTGCATAGTGATTTTGTAGATATGATCTAATTCTTCCTTCGTATGGATAGGCTCGGTATACCAAGTGCCTTCTGCGGGATTTAGGGGTACTATGACACGCATGCCTCCGCTTTTAAACACCATGCTTCATTTTTTTAAGTTAATAATGCCTCCCATGTCCATTGCCCAATCTAGTCCGAGGAGCACAGGGTAGGGGTCCGAATCTTCAACAATCTCAATTACTTCAAAGTCAACTAGGACCCTTGCCCTTGCAATGTCAACCATAACCTTTGGTAACCTCCCTAAGGGAATAATTTTTTGTTGATTTGCCATGCGCAGCTGGATAGTGGACCATTCCAATTTGGGCTTCCCCATTCGCTTCCAGGTTTTCTTAGGTAAAACATTGGCATCAAATCCAAGATCCAAGATAACATGATCCATTTCATAGTCCCCAATTTGTGCATTTAACCGCATTTCTTTCCCTGTGCGTTTCTTAGAACTGTATAGTTTGTGCACATCCTTGGTCTCAGGGATCAAGGTGGGCCGATCTGCATAGGTATTCATTAAATCCAGGAGGTTTCTTACAGCCTGCGGGTTCCTGAGCAATTTCAGACATGCCTTCAAAAAGGTCTCAATTTCTTCCTTGCTTTGAGACTGTGCAAGGGCTGCTGGTAGTGCCTATTCTTCGTAGGGTACCTCTTTGTTTCCCTTGGTGTCTAGCCCACTATGTGTTATGACTTTTACACTTGGATCTACTTCTCTTAGCTCAGTTTTAACCCTTTGGACGTTCTGTGTAGGGGTAGGCTACTTTTCCTGCATCCTGGCTATCAAGATTGGGCAGTCTTCAACCTCATGGTCCAAACAGTTGAGGATAAAATACTAATAGAAGCACCTTCATCTACCTGTGTGCGGTGTATGTCCCTACCACCAAAATTCACAATGAGTTGGAAAGGGATGGAGGAAGGAAGATGAGGTTCTGTCAGTCTATTCCAATCAAAGGAAAAGACCTCAGTACTTGGAGGGGGTTCTGTAGTAACAGGTGAAATGCCCCCCAGTGTAGAAGAATCTGATGTAACAAGAAGAACCTGAGCAGTATGAATTTCACTCTCTACAGGGAGAATGGGATCAACTAAATGTGAAATCAAATCAACCACTTGATCAACTAATGGATCATCAACTTGAGTGATATGAGTTTCACTCTCCAATGGAAGAGTGGGATCGACTGTACTTGAAATTAAATCAATCACTCCATTAGTTGACGGTAGGTTGGGAGAAAGTTTACGGTAACCAGTTGGAAATTCTTTCTGTGGAATAGCAAGGTTTTCCAATAATTTTGAGGCTTCATCCATGTGAGGGAAAATGTGAGTTTGATGAGTCCCTTTGCATAACTTACAAGGAAACCTAACTTTCCCTTTTTCCCAGGAACCTGACTATCACTGATTGATGGATCAATGGAAATTTGATGAGATTTTTCAGACCATACTTCCAAGACCTTTGGAATACCAAGACAATTGACAAGGAAGTGGTCACCCTTACAAAGCCTGCAAGGGTATTTGGGTTTACGATGCATGTTGGAGGTTTCCTCAACACAACTAACACTTACATCCATGGTTGGTTGGTTGACTTTTTTCTTATCTTGCTTCTTCTTCTTCTTCTTCTTCCCTTTCTTCTTCTTCATACACACCTGGTTACTAGCGTCAAGGCTGTAACCAAGCGAAGAGGAAGAAATGGAGGAAGAAATATTAGGCGAAGAAGGTAAAGGGTCAACAGAAGGTTGGTGTTGTTGAGATGGTGAACTCTGTTGAAGTGAAGCATCCGGTTGAGGTGGAACAATTGGAGTATTCGGGGCCAACGAAGTTGAAAATAACCATATCGGTAAACATTTTGTAAATCCAGGTAATGAAAAAGTAGCCATATAAGGAGGACCACATTTCCAAAGCAAGGAAAAGTACTAGGATTCTCGTTAAGAGGGGTTCCTTGGTTGGTAAATTCTGGAACATTTGCCATTATATTCAAATTCAGTGAATTTTATTAACAATTTAAAACTAGAATTAACAATTCACAATTCAAACCTAACAATTAAAATTCACAATTCACACCTATGGTCTCTAAAAGTAAAAACAAACAAATTAACACGCACTATCAAATCTAGGAGTCAAACCAGACACAAACAATAACTTCCCGTACTAAAAACACTAGTTGGTGATGAAATCCAACAACGTAGAATTTAATACGGAAAGGGCGGTTGGAACAGTTACCCCGACAACCTGCTTAATGAAACAAACTGGCACAATTTTCTTCACAAAACCATCTCGAGTGAAGAGAACCCCCCAGAGAGTCCAAGTGAGTCTAGTCAACTTCTGCTCCAGGTACAGTGAGATCTTTCCTTCACCGTCACCTTAGGAAATAATCTTAAGTTTATGGACACTAAGGTTACCAACAGTAACAAATACAACTGGGGGAATAGTCTACGATCCGATCCCACGCGCAAGGGCAGAGTAACAAAGCTCAATCCCCTTGAAGGTTCCTCAACATGGTCAATCCGAGGTTTACCGACAAGTGACCCCAGGCTCCTCGACAATGGTTAATCCGAGGTTTACCGTTTGTAATGCACGCACAATCTTCTATCTTTCCCAATGAAATAGAATTGATTGTCTCAAAGGTTCGGACATGATCTCGTGATTAACTCCTTTAAGAGAAGCGTCCCAGATTGTACCAATTACAATTGGATTTATTTCCTACCGCAATATTTGTCTACTTGTTTGTTTTTACTATCTTGGAGAGTTAATTACTCCCTACTCCAAGATACTAGCCTAAGCTATGTTGGTGGAAAGAGCCCTAAAAATGTAAAAATTACTAGATGAATTTTATTAAGCGCTGTGTTATTTAGGCTGTTATTACTCAAAAGGGTAAATGGATATGAAACCAATGGTGTTATGACCCGAACCAAAACTGAATGTAATCAAATATGATAATGTAATATTTTCAATTCGATGAATCCTAACTAAAGTAAGGAGATATTTTCCATTCACTTCCAACAATGCAAAAAATTGATCACTAAGAGAAAATATAAAAAATTCTCTAATGCACTAATTTCATAAAAAAAAACTAATGCAAATCAATCCCAAAACAATTTTTATATTTTTGTTTTTTTAAAGCAAGCATAAAAACATCTAAATTCCAATCAAAGAAAACTGATCTAAATCTATGATTGATTTTTCAGAATGTAAACTATGCAGTTGTAATCTATGCACAATTCAAATGAAAAGTATGCAAATGTAATCTATGCACATTTTTCATTCATATTCTGAAAACGAGAATTATAATTATGCAAATGTGATCTATGCAAGAGAACTCTCAAACACAAGATGATTCTAATGTAATCTAAGAACCAATCAAGTGCAAGTCAAGAAAATCAGGTGAGAGTTCCAAAGATCAAAAAACACTCATAGGCGATTAACACTCATACACAATTAAGCCCCCCCCCCTCGGCGAATCAGGGGGAATTTTTTTTGTAAAAACAAAAGCAAAAAGATGGAAAATTGTGAAAAGACTGAGACAAACCTCCAAGTAATGACCAAAGGAAATCAAATTAAGAATTTCTCAAAAAAGAGACTCAAAAACACCCAATTAACTTAATGGAGATTGATGAGATGAAGAATTGATGAAAGAAAATCATAAACAAGAGATTTTTGACAGAAAAATACAGATCTGGATAGATGCTAAGAATCCTAAATTAAAACTAAACTAAACTGAAAAAATAAATCTAGAGTTTTTCCAAAATTTTAACAGGGTCCGCAGGCTCCCAGAAGTAACAGGTGCGGTCCCGCACTGTTAACTCAAGGAAAGTGCGAAACTGCCCGCACTGTGCAAAAAAACAAAGTGCGGTCCCTAGAAAAGTTCAAGAAAAACATAAAATATTTCAAAATTTTCAAAAACAGAGAAAACCTAAGCTACCCAGGCAGATATCCATCAATCAAAAACGAGGAAAAACTTTTCCTCAAATAAAAATAAAAGAGAAACAAAAACAACAAGTTCTTTCCCTAGTGGAGTCGCCAATTTGTTGGCCGGATAAATCATTCTTGCGGACAAGACCGATCTCCCTAGTGTCAAAAGACAATCTAGCAACAAACGAAAAACTAAGCTTGTCTTTCTCTAAATATATTCGTTTTACAAATAAATGCTATGAAGGTGTCGATCCTACCTTAGATCCAAATACTTATTTGTGGTCATAGTGCTTCCGTCGCATCAATAATCTTTCGTCGCAACAAGAGTTCTTTCGTCGCAACAATAATCCTTCTGTCGCAACAAGAGTTCTTTCATCGCAAGAAAGTGTCTTCTTTTGTCGACCTGCAATCACAAAAAAGAAAATATCAATAGCACCTGTATAACAAATAATCATAAAACATACCTATCATAGTGATCAAGGAATCTATGAAATAAACGATCAAACGACAGCTTATTGAGATAAACAATCAAACGACAATTTATTGAGAAAAACAAAACTTGATTGTATTAATCTTAAAATAACAGAAGAACCTTACAACCTTAGCCTTGATGTTTGAAAGGCCTTCCTAGGGTCCGAAGCAGGAGTCTCCTTTACTATGATAAGTCTTGCACTCTTCCTCCAGGAGCACAAAGAGGTATGTGATCTTTCCTCTCAAAAGCTCAGTAGAAAGAAGTCTAAACAGCACTTCAACTCAATCACACATAAAGCTTGAACTCTAATTCTCAATCTCCAAAAACTTAACCCTTTGAGGCTACCCAATGCCTCCTTTTATAGAGCAGATGAGGAGGTTAGGATTCCACCTTTTAAGGGATAGAATCCTCCTTCAAAGGGATAGAATCCTCACATCAAGGGATTAGTTCCTTAAGGTGAGGGATACATGCACCTTATCAAAGCGTACTCATCCCCAAAAAATCTCATCTATAACCTTCTAGAATTGACCTCAAACCAAGTTTTTCACTTTACTTTCTCGCTTTTTTGAGTTTGAGGAGGGTCCGCGGGCATTGTTAAGGAAAATTGTGTTCTAGAACGCAAGTAAGCCATGCATTACCTACGTACCCAAGCCAGGAACGCAGGCAGGCTTCATATTACATGCGTACCCAAAGTTTCAGAGATTTTTAGGGTTTTTCTTCTTGTTTCAGGGCTTGACATGAGGAGTAAAGATTGTAAGACTTGCAAAGGAGGCATGTATGAGTGTTAATGAGCTCATACAGTTAGAATAATGTCAAGGTGACAATTTTTAGTGTAACAGATTGCCCCCTAAAGTGCGAAGTCTGAAATAGATGAACATGAAGTCTGTCATATTTGAAGAGTGAAGTACTTTATCATTTCTGTATCAGAACAAGTTTAGTTAGTTTTTGATCTAAGTATGGGAATGCCTACCTCAGCGATGATATGATTACATATATATATATTGCATTGAGTGTTTTTACAGGTTCCAACTGGGCGAGACTATGTCTATGCAATGAAAGTTGTAGTATCGACACTCTTTCGCGTGATGTCTTTCCCTCACAATGGAAATATTGTGATTGTAGATCATCTTTCGTTCTCTAGTCTTGATTCGACTACCAATTATTCGACACCCCTAAATGTTCCTGATTCTAAAGTGGTATCTACCCTGCCACGGGTTAATTATGTGGCAACTAGTCCCATGTTTTCAGTTACTGCTGTAAGCGAGCCGCTCACTATTTGCTCGTCTTCCTTTGACTTAGATCCGGTAATTGACATGGAAAACTCTATGGGATTATTTGAACGCGATGTTCTTATCCCTTTTGAGTCCCTTGACATGTGTTCCTTCCAGAGAAATATTCTTCCATCTGACAAAGACCTCTTGGAAGCCATGATCGAGGTGTGTCCATTGACATGTGTTTCTTCCAGTTGGAAGCCATGATCAGTGCGTCCAAGGAGAGTTCCTTTTACTGTGTCAACCTCGTTAAAAAATGAATCAGTGGGTCAGAGGATAGTGCCTTTTACTGTGTCAACCTTGTTAAAAATGAATCAGTGAGTGTGAGGATAGTTCCTTTTACTGTGTCAACCTCGTTAAAAAATGAATCAGTTAGTCAAGAGCATAGTTCCTTTTCTTGTGTCAAGCTCATTTAAAAAATGAAACAAGCTTCCATGAGGACAGTGCTTTTCCTATATCAACCTCATTAAAAAATGAATCGAGTGTGAGGATGGTTCCTGCTACTGAGTCAACCTCATTAAAAAATGAATCAGTAGGTAGATTGTAGAGAGTAGATTGATAGATTAGACATAAGTAGTTTATGAGGATGGTTCCTGTTACTGAGTCAACCTCATTAAAAAATGAATCAGGTATGAGGACAGTTCTTTTCCTGTGTCAACCTCATTAAAAAATGAATCAGTTGGTCAGAGGATAGTTCCTGTTACTAAGTCAACCTCGTTAAAACATGAATCAGGTATGAGGACAGTTCTTTTTCTGTGTCGACCTCATTAAAAAATGAATCAGTATGTTATATAGGTAGATTGTAGAAAATAGATATGAGGATAGTTTCTTTTACGATGTCAACCTCTTTAAAAAATGAAACATGTAGACGAGGATAGTTCCTTTTACTGTGTCAACCTCATAAAAATGAGACATGTTGCCAGGAGCATAGTTATTTTCCTGTGTCAAGCTCGTTAAAAAATGAAACAAATCCTCCCCTAATTGAGTCGAGTCTTTGACTAGATCTCGTAAATGTTAAGTCATATATTTAGGTTAGTTATTTCAGTTTTTTTGCATAATTTTTATTACATTTTAGATCAGATCTATCATATGATCTCGTAAATGAACCTTCTGAGCTGCATCAAGCTATTAATTGCAGTGTGCTTAGTTGAATGGAGAATGAGTGAGGAGCTATGCTCTAGCACGCTTAGGAGCATCAAGCACAGTTTTCTGTTCCAAGCTTGTGTAAAAATGAATACTCTGACATAGTTTCTCTGTTTCAAGCTTTGTAAAAATGAAACCTATCTTAACGCTCTAGCAGTTACGCTAGGGGGCATAATGCAGTTTCTCCGTTTCAAGCTTGTGTAAAAATGAAACCACTCTAAAGCATAGTTTTTCTCTGTTTCAAGCTTTTGTAAAAATGAAACCTATCTTGAGTCAATATCGGTTATTTTCAAGACTCATTAAAATCATGAAAATCCCGAGATTATTTTGCTATCTTTCATTCTCTTAAAACACATGAAAATGCAGAGTTCTTTCCGTCTTTTCCTGCTTGTTAATTAAATTGAAAGTCGGCCACAGGAGTACACTTTTATCCCTTTTTCAAATTCGTTAAAACTTACAAAAAAGAGAAAACCATGAGTAAATTTTTATCCCTTTTTTCAAACTCGTTAAAACTTACGAAAAAAGTGAAATCTTGAGTTCTCTTTTAAGCCCTTTTCAGACTCTTAAAAAATAAAAAGATTGCCGAGTACTTGACTATTCGAACTCGTTAAATTAAATGAATCATCGTCCCTTCAATATAAGTTTACCCCTTTCACGGACTGAAATGGACTATTTACGAAAAAGGTATAGTTGCCTAATTACGGTCAATAGAGTTCTCTCCCGCATTTTTTTATCCTTTTTCGGGCTCGAGAGACTAAATTTACGAAAAATTACACCCACAGAGTTTTCTTAAGTTTTTCTTCTGACTCCCTAAAATTGAAAAAAACCGAGTTTCTCCTATACTGGACTCGTTAAAATTTAACAGTAAAGAACCTATTCAAATTTTAAGCAGGAACAAACCACTCCTTCTTAGGGTTCAAATCTTAAACTAAGTTAGACTCATCCGAAGGATGAGCTTATAAACAAGCAAATGTTATCCTCCTCAAGCTTGTCAAAAAATAAAGAGGTACATGCCAGAAATGGTGGGGGAAAAGAGAGAAAAATGAACCTATTTGTTGTATTTTGATTATTTGAAAAGCCATTAACCACTCTTGAACATGACACTTTTTTTCACCTAGGTTGGGAAAATCCTTTGCCTAGCAGTTAATCAAACCACATTGAAAGTCTTCAGCCGGTTTTTGGGTATTAGCTTTGGGTCAATTGTCACCAAGCCATCTGCAATGTCATTATGTGTTCAAGAGGAAAATTCAAACACACCATTCATTTGCGAAATATCTGTCATCCATTTTGACCATCCCTGAGTCAGTCCTTGCCAATATATTTCTCCAAAACTTGATCTATGATTTCATTTTGTGGGCTTTCCTACGACGGGTCTCTTTTTATCGACGACAGCTCATTATCTAGGAAGTTGATCTAGAAATCGTCAGTACCTTGAAATCTACATGCCTTAATGGCAGGTTTCTCGCCTTTGACGACAAGTTACATCATTGACCTTCGATCGAACTATTCCGTGATGTGTTCGACTTCACCTCATTCATTCACATTTCATGGATTGTACTGAGTACTTTGAGAGCCATTGACATTACTGGTGGTTTCTCTCACACTTGTTAACAGTTTACATCATTGACTGGTAATCAATTGGTTTCTACCATGTTCGACTTCAACACATTCATTCACATGGATAGAGTCGTACTAGTTCGAGATGTGGAAATCAAGACCCTGGATCTAGTTTCTACCATCTAGGCTACAAGGAGTTTTATTATTATACAGTAGACTATTCATTACAGATGGTTGCGCCCATGCTGTGTCTACACTATTGATGTAATATTAAAATCATTTTTGTATCAGAACAAGTTTAGTTAGTTTTTTCTGAGTATGGGAATGCCTACCTTAGTGATGATATGTTTACATATATATATTTGCATTGAATGTTTTTACAGGTTCCGACTAGGGTGTCCACAGGATGATCTTTGAAATGATAAAGTACTTCACTCTTCAAATATGACAGACTTCATCTTCATCTATTTCAGACTTCGCACTTTAGGGGGCAATCTGTTACACTAAAAATTGTCACCTTGACATTCTTCCTAATTGTATGAGCTCATTAACACTCATACATACCTCCTCTGCTAGTCTTACAACCTTTACTCCTCATGTCAAGTCCTGAAACAAGAAGAAAAACCCTAAAAATCTCTGAAACTTTGGGTACGGAGGTAACATGAAGCCTGCCTGCGTTTCTGGCTTGGGTACACAGGTAATGCATGGCTTACCTGCGTTATAGAACGCATATTTCCTTAACAATGCCTGCGTACCCTCCTCAAACTCAAAAAGGCGAGAAAGTAAAGTTAAAAAACTGATTTGAGGTCAATTCTAGAAGGTTCTAGATGAGAATTTTTGGGGATGAGTACGCTTTGATAAGGTGCATGTATCCCTCACCTTAAGGAACTAATCCCTTGATGTGAGGAGTCTATCCCTTTGAAGGAGGATTCTAGCCCTTAAAAGGTGGAATCCTAACCTCCTCATCTGCTCTATAAAAGGAGGCATTGGGTAGTCTCAAAGGGTTAAGTTTTTGGAGATTGAGAATTGGAGTTCAAGCTTTATGTGTGATTGAGTTGAAGTGCTGTTTAGACTTATTTCTACTAATCTTTTGAGAGGAAAGATCACATACCTCTTTGTGCTCCTGGAGGAAGAGTGCAAGACTTATCAAAGTAGAGGAGACTCCTGCTTCGGACCCTAGGAAGGCCTTTCAAACATCAAGGCTAAGGTTGTAAGGTTCTTCTGTTATTTTTAAGATAATACAATCAAGTTTTGTTTTTCTCAATAAATTGTCGTTCGATTGTTTATTTAAATAAGTTGTCGTTTGATCATTTATTTCATAGATTCCTTGATCACTATGATAGGTATGTTTTATGATTATTTGTTATACAGGTGCTATTGATATTTTCTTGTTTGTGATTGCAGATCGAAAAAAGACGACACTTTCTTGTGACGAAAGAACTCTTGTTGCGACAGAAGGATTATTGTTGTGACGAAAGAACTCTTGTTGTGACGAAGGATTATTGATGCAACAGAAGCACTACGACCACAAATAAGCATTTGGATCTAAGGTAGGATCGACACCTTCATAACATTTATTTGTAAAACGAATATATTTAGAGAAAGACAAGCTTAGTTGTTCGTTTTTTGCTAGATTGTCATTTGACACTAGGGAGATCGGTCTTTTCCGCAAGAACGATTTATCCGTCCAACACCTATATCTCCACAATTATAACAGATTAGCTGACCTCACCCTCGTCTTGCACTTCCTCCCTAGCCTCCTCTTCCTCAGGCTGGTGATCCTCCAAAGTGTGCAGTTAGTCTAAGCGATGTAGGGTCTGATTGTACCTGATATAGGTTTCTGCGATCCATCAATAATTTATATGTTCGACAATTTTGCTCATCATGTCCTACGGATCGACAGAATCAACACCATTGTTGTTTTATCTCTAGGACATATGCACCCAGCCGTGGGCAATGGTTCTTATCGTGTAGGCCTACTACCCGACAATCATCACACCATAGCGCAGACCCACTTGATCCTGGTCGCAACGGAACAGGCTCCCTACTTACCCTTGGGCGCAGCGGGCTAGGTCCTCTAGCTTGCATATAATCAGTCAGTAGAGGGCACTGATCCTTTTTGTGGTCAGACACTCAGCAACATATACACCAGAGATCTGCGCAGACGTATTTTCCTCGCTCTTTTCATAAGTTCTGTATCTCTAGGTGCATAACCCCAAGTTGTTCCTAGATCTGTTGAACTCCTGCTGAGGTATCCTCCCGGGGAGCAGCTTCTAACTTTGTAGCGACTTCTACAGCTTTCTCCTGCGATTCAAAGGTCTGTTGATTCATAGGCATGTGCAGGTGAGGTAACAACATGGCAATGAACCATTCCGTATGTTGCCTATCATCATACTCGAACCCCCTTCCCTGAGTGCCTTCTTTAATCGTTGATCTGTCTCCCATACTGATTCAGATGCACCTTATTTGAAGTCCTTTACATCTGCCACTAACTGGGAATAGTATTTTGGCTTGTGGAATTGTTGCTTCAGAGCATCCTTAATATCCTGAATGGAGGCAATTCCATTCTGGGCAACATATTGCATATAACAGTTCAGAGCTCTGTCTTTGATTTCTAAAGACAACTGCGCCCTTTTTATTGTATCACTTGCTACGTTCTGCGCAATCCAGATAGAGTCTGCAACGAATCAAAATCGATCCATGTCCTCATCTCCTACCCCCTTGAAGGTAGGTAGTTTCATATGCGCAGCCATATCATTATCCAGGGACGACGTTATAGGTGAGTTCTTACCCCTGCATGCCCTAGGTGGTGATGTGGTTGGTTCCTTCACTGGGCTATAGGCGGTCCTTCCTCCGTCAAGGTTGGTCCGATAATACTTACCACTGCGTGTCGCACTCCCGTCTAGATCCGAGGTCATTCAGTCGGTATGGCTACACAGAATGCTCTTCTCGCACAACAACTTCTTGATCAGTAAAGATAACGTCCTCAGAAACTTACCCCGGAATCCTTTGAAGAATCGTCGCTCGGCCTCAGAGTATGATACAGATTGATCAATGGAAAACTTTGTCACAAAGCTTCCAAGCACACTATCCACCCAGTGATCCACCATGCGTGTAATAGTGTTATCGGCTCTTTCCAGTTGTTTAAGCAGATCTGGAGTCCACTGAGTGACTCGCTCATCCTTCCATCACTTCTAGAATTCTACCAGCCTTGCCAGCCACTCTTGAAGCTCAATTGCAAAGGTTACAAAGAATATTTCGTAGCTTTCAGTAAGAATGTACCTATTTTTCCACCTTTCTTCCGTCAAATTTTCACTTCGATTTTCTCTTACTGCAAACTCTTAGATCTGCCTTTCGAACCAGTCCTTGATCTCTTTTCTTTCAGGCTTCCAGTATTCTCTTGTCATTACCCAATCCCTTTCTCAGATCTCTTCTGGTCCCTACAATGGAACCATTTGTGGCTTGAGGGGTCTTGACCCAGGTTCGGTGTGTAAGGTTTGCCAACAAACCCCTATACTACTGGCCCTTTTGGCAGTGACCTGCTTGCGCAAGTCACAGTCTCACCCGAAGTAGTATGGGTGGGTGCTGGAACTAGGTTTCTGCACCCTGAGAAAGGAAGGGTAAGGCAAGCAGGGCTGCATTCTGTTCAGATTACCTTGTCTCTACGTAGGGTTAAATATGTATCCAATTGCATCGACGTACACTAGATCTATAATTATATGCTTCTCATAACATCAACACAACAGTACATAACCCGAACAGAACAGATCTAGATTTATTTCAATACATAGACTTTCGCAGCATGATATAACCAAAATAGAATAGATCCAACCATTCAATATGTAGACATTCACAGCGCAAAGACAGAAAATGCATAACGCAGTAATTATCAGCAATCCATTCAATAGTACTCATAGATTCTGATCTAATAATCCAGCATATTCATTCATTCATCACTCTTACAATTCCCTTCCCAACCTGCGCACATAGCAGCAGGGTTCGCACACAGTTGGACTAAGATCTCTGCGCACACAGCCAACAAGAGTCCATTCCCCAAAACCCAAACAGATCGCTTACACAACAGATCGCATCAATAGCTCATTAAATCTTACCTCTTACAATCTGAAATGCCTCTCTATTTATAACAATCTAGATTTAACATTCTTATGGTCTGCAACCCATGGTTTTCGGACCCATAGTTTACCCTTTAACCCCATTACAATTCTTTTGGGGCTTTGACCCACCCCAAAACCCCTGCGATATACTAAATATAACAAAAATAACAAAAATGGACCGGTTTCGTAGCTTGTTAGGAGACCCTGTTCCAACAACATGGAAATTAAGAGAGATTGGGCAAAGAGGAAGCTCTGGTTAAACCAGAGGAAGTATTTCGAGACTATATTGCAGAGGTTCAATATGCAGGATAGTAAACCGGTGAATTTTCCAATTCCTGTAGGTGTAAAGTTGTCTACTGAACAGTGTCCCAAGACACAAGAAGAAGAGGAGGATATGTCCCGTGTTCCATATGCAAGTGTAGTGGGTAGCCTGATCTATGCAATGGTCTATACTAGACCAGACATTGCACATGTAGTGGGAGTATTGAGTAGGTCTATGTCAAACCCAGGGAAGGAGAATTGGACATTAGTGAAGCGGGTTTTCAGATATTTGCGTGGTACTAGCAATTATGGCTTGTGCTACCAGGGAAGACCAGGATTGGAAAGAGTGTTGGAAATTTGTGGTTTTGTTGATGCAAAATGGGCTAGAGATCTGGACCAAAGAAGATCTACAAGTGGGTATATGTTTAGCCTATTTGGAGGTGTAGTCAGTTGGATGAGTAAAATACAGTCTATAGTGGCTCTTTCAAATACAGAGGTAGAATACATGGCAGCCATTCATGAAAGCAAGGAAGCAGTTTGGTTGTAGAGATTGTGTTCAAGTATGGGGTTGGTGCAGCAAGCTATAAGGATAGACTGTGATAGCCAAAGTGCAATTTTCCTGGCTAAGAACCCTACTTATCATTCAAAGACAAAGCACATTTATTTTCAATATCACTTTGTGAGATATATGGTTGAGGCTAAAAGGGTGTTGCTGGTAAAGGTGGACACTTTGAAGAATGTTGCAGATGCATTGACGAAGTCTATGAGCACTCAGAAGTTCTTTTGGTGTAGAAAAACAATGGGTGTTGCAAATCTGGGCTAATGACTCAGCTCTCCTGTGGCCCCCTGTGGAAAGAAAACAAAAAGTGGGAGAAGGTTTCATTTGTGTTATATTCTTTCCCTTCAATCGCTCTACGGGGGGGTCATAGGGGGCGACAACCCCCCCTGTGGGGTTACGGGGCAGCGCCTCGGGAAAAAAAATTTGGTCCTTAATTTCCGGTGGGCGGACCTGCCCATGGTTTTGTGCATGGGTTTGCACATAGTTTTGGGGCATGATGGTTTTTGGCCCCTGGTATTTTGTAGATCCGGTCAAGGGAACTACAGTTATGTTCTAATCCAGGGTTAATGGATTTGGGTTTATGTATGCTTCGACATGTATATATATGTGTTGTAACACTAAAAGGAATATAATGAAAAATCAAGTTGGTTGTCCCGATTTGGGATCCAGGGGAAAATTTCTGTGTATATCTGTTTTATGTTTTATTCTCTCTCTATTGTTTATTTTCTATTTTTTTAAGATTCATTTGCAGACAATTTCTGTACAGGGTTAAAACCTACAATGGAGACCCAGTTGAGAGATAGGTGAAAGGGGCAGTTTGACTACCAGTTGTTACATTAGTGGGTACACTCATGCAACCACACACACATTGGAGATTCCAATGAGGATTGCGTAGTCAAGGCAAGGCATTATCTCATTCATTCAGGGATTGTGATCAGCAGGGATTGCGTAGTGGAGGCAGGCTATCCGGAAGCAGTAAATTGGCGCATGTATTTGCCAATTTTTGTATGACAGTGTGAGACAATTGTATATTGTACTAAGAGCTCTTGGAGTAGAGCTTTATATGAGATTGTTTTATTATCCATGATATATACATAATATATGATAGTGGGGTTTTTAGCTTTATGCTTTCCCAATGAAAACATCTTTGTTATGTTTGATTGATCTTTCTTCATGTGTTTGCAATTGGAAATCATGTTTTAAATTTCCGCAAAGAATTGTTGTAGAAGCAATTTTGTATTTAACAGTGACATATAATTGTTAGATTAGGAGAGTCCAGGAAATACATGTTTTTATTAAAAATTTCTACATGGTATCGGAGCAAAGAAGATTACAATTTTGAAGTAGTAGCTGAGTTTATTGGTGGAAAAAATTTGAATTTACTGCAATAATTTCTTGGTGCGACAGTTGAGTAAACATCGAAATGGCTTTCAATGGCTTGCGGCTAGAGTATGCACTCGAGGGCAGCTCGAACTACATTTCCTGGAAGGAAAATATGGAGGCGGTGCTTGAAGATAATGGCTTGAAGGAATTCATCGACAATGATGTTCCTAAGCCCACTTCAATGGATGATGCATTACTTGACGCATGGAAAAAAAAAGTATCAAAGATGAGAAGGATTCTGTTGGAAGGTGTACGAGACCACATTGTCTCAAGCCTTCATGGGAAATCCACTCCATTTGTAATGTGGAAGGCTTAAGGATCTTTTCCAAAGTAGTAGCGACCATAGGAAACTGGTGCTGAAGGATAAACTAAGAAAGATCAAGATGGAGAAGGGTGACAATATTCCTAAGTATCTCACAAAGCTTGTCCAATGTCAGGATGAACTGGGGAGTGTGAGAATCATGGTTGTTGATGATGATTTGGTGAGTTTGGCTCTCTTGAGACTTCCTAAGCATTAGCACAGTTATCAAGACTCTGGCAACGGATAGGAAAAACTACCGGATTGGGAACAACTGTGGTCGGATCAAGTGCAGGAGGAGTTCAAGCGGAACACCATAGATGGCTCTTTATCAAATCATGATGATGAAGAGGATTTTGTTTTGGCTGCCAAGGCAAGAAAAGGGAAGGGGAAGAAATTCCACTCAAAATACGAGTCTAAAGGCAAGAATATGGATTTGTCCAAGGTGAAGTGTTTTCATTGTCACAAACATGGGCATCTCACCACTAACTTCCCACAGAAAAATAAGAACAAGAAGGTTTTTGGAGTTGCAGCTGGTGAGGCCCTTGCCTCGCAATTTGAACTTGATTTCTCTTTGATCGCATGCTTGGTTTCTAGGGCAATGCGATCGGTGTGGTATCTTGATATTGGTGCTTCCTTCCACATGACAGGAGCTAAGGAGCTTTTCAGTGACTTGGAGGAGAAAGAACTCCAGATGCATATAGAGATGGGCGACGATGGACGATACAGTACGATTGGAACTGGTACCATTACCTTTGAGAGGGAGTCAGGTAACCCATTTCAATTGAAATATGTTATGCATGTTCCAGGTTTGAAGAAAAAATTGATCTCAGTCGCGATGTTGGAGGATAGAAGCTATGACGTTGTTTTCAGTAATGGAAGATATTTCCTGTGACATAAAACAAAAGGGTCAAGCCAAGAGGATAGGGATTCAAGTCAAGAATCTCTACAAGCTGGAGGTATAAGGCCGTGGTGCCATGATGGGCAAGGTAGAAAAAGTGGGGAGCTGGGATGAGGGTGAATTATGGAATAGGCAATTGGGCCATCTTCATCATGGAGCCTTGAAATTCATGCAGCAAATATCTACTGGACTTCCAATGGGAACACTTTCTCAATTAGATCAGTGCAAATGTTGCACCATGGGAAAGTATTTAAAGTCCACCTTTCATGCCAAAAGGAGAACCATGCTTCGATGATCCTGGAGAGAGTTCACATAGATGTGTGTGGACCATTCTCAGTTGCTTCAACATCAAAACACAGGTATTATGTTATTTTTTTTTGATGAATTTTCTCGTAAATGCTGCATATTCTTCATGCAGAAGAAGGATCAACCATTCTCAAAGTTCTGTAAGGCATTGGTTGAGAAAGAGTCAGGGAAGCAAGTAAAGGCTCTACGGAGTGATGATGGTGGAGAATACATCTCGAACGAATTCAAATACTTTTGTAAGGAATTTGAAGATAACTCATAGCGCCTCATAACCCACAGCAAAATGGGGTTGCAGAGAGGAAGAACAGAACGATCGTGGGTGTAGCACGAGAAATGTTGCATGATCAGGGCCTACCAATGCATTTGTGGGTGGAAGCATGTAACACTGCGGTTTATGTGCAAAATTGTTGTCCTCATAGAGTACTTGGCATGAGTACACCTGAAGAAGATTTTACTGGTAAGAAACCGAATGTTTCTCACTTTAAGATTTTTGGCTCATGTGTTTATGTGCATGTGACCAAGAATGCCAAGAAGAAGCTGGATCTGATTGCTGAAGTTGGGATATTTGTGGGGTACACAGAAACACCCCATAATTATCGTGTATATTTTCCAAACAGTCGAATGACAGTGGTGCGACGGGATATAAAATTCAATGAGGAGAAAGCCATGAAGTTGTCACTTGAGAGGGAGCAAGACTTACATGCAGAGGAGGAACTTTTGGTTCCCAAAGATGAGTCTCTAGATGTGGATCAGCCACAGGAGGAGGATCATGGCGTGGAGGATTCCACTCATGCAGAGCCAAACATCAGAACTGGCAGAAGGCGTACCACAGAAGCTAAGAGGCTGAAACTTGATGCTGCACATAATGTAGGAGTCCCTACTTCACAATGTAGACAAAGACAGTCTCTTAACCAATTCACTGGATACATGGCTCTCATGAGAAAATGTATTTTGACTGAGCCATGTTCCTTTCAGGAAGGAGTGCAGGAGCCCACATGGGTAGATTCAATGGTGGAGGAGTATGACTCCATTGTCAGAAACAATGCTTGGGAAATTGTTCCAAGGTCGGTTGATAAATCAGTGGTAGGTTCAAGATGGATCTACAACGTAAAGCAAGTTGCTGATGGGAGTGTTGAGAAAAATAAGGCCATATTTGTGGCTCGGGGCTTCTCACAAATCAAGGGGATTGATTATGAAGAAACCTTTTCACCTTTCGCACGTTATTCTTCCATAAGGACCATCCTTGCTCTCTCAGCACAAATGGGTTAGCACAATCATCAAATGGATATGAAGACTGCGTTCCTTGATGGGATCATTGAGGAAGAAGTGTACATTGAGCAGTCTGAATGATTTGAGATCTTCAGCAACTAGTCACATGTTTGCAGGCTCAAAAGAGCACTGTATGGGCTGAATCAAGCACCCCGTGCTTGGTACACTCGAATTGAAATCTATTTTACCGAACTTGGCTTCACCAAGAGTGAGGCGGATGCAAACCTATACCATATTGTGGTGGAGGGTAAACTTTTAATCATTTTTCTTTATGTTTATGATTTAATACTGACTGGTGATGAGAATATGATACACTCATGCAAGGAGGACCTTGCAAAGGAGTTTGAGATCAAGGATATGGGCCTCCTTCATTATTTCCTTGGATTGGAAATATGGCAGCGAGAAGGTGAAATTTTTGTGTCTCAAGGCAAGTATGCAAGGGAGATATTGGGTAAGTTTCACATGGAGGGCTGCAAACCCATGGATACTCCTCTTCCAGGAAACTGGAGGAAAGAGGACGCTACATATGGAGAGGTAAAGGATGCTACTGTCTATCGACAGTTAGTGGGTTTGCTAATGTATTTATTAAATACAAGACCAGACATATGCTATGCAGTGAACCACTTAGTCAAGCGATGGTTAAGCCTACCAAGCTCTTTTGGAAGGCAAGAAATCATGTCCTGAGATATCTCAGGGGCACATCTGAGTATGGATTATGGTACAGATAAACGGATGATATGTAGTTGCATGGCTTCACGGATGTAGATTGGGCGGGCAGCCCAACGGAAATAAAGATCACATTAGGAGGGGTCTTCAGTATCGGATCTACATTTTTTTCTTGGTGCAGCAGGAAATAAATATCTATGGCACTCAGTTCAACAGAAGCTGAATACATGGCAATAAGTCAAGCTGCATGTGAGGCTATTTGGATGAGAAATATCCTAGTTGGTTTGTTTGGTTTTGATTTAGATCCTACAGTGATTCATTGTGATAATCAGAGTTGCATTAAACTCTCGGTTAATCCTATGTTTCATGATAGATCTAAGCATATAGATATCCACTATCATCATATCAGAGATTGTGTGCAGCAGAAGATCATGTTGTTTCAGTACATTCCTACGAAAGATCAAGATGTAGATATTTTGATGAAGGTGCTCACCAAGAGAAAATTTGAATACCATAGAGATAGAATCAGGGCGAAGGATAATCCCTTTCTTGTTAAGAGGAGTGTTGATATTCAACAAGATGATGATCCTAGTGAAAATTAAGCACGTACACTAGGTGGGGCCCATAGGATATTTTTAGGTGTATGTCTAATTTTAGAATGGTGAGCAAATTCTATTTATAGATGATGTTATATTTTTAGATTCATGTGCGAAGTCTATTTATAGATCGCATGTCTAAATATAGAATTCATGTTGATTATTATTATCTCTTAATAATAATTGGACAATAAATATTAATCTATTCTCTTGAAGCACTTTATTTTGGTTAACTGAAGTGGCAAACCAGCTAGCTAAAGGAATTTCGAGTTCTAAGGTTGGTTGGTGGGACATGCAAGTGGACTTAATTGTAACTGAGTGATTCGAAGTTGTAACAGAGTTGGATGTGTAGTTATGTGAGTTGTAAAGTATTTTAACTCAGTTAAGTGAGTTAAACTCAGTTATGCTAGTTGTAACTAGTTGTAACTAAAGATACACTAGTGAGAGATCAGTGAATTATATATTAAATTAATTCACATGGAGTGATCTCACATGAAAATGAGGATTTACTACTGTTAACTACATGCATGTCAGATCCAGTGGAGACCCAGTTGAGAGATAGGTGAAAGGGACAATTTGACTATCAGTTGTGACATTAGTGGGTGCACTCATGCAACCGCACACACATTGGAGATGCCAATGAGGATTGTGTGGTCAAGGCAAGACAATATCTCATTCATTCATGGATTATGATCAATAGGTATTGCGCAATGGAGGTAGGTTGTCAGGAGGTAGTAAATTGGCACATGTATTTGCCAATTTTTGTATGACAGTGTGAGACGATTATATATTTTACTGAGAGCTCTTGGAGTAGAGTTTTGTATGATATTGTTTCATGATCCATGATATATCCATAATATATGATAGTGGGATTTTTAGCTTTATGCTTTCCCAGTAAAAACATATGTGTTATGTGTGATTGATCTTTCTTCATGTGTTTGCAATTGGAAATCGTGTTTTAAATTTCCACAAAGCATTTTTGTAGAAGCGATTCTGTATTTAACAGTGGCATATAATTTTTAGATCAGGAGAATCCAGGAAATACATATTTGTATTAAAAATTTCTACACATAAGGGTTTGTTACTACCAGAGTGATAAGGTCTCGATTATACCACAAAAATAAGGTCTTGATGCTTCCACAAAGAGAAGGTCTTGGTGCTACCACAGTGACAAAGGTTTCGGTGCTACCACAGAGAAAAGGTCTCGGTGCTACCACAGTGACAAAGGTCTCAGTGCTACTACATTGACAAGGTCTCGGTGTTATCTGAGGACCAAGGACTAAAGTAAGGAAGATTGTGTTGCTACTTCTAAAGACATGGTTGTCACTTCAAGAACAGGGATATCATTACAATATTGTATCATTCTTAGAGGATAAAAGTATGATTGTTGCATCACACCGAAATTTTTCAAGGGGTATTTCATTGCTGCATGAAGGATGTGTTGAGTACACTTTCAAGAACGAAATGCTACACACATAACTAAAGAAGAAAAAACAAGGATGACTTTATTGAGGGAGTCTCTAGTCTAGGTTCTGAGGGTCTTGGTCGTCTCATATTGTTTTGAATCTATTGAAGGAAGAATTTTGACTGGGTTTTCCCTTAGAGTGGGGTTTTTCCCTATTTTTGTGCCTACATCTTCTGTCCTCTTCTATTTTTTCTTAGAATTAGTCTTGATGATAAGAAATATAATTTTAATGATCAAATAATAAAAATTAAAAACATCACAAGATAACGTCATAATAAGATAAATCATATAACTGCCACACTTTGGATTTGTCAACATTCTATCAGAGCTAACTTCATGATCAAAGGAAATTTGATCATTTTAGAGAATGGATAATCAAGCTCGATGCAATATCACTCAAACAAGTTTAGTAGAAAGGTCAATATAATTCAATGAGAAGTTTTGGTGGATCACTTTGAAGAATTTCGAATCATTTTAGTTCATGGAAAGGCATTGATGTGTTTAGAAACAAGTGTATTATAAGTTCTATATTAATCCTAGCAAGTAGTTCAGTGATGAATTCGGTGTATGTGAGTAGGACAATTTTATAGCAAACTCAGAGAAGGAGTTTCTGTGTAAATCATAGTCACGGTCATAAAGGATAACTCAGGCTCGGTAATATATGATTGAAGCAATATAAGAACTGAAGCATTACTATGGTCATTGATATGTATAAGGTCGAAATAGTAAATAAGTATATTATGTCTTCCACTTGTTGAAGAAATGGAACTTGGTACAACTTCCTTTAGAGATCTATCAAAGATTTGAGATGAGAGTACAAGCACAAGGAACCAGCTTAAGGAAATCAAGTATTCCTTACTTAACATGATGTACTTGCAACAAGCCTAATAAAATCATAGGTATGTAATTCACAAGGCACGTATGTTCATAAGCATTTATATTTTTAATATATCTAATCCTAAATGGTCCATATAATCCTTTTTTATAGCCATAGTTTAGGATAAAAAATTTAGTCCTTAGATAACATATGAAAACCTCATCTTCTAGGATTTACAAGTAATCTAGGATTTTAAGCCAAAGTCCTTGATTGAAAAAAGGAATAAATTTTCATAGGATTCCATCCTCCATGGTTATCTAACTTGAGAAATTAAATCATTTTCTTGGTATCACATGCTTTTCTTGAAAGTATGCATTAAATATATTGAATATCATGGCTTACACTTCAAGGAATTCCTACAAGGTTTGTCAAGAATCATCTCCAGGTATGTCTTAGACTATACATCTTATAAAATTCTCTTCATATTTTTTTGAAACTTGCGTTATATTACTCACATCGTTATATCTAGTTGTCTTAAATCGTAAAGATTCTTGTTTAGGGTGTTTCATCTTTTGATAAATCTACCCTCCTTACATCCTTGATTGTTCTTATAGAACCCTAGACAGGTTCTCTAGAAAACCCTAAATTAAGGGTATGTTAATGATAATATGTGAAACCCTAGCTTGCTTAGGATTATTGGGAAATGTTACTTAGAAGTTTTTGATGTCATGTCATGTTTGGGGTTTTGGTATGATCATGAAAACCCTAACATGTTAGGGTTGAATGATGTTGTCTAAGATCCCAAACCTTTGAATTTCTGGTATAGTATGGTTTTCTTTTCTATGTTATGAAACCCTATATATTTAGGGTTTGCTTGAGTCTATAAGGAAAAACCTTGCTATGTATTTAAATTAAGTTCCTAGAAATGAAACCCTAGGTATGTGTTCATTTGGTTGAAACCCTACATTGGTCTAGGTCAGTATATGTCTAACATGTCAATATTTCCTGACATATGTTATTCTTATGTTTTATGATGAATCATAGATATATGTGTTGACCTAATTATTAATGGTCATAATTCCTAGGGTTTGGAAAAAAACCCTAGTCAATGTTTGAAGTTCTAGGATGATGTTTGGAAAATCTAGGGTTTTGCAGCTAAACTCTAGTAGTATTTAAATTCTCTATTATGTATAACCATCTAGAATTTATTTATATAGTGATTGTTGAGAATTTGTAGATGGAAAATCTAGGGTTTATATCAATCACTAGTTGAAGTTATTCATGTTGTTGATTAAGTTGTGATTGGTTTTGATTGTTGGAGCTCATGTATGAAATCTAGGGTTTACATGAAATCCTAGTGGAAATTCTAACATTTGAATTTTGGAAAATTGTTAGATGCATTAATCTAATTTGTTTCTAGGTTTTTTAATTTGAAAGGACGTGTAATTTTAATACCCTAGATATAATGAATTTGATATTTTTTTTGAGCTATTGATGTGATTTAGGGCTTGTAACAAAACTTAGGAAAGAAGTTGAAGTATTAAAGTATAGTCCCTTGTTGATTGTGTTTGTAAAGTCTAATGCTTTCATTATTATGATATTTTTATATGACTAACTTCATGCCTCTATAGATTTGGTTGTACTTTTTATCTAATTTGTGCAGGTACATCATCTTCAATATGGTGAAGATGTTCGTAATAGAATCTGATATGATAAGCATGATGAGAAGAATGGAATCCATGAAATATTATCCAATATCGTAAGAATAATTTGATCTCGCTAGGTTAAGAGGGAGCCTGGATAGAAGAAAACTCCCTAGTTGTGAGGAAGGGCATAACATAGTTCTAATTGGAGAATGCATTTTGAAGGGCATTTAATTTCCTATGAAGTATGAAAGGAAAGTGTATGATTGAGGAATTTGTTGTAAAATATTGGATGGGTATTCCTATAGAGATAAGAAATGTCGAGACCCCGAATATTTTTTTTATGATGTACATTTGAAAGTGTAATATTGATCAAGGTTGTGTTTGTATAGGTAAATCTCTTGAATTTTTGATAGCATGTTGGTTACAAATTAGTTTGATCAGGAGAGATTTTTTGTTGAGGATTTTTGAGTGAAGCATTTCCTGGGAGGACATCTAGTCAGCACTCTGTGTTGATGTTCCTAAAGTAGGAAAGGTGGTGTTGGTCATTGAGCTCTGACATGCACCTGGATCCTTGGGTTGATGGTTAGTAAGTAAGCCTGATGGTACCTAGAGAGGTTGAAATCTTGAGTCCATCTTAGTCCCACTCAGATACATTTCCCTGGTCAGGAATCTATTTCATGGCATTACGGTGCCTAAACTATTGAGATACCTTGGATAGATTTCCCTAATCAAGAATCTAGTCCATGGCATTGTGGTGTCTAAACTTCTTTATAGATGATGTATTTTGAGATATTCCATGTACCTCTTTGATTCTATGTAAATATGAATACCTCCCTAGTTAAGAGGGAGTGTTTAAGAATGTAACTAGGTTTTGTCTTCATAAATTGTACTTAAGTCAAAATGTAATTTATTTTTCAAAGGAAAAGAAAAAAGAAAATTTATTATTATTGAATTGTTAAAGCCGCGAGTTTCAATCTTGGGTCAATTGCTATAGGTCAAGCCTCCATTGTATGCTTTAGGATTTTTTATTTGGGTCAAAATCAATTTTTTGATTTCCCAAAGACTCCTCCATCAAGTCTCCTTACTGCCAGCCTAAAATAAATCATCATCAAGTCAACTAAATTCAAATGAACTAAAGTCAGCCTCACCATCAATGAAGACACAATTTTTCATGGACTCGTGTCAGCCTATTTTATGGAAAAAACCATTATATATATAGACATAAGGTCTTCGCATCACTACACCACATAAACTCAAGTTAAATTGAAAACATGATTTTTGGTTAACCACAGAGACAAGCTTGAATAAGTTTCAGAGAGAATTTTTAGGAGTTATTATAGTAATAAGGTTTTGATGCTACCACATTAATAAGGGTTCGATACTACCATAATGAGAAGGTCTCGGTGCTACCACATAAATAAGGTATTGATGTTGCCACAAAGCGAAGGTCTCGGTGTTACCACGGCGACAAAGTTTTTGGTGCTACCACAGAGAAAAGGTCTCTGTGATACCATAGTGACAAAGGTCTTGGTGATACTACAGTGACAAGATATCAGTGCTATCTCAGGACCGAGGACTGAAGTAAGAAGGATTATGTTGTTGCTTCTAAATAAAGGGTTTTCACTTCAAGAATAGGGATATCATTACAGGATTGTATCATTATTAGAGGATAAAAGTATGATTGTTGCATCACACCGAAATTTGTCAAGGGGTATCTCATTGGTACAAGAAGGATGTGTTGAGTACACTTTGAAGAATGAAATTCTACACACAAAGATGTTGTGTAACCAGCTCCAAAAATAGAAGAAAAGAGATATCAACGCCTTAGAAACAAGCCACTTCGAGGGGGCAACCTCCAATACATTACATGAATGAACAATTCTTGGATGATACAATTTACAAAACCTCCTTTCTATATATAGGAGTCCATGTGGCCATAATGGAATCCTAGTGGGCAACAATGTAATCCTAGCCGACCTAACAATAATAATTTAAGGGCACAATAATAACAAAATGGGGGTTACAAGGGTACAATAATAACAATAATGGGGTTACACTAATAACAATAAGGGACTATACTAGTAATATAGGGACCTAACATGCCCCTCTCCTACAAAAAAGTGTTGTCCTCAATGCTTGAGTAGCTCTGGGTGCTTCTGTACAAACTTCTCATCCTCCCATGTAGAATCTTCAGTAGGTAAGTTATTCCACTTGATGAGATACTTTGAAATTCATCGATTCCATAGCTGTCGAGTTCTTGTTTCCGTGACCGCTTCAGGTTCCAATATGATTTTTCCTTCCTCATCAAGTTATGGCAATATTGTTTGAACTAGAAGATTTTCACCTATAACCTTATTTAAGCATGAAACATGGAAAACTGGATGCACTCGTGAAGAAGCAGGAAGCTCCAATTTATATGCCATAGTACCAATCTTTTGCAACACCTTGTAAGGACCATAGTACTTTGGTGATAATTTATTATCCTTCTTAGCTTGCTTGAGGGACATTTGTTTGTATGGTTGTAGCCGTAAAAATACCCAATCTCCTACATCAAAACTTCTCTCATTGCGATGTTGATCTGCCTGTTGTTTCATTCGATTTTGTGCCAAATTCAGGTTATCCTTTAAGAGTTGGAGAACTTCTTGCTGATGCTTGATGTGATCTTCCATTGCTTGAACCTTCAAATTTTCCCTTAAAGATGATGTGATGGATGGTGGATGATATCCATAAAGTGCCATAAATGGGGTCATTTTTGCTGCGGTATGGAAGGAAGTGTTATACCACCATTCAGCAAGAGGTAACCACTTGACCTATTGTGTTTGTTTATCGGATACAAAACAACGAAGATATCCTTCCAAACATTTATTTACTATCTCAGTTTGACCATCAGATTGAGGATGATAAGATGAGCTATGAGCTAATTGAGTACCCAAACAAGAAAATAACTCTGTCCAAAAGTTTCCAGTAAAAATGGGATATCTGTCGCTCACAATAACCCTTGGGCTTCCATGTAGCTTTTGAATTCTGTCCATAAACGTAGTAACAACTGTACTTGCTTTAAATGGATGAGATAATGCACAAAAGTGTGCATACTTGGTAAGTCTATCAACTACCACCATGATGACACTCTTTCCTTCGGACTTAGGTAAACCTGTGATAAAATCCATTGAAATCTCCTCCCAATGTTGACTTGGAATGGATAAAGGTTGTAGAAGTCCCGGGGTCTTAATTGTTTCAACTTTATTCTGCTAGCAAACCAAACATTCTGCCACAAACTTTTGAATATCAGACTTAAGGCCATCCCAAAAAAATTCTTTCTTCACCCTGTGGTAAGTTTTTAAAAATCCTGAGTGTCCTCTTAAAGGAGAAGTGTGCAATTCCAGAAGAATCCTTTGTTTTAGTTGGGAATTCTTACAAAGATATAAGCGATCTTTGTACCATAAGGAATCATTTTTCCAACTAAATGTATCAAATGTACTAGGATGTTGCTGCAACATTTGAATGAGTGTCCATACATCTTTGTCCTTCTTCCATTCATCTCTTGCTTCGGTTATCCAATCTGGTTGGATAATAGAAATGGCACAAAGCAATGCTTCCACCTCTTCATTCTTTCTTGAGAGTGCATCTGCAACAACATTAAGCTTTCCTTTTTTGTAGATTATTTCAAAGTCATAGCCCAACATCTTCGTGACCCATTTTTGCTGCTCTTCTGAAGATAGTCTTTGTTCCAAAAAGTGCTTAAGACTATCATGATTAGTTTTTACCTTGAAGTGTCTTCCTATTAGGTAAGTTCTCCATTTCTTTAGTGCATGCAGTATTGCTAGCATTTCCTTCTCATAAATAGGTTTCTGTAAATACTTTCCTTTGATTGGACGAATTTCAAAGGCAATGGATCTTCCTTCCTACATTAAAACAACACCAATTCCATTTCCTGAGGCATCACATTCCACAATAAAGGTTTTTGTGAAGTCTAGCGTAGCTAAGACTAGTGCTAGGCACATTGCCTCTTTAAGATGTTCAAAGGCCTTAATTGCTTCAGGAGTCCATGAAAATGCATCTTTCTTCAATAATGTTGTTAGAGGTGCTACTATTCTCCCATAATTCTTAACAAACTTGCGATAATACTCTGTTAACCCGAGAAATCCTTGCAACTGCTTTGTGGTTGTGGGGACTTTCCATTCCTTAATGGCTTTAATTTTGTTAGGGTCTACTTTAACACCCTCGTGAGATACAATATGACCCAGATATTCCACCTCTTGTACTCCAAAGAAACATTTGGATGTTTTTGCATATAATTGTTTCTCCTACAATAGTTTAAGCACCCTGTCAACATGTTGAACATGATCCTTCCAAGACCTGCTGTAGATTAGTATATCATCAAAAAATACTAGCACAAATTTTCTAAGGAAGGGTTTGAAAATGGAACTCATCAACCCTTGAAATGTAGAAGGTGCATTGGTAAGGCCAAAAGGCATGACCAAAAATTCATAATGACCCTCATGAGTTCGAAATGCTGTTTTTGGAATATCTTGAGTCTTCATTCTAATTTGATGATATCCTGAACGAAGATCCAACTTGGTAAAATAAATTGCTCCATGTAATTCATCCAATAATTCATCAATCACAGGAATGGGAAATTTATCTTTAATGGTGAGCTTATTAAGCTCCCTATAATCCGGACACATTCACTATGATCCATCCTTCTTGTGTACCAATACTACAGGAGCAGAGAAAGAACTTTGACTAGGTTGAATTATACCCGCCTCTAACATTTCTGCAATCATACGTTCAATTTCGCTCTTTTGGACGTAAGGATATCGATAAGGCCAGATGTTTGGAGGAACACTTCCTGGAATCAAATGAATAGCATGATCATGATCACGAATAGGTGGGAGTCCTTTGGGAGCTTCAAACACCTTGGAATGATTGTCCAAGACTTGTTGGAGATCTGCAGAAATAGATGATTTTGATGTTGGAACTTCTAGTGAGCATAATTGTGCAATTACGCCTCGTTGTTCTTTCTTTAGAAGCTTTGTCATGACATTAGAGCTTATTATCTTTCCTGGCTTCCCCGCAATACCGCGTAATTCGACTTCCTTTCCTTCTGAAAAAAATTTCAAGAAAATTTCTTGAAAATTAAAAGCTACCATCTCCAAAGATTGTAACCATTGTACTCCTAGTACAACATCAGCACCTCCCATAGGAATGGAAAGCATTAGACTAGTCAATACATATTCCCACATGGTTAGCTTGATATTATGGTATTTTCTAGAGCAATTTATAGTTCCTCCATTTGCAACCATCACTTGACATTCTGGTGCTAGGTATAGGAAACAATTTAATTCCTTGGCTACCTTACAATGAATAAAATTATGGGTGCTACCTGAATCAATCAATACTATTACCCTTTTCTTCTTGATCTGTCCTACTATCTTGAGAGTTTGAGGAGTGGTAATTCCGGCCAGTGCATTACATGATATGGTTGGATTCATTTGTTCATCTTCTAGGGCGGGTTCCTCTTCTAGGGCGGGTTCTGGGTGTGTATATCCTCTGCTTGTTCATTTTCTTCTTCCTCTTCACAATCTATGTAAAATAATTTCTTCTCTTATTTTACTTATGACCTTTAGTGTATTTGCGGTCACAACTGTAGCAACCCTTTTGCTCTTTTTTCTTCCAATTTTTGTGGTGTCAACCTTGTAGGTTGTGGAAATCTAGGCGTAGAAACACTTCCTTCTTTATAGAATTGAGTGGTAGGCTTCCTTGTTGCCATTATTTTACATTCAACTTTTCTTGCCAACCTGAATTCCTTCTCCAATGAATCCGGTTCCAAAACGCAAACTTCATGTTGGATGTTATCCTTTAAAGTGCCTATGAAGAGATCAATCATGTGTTCCTCTGGAATATCAGTAACCCTTATATTCAATTTTTGGAAGTCCTCAATGTGCTGCCCCACTACACCCTTTTGTTTGAGATTAATCAATTGGCTAAAGAAGGTGTTGCTCTTTTTATCCTCATAATGTGCTATCATTTCCTCCGTAAAAATTGACCAAGTGACAATTTTTTTACAGGATTAAAGCCATCGATACCATACAAATGTATTTTTCTTTAAATGTAAAGTTGCAATGCGTACCTTTTGTGTGTTTTGCACGTTATGGAGATCAAAATATTGCTCCATATGTAGTATCCATGTTACAGGATCCTTTCCATCAAACTTCCTCATAGCCATTTTTGGAATATGGTGGTTCTTCCCGCCAACATTAGAGTTTATGAAATCACAATTAACATTTATTTTGTTCTCATCATGAGGTTCTTCTACTATCTTTTCACCATTAGGAAACTTTTCTTGTATCAACTTTGTCAAACCTTCGATGTTTGATTTTAGATCATCCATCTTAGCTTCTATTCCAGCTTCCATGCCCTCCATCTTAGCTTCCACACCTTTCTTCAAAACTTCCATTTCATTTTTTGTTGCTCTTTGCGAGAGTGAAATTTGTTGCACTTGCTCTTGTAATTTTGATAGATCATGTTGCAATTCTTCATCTTCATGAGTCATGGTAGAGCCTTCTGAAGGCTTAATGGGTGTTGAATTATTTTTATGAGGCATCCTTTAGGACCCAATACTAATATCTATTCTACAATATTCCCTTGGAATCAATTCAAATTGATTCTTCAAACAAGACTTATGCAATTGGGAAAAAAAATACACACCTTTTACTTACTTTTGAGGTGCTCGATATTGGAATTGGATTTCTCTGTGACTGCAGTACTTCAATATTTGAATTTCGGTATCAACATAGCCCTCTCAATTATCTTTTGAATGTTATAGTTCTGACTTGATTTGGATTCTCCAAGACCAAGTTGTGTCCAATCTCCCACAATGACCTAATTATGGACTGGTTCAGTAGAGCGAACTTGTACGACTTTCCACATGTCACTGTTTCGTCCTTCATATTTGAAATTGATAACCAAGAGACTATAGTCCGTTTAATTGCGACCACTTTTTACGGCACTCCAATCCGATGCCAAGAGAGAGAGTTATTGAACTTTTCCCACGATCACCTCTTTGAGATGAAATTAAGGAGCCTGAAAAATCACTACCTTCCATAGATCATATCTCCAAAAATATTGTGAACCAAGCTTTGAAATTTTTTGACAAATTTCCTCAAGATTTCAGCTTCGCACCATACGAATTTCAGATTCTAAACTTTCGTAGAAAAAAAGTTATAGCGCCAATGCCACGATGACCTATTTAGGAGCCTGACAAAAGACCTAACTTCCACAAATCATATCTCCGAAAATGTTGCGAACCAAGCTCTGAAATTTTTAGACACTCTTCCTCAGGATTTTGGTTTCGCACCCTAAAAATTTCGGCTTCTAAAACTTTGTAGAAAAAACGTTATAGCAAAAATTCCACGATGACCTGTTTGGAGCAGCAAAACCCTAGAATCCCAAACCTCTGATACCAAATGTTGTGTAACCATCTCCAAAAATAGAAGAAAAGAGATATCAATGCCTTAGAAACAAGCCACTTCAAGGGGGCAACCTCCAATACATTACATGAATGAACAATTCTTGGATGATACAATTTTCAAAACCTCCTTTCTATATATAGGAGTCCATGTGGCCATAATGGAATCCTAGTGGGCCACAATGTAATCCTAGCCGACCTAACAATAATAATTTAAGGGCACAATAATAACAAAATGGGGGTTACAAGGGTACAATAATAACAATAATGGGGTTACACTAATAACAATAAGGGACTATACTAGTAATATAAGGACCTAACAGGTTTTCACTTCAAGAATAGGGATATCATTACAGGATTGTATCATTCTTAGAGGATAAAAGTATGATTTTTGCATCACACCAAAATTTGTCAAGGGGTATCTCATTGGTACAAGAAGGATGTATTGAGTACACTTTGAAGAATGAAATTCTACACACAAAAATGAAGAAGAACAAACAAGGATGACTTGATAGAGGGAGTCTCTAGTCTAGGTTGTGAGGGTATTGATCATCTCATCTTGTTTTGAACCTACTAAAGGAAGAATTTTAACCAAGTTCTCCACTAGACTGGGGTTTTTCCCTGGTCACGTACCTACATCTTGTGTCCTCTTCTATTTGTTTCTTGGAATTAGTCTTGATGGTAAGAAAATACAATTTGAAATATCAAATAATAATAATGAAAAGCATCACAAGATAATTTCATAATAAGAGAAATCATTTAACTGCCACACTTTAGATTTCTCAACATATTTTCCACTTTTTTCCTTTTATAATAGGTTTTTTGTAGTTATATATGTATGTTGAGAGGGTATATTTATCTACACCATAAACATCTTCAGAATTAATCAGAGTTGAATCAACATAGAAGAGATAATTAGTGGGTTTCTCAATAAAATATCTTGGCCAATCATATTGAGTTATAGATAAATTTGATAATGGATAAACTACTTTGAATTGTATCATGAACCCAAATCCAAGATGGAATACCTTGTATTTGTAATGAAGAATAATTTGATTAAGTATTCACAAAACATAATAGGTTAAGAGTCTATAACTTTCAATAAGGAATGGGTGATTCCATAAAAACTCTGATCTAAGGGATCAACCTTGGTTTCATGATCATTTTTTTGCATTGAATAGGATTTGAGGTCTCTCTAATAGAAATTTTAGAGTTGTGCTCTTGAGGAAAAAGAACAAATGATTTAAAGTTTTAACTAAGAATTGAATCCCTTGAAATTGCAAATTCTTTTTAAAAAATGTCATAATTCTAGACATTCTCACCTAATTTATAATGGGATTTTGAAGGCCCAACTTACAAAAATAAGTTGAATGAAAGGTCTCCCTCAAGGCCATGGGCAAGTGTAAGAACTTCCTTGAGTTGTCATAAGTCTAGAAGGATATATGTGGACATTCTATTTTCAACTCGTAAGAGATTTTATATGGATTATATTCCTAAAAAAATAGGCCTTGGTTGTAGCCTTTTTCCCCTAAATGTGTAATGGGTGGTTAAAGCCATATATTGCCAAAATCTAGTTGAGGAATATGTTTCTCTCAAGCCTTTATTGACTTGGTTTTACTGGCCTTATTGCTTCAATTAGAATTCGTTGATGAGGGCTAGACATTATTATGAAATATGAAAATTTAAATTATATAAATTACATTCCTTTAAAGGCCCATTAAAACTTTACTTGAATACAATTTTCTTACATGCACAAAAGGTTTTAATAATGAAAAAAATTGGTGATTATATCTCCAAAATACAATAGACTTGATGAAAAAGAGAACATCTGAATTTACTCTATATGTAAACTCTACATGCTATGAAAATTTTCCATGTTATAGGTTGTAAATTGTACATGTTAAGGGAAGTTTTCAGATATAAACTTTGGAAAACACTAAACAATTTAAAGAGTTAACTATAATCGAATGAACTTAGGTATAAAACACAAAACAATTTAAAGAGTTAACTACAATCAAATGAACTCAAATATAAAATTTAAAAAGGGCTTTATAATATGTGTTAAGCTATGATTTTATGGCATCTTCCATGTCCTTATAATCGATTCATTATGCCTACAAATTAATTTCTTAAGCATGGTTGACATCTCTACTATTGGCCCAATTGCATTCATAGTGCAAGGGCTCCAACAGGATTTCCATGTGTCTTTTTAAAACCATTTGCAAGTTATATAAAGTATGATATGGAATTACATAAGAACCACCATATGTGGCAACATGTGTTTCCTAAGACGTAATGGGTATGCAAGGGCATGTGTCAAATTTGTATGTTATAGGTATGCTAAAATAATTTCCCAAATGTATGCCCATTGGACCAAAGGCTAAATCCAAATTTAAAATGGGATATTTTAAGTGAATATGCTCTTGGGAATGCCTTCCAACATGGATTTTTTTTTACACTAATTCGGGAAATGAGGAATGGTGGAATCATGTGGAAGAACAAATGAAAGTCAAGTAGACATTGATTGGTGGTATGAAATCAATGGCCATGTTGTTTTGGCCAATCCAAATGAATCTCAACAAAAATGGAGAGGTTCCACATACCCATTATATGGGCTCAAAGCCCTCCATCAAGACCCTTGAGAGAATTAACCCACTATCCACTTTAAAATTTCCAATACACCCTTTTGACCATTGATAATTTCTAGAGACATCAAAGCACACCATGTGGCAAGTCCATTTGAGATAGCATCAAGGGATGTGTTTTTGAATAGCTAAAAAGGAATGTGTGTGGGTTCACCTATCATTTTATATGTTAGAAATATAAACATAATGTATTGCATATTTATAACATTATGATTGTGTGTAGAGTTATTTTTCAGATCCATCGCATCTATTCTTGTTTGTATCGACGTTTCGAACCAACCTCTATGGTTCATCATCAAGATAGATCAATGAGTTAGTCAGATATCAACATAAGTTATAAATAAGGGTGAGTGAATATGAACGGATGAAAAGGATAGGTAGCCGACCTAAAATGAGAGGTTATGAATTTGCTCCATCTTTAATTTTGAATTAAATTATTAATAAATTTAATTTTTCTTTTTATTAATAGTAAAACAAATATTTTTTAGAATCATTTCATAATTAACATTTATTAATTTTTATTTTTTATTTTTTTTAATGATTAGAAAATAATTATTGATAATTATTTGACAGATTATTAACTCTTAAATTTTATATTTTTATTTGATAATGGTTGATATCATTATTATTAATGATTAATAATCATTATTATTACAAGTTTAATAATAAATAATAAATAATTATCAATAATTAATAATAATTCTTAATAACTATTAAGAATGTACTTTTTAGTTTATTAATAAGAATTAGATGTTAAAATTAATATTAATAAATTTTAATTTTTAAAAGCATGAAATGAGTTAATAATAAAACGTCGATACAAACAAGAATAGATGTGATGGATCTGGAAAATAATTCTACACACAATAAAAATCGTAGAAGCCTCAAATCTATAACGTTATGATTATTATATATTTATAATGTCTCGATAATATGTATATATTATTAATAGTTAATTAAATTAATTCATAATGTTAATCATTCAAGTATGCATAAGTAAGTTAACAAGAGTCAGTGGATGATACAATAGGCCAGGTGGCCCCGCTACTGATAAGGAACCACCCTAAAGTGCAATGTGGACCTAGGGTGCTATGTCATATGCCACATGTTAGTGATATAATCATGTTGACATGACACTAGTACAAAATCTTCGGTGCTCTAAGCTCAGAATGAGATTAAATTTACAACATTGAAATTTCTTGATGAGTAGAAGACAATGGTTGCCTTAGAAATGGGGCTTGAATTTAGTAAAGGAAGCAGAAAAATTATAACTACTCCTCCTCAAGGTGAATTTAGGGGTTGGGTGTGTTACAAATCTATATTATATTATATTAATGTTAAAGAAGTAAATATCTATCCATTTTAATGATAGTAATGTTCTTATCAAAAAGATAATATGAATTCTCTCATCCAAATATATATTTGTTGTTTGGAATTATATGAATAACTAAACCATCATAAATTGCATCTCAGTTAGATATTCCAGTGGAATAGAAGTAGCAGATACATAAAATTATGTATTTTCCAAGGCAATAAGTGCCACAACATTATGTGAATTGTGTCCCTTTTCAATTTTTTTTAAGTGGGTTAAGCTTAAGTCTTATTATTTATAATTATATCCTCCTTTATCAATAGAGAGTGGTTAACAACCATATATGTGTAGCTCATTGCATTACAACAAGAATCAAGCATGGATTTTCCTTAGGATTTTGTTGTTGGTTTTGTAATAGAAGACATGGGTGGTCATATTTTGTTTCTAGATTAATTAGAGGAAATAATTTAAAATAAGCCTCCCACTTGTGCCCCAATGATAAAAGGAATAAAGGAAAACGTCACATCCATAATAATACTCAGCCACTTTATATTTGTGCAAAACTATTCATAGTTATAGGAATTCACCATAGAGATGCATGTAGAAAGTTTATATCCATTTCTCAAAAATGAAATTATGTGTTCCCATGCAAAGATTGTGTAGACCCCTAAGATTTAGCATATAACATTTCAACCAACAGTAATAGAGATTTGATATTTGGTGCTTAATATGACCTTTTAACAAAGAAAGATGAAAAAACATTCTATGATATTGATTTTATGCCCAAGGTGAAGGAAGGAACATAGAGTAAGGAGTTGTAATGTGACCCTAGGAGGATCAATAAGGAAATAAACCATCTCATTCTTGAGAAAAATCAATTACTTATCATGAAAATTTCTTCTCTTTCTCTAATGGTTTAATATTTTCAACAATTAGGCCCAAGCTTGTTAAGGACAAAAAAATTATTTTTTAAAAGGTGGTAGCATGAACAAACTAGTGACTAAGGAAACTCCTAAATATTTAACCATGGGATTAGATGACCAAGAAATATATCAATATAGCACAAGTATATATCATCATTAGGTTCCCTTGGTAGAATTTCCTCTGCTCCAACATAAGGAATTTAGATAAGGAGATGATGATTTAGAGTGACTAAAAGTTCTAGCCACGTGGATGAACAATCTAGTAGATGTAGGTGCTTGAAAAACGAAAATAGTGATAAGAATGTTGGGAGCAATGATGATGACAAATAAGAGACATAACCTATTCAAAATACAAATATGCCAAATGACTTAGTGTTTAACAATACATCAACCTCTTTGAACTAAAGGAAAAGGAAAAACAAAGAGATCCACGGGTTACAAAAAAATGCTATCATCTAAAAATGCCATTCCAATGCCATACCCGAGGATGTCAATACTTTCAAGTGGAGTTAATGACATGAGTTTAGATATTCCCCCCAATTGTGAAAAACAAGAATGAAAATTGTTTAGGTCAACTCATCATGGATTAGTAGTCCTAAAGCATAACCACATTAGAAAATAGTGTTTAGGCATCATTTAGTGAAAGGAATCATGGGAAAATTCAAGAGTCAATTATTCACAGTTAATTAGACTACTGGCTAAAAACTAAAGAATGGTAGAGGAAATGAAAGATGTGTATTTATGCTTCACATATCCTCCCAAGGTGAGTGGACATTATCTTTGCATGGAGTATCACATCATATTATTAAAAATCCTCTTATAACCATCAAAGAGACAAAGCCAATAGTAACATATACTCTAAGGAATATGTAGCCAATATTATTAAGTACTATGCACTAACCATGAAAACAAAAATTTAGCCATCCATGAACACATTGTAGGTTGTAGTTGTAAGGTATCTAGAAATATTTAGATGGAATTAATCTTCTAAAACTACTATGCATATTTAAGAATCGTACATTGTCAAAATTTTCAAGGCAAATGACTTCCAATTGTAGACAATTGAGTAGAAAATATTGCATGAGTTTTTCCCTTCATTATAAATGTATTGGATAAGTTTTATTCATATGAAAATTCATTATATCTCAATTCCTAAATTGTAAATATAAACATGCTAACTTATTTTTTAAACATCTAAAATTGCACTCAATGGAAAAAAAATTTCCTTTAAATTTTCTTTGGAAAAAGGAAGGATGTCAACCAAATCCATGTTAAGAAGAAATATCTATGTAAATTAAATTTGACATAGAAATTAGTAATATCCAAAGTACCCATGTATGTGAATCATTTTTGTCAAATTAATATTGCAGTATCATTAACATGGGAAACAAACATGCCATTAAGAAATATGAGGAATGGAAAATAGCTTCATTGTGACTTCTTATTTTGAAATAATCATACCTTTATACAATATTGAGAAAAACTTGTGTCTATTTGATGCTTGTAGGGACACTTACCTAAAACCTCCATTTTCATAAAATGGCTCCCTTTAACAATAATAGTAATAAAAAATCCAAATTTTCACTGAGATTTATGATGTATGCTAGAATGATTATTAAAAAATGTAGAGAGCTCTAGCAAGTACCTATATGGTTTACAAGTATTCATTAAGGACATAAAAAGGTTGAAAGGATTGGGACATTTCTTTAACATGGGAAAATATGGAAGAGGTTAAAAATGATTAGAAATTTCTTAGTAGGATATAGCTTCACAATATTTAGCTTTATGTTTCATTTGTTGAAGACAAATATGGTATACTTTCAACAGTACAACCAATTCAAATTCACAACTAAACTAGCAATTCAACTTATAAAATTTAGTAAACAGTGTAAAAAAATAAGTTAGAATCTAAAAAATACACACAAACATTTCAATAGGCTATAAATCATGTTTATATGTTATGATAAATTTAAATAATTATGATAAATTTAAATAACAATATTTTCACCTATAGGTGTAAAAAATATGCAATAATTTCTTGGTAGTAACTATTATTGGGGAGCTTACTTCATGGATATGATATTGGACTTATAGATGGATAACAAATGAAACAAAATGTAGATCTACAATCTCCATAATGTACTATTGTAAAGGCATATAATTTCATGTCAAGAATACTTACAAATAGGTAATACATAATTACCAAATATTCTTATTATTGTAAGCGGACTAACAAGACCAAATAATTGCCTAGTTTGTTTTTGCACAAACTATACTATAGAAGAAATTTGATCCTTTGAGGCAATGGCAACATTTCTTGCTTCATTTGTATTTCTAAGCAAATTATATATGCTTCGTCTCAAACTCTGAGAATAAACTGAAGTTTCCATCAAAACATTTTTTATAGTCTCCAATACCATTGCCACTTCTCTCATGGTTGGCCTTTCTTCAGGTGAATCTTTTCAACAACTCAAACCAACATGTAGCAAATAAAGGATGCAATTGTATATATTATTTTCTTCAAATTCATATTCATCCACCTCTTAAAACAAAAAAATAGCAATTACCTCCTTCACTCTATTTGGAAATGCAAGGCTCACCCACTTGTGCAAATTTATCTCTCCAACAAACATGTCACTAGTTGGTCGCTTTCTAGTAAGAATTTATAATAGCAAAAGACCAAAGCTATAAAAAACTCCTTTTTTTGAAATTCCCACTCCCAATAAGTGCTCTGCATTAATAAAAAAAAATTGTCAAATTTTACTTAACTAATCCATATAATACAAGTCTATCACTCAGAAAAGACAAATGAAAGTGTTGTTTTAAAATCCATACCTAGGGAAATGTAGCCCATTGATCCTTTAAAAGCAAGTGATGATGTAAGTGAATCAGTTGAGGTTTCACCAATTAGTCTTGCAATACCAAAATCTGTCACATGGCCTAACATGTCTTCATCCAAAAGTACATTTCTGGGTTTTATGTCACAATGCACTACTTGCACAAAAGAATCATGGTGAAGATATTCCATGGCATGGGCCACATCTATGGCAATGTCTAAACGTGTTTCCAATCTCAATTCACACAAATCCTCATCATTGTTGTCATCTCTATCAGGATACAAATGATTCTCTAAACTTCCTTTAGGCATAAACTCGAACACCAAAGCTTTGAACTGGAGGTTAGAACATGAGGTTATGACTCTCACCATATTTTTATGTTGAACTTTTTGCAAGACACTACATTCTGCTTTAAAACTCTTTTCAAATTGTTCATTTTGCAACTGGAGAACCTTAACAGCAACAAATGAACCATCACTCAAAATTCCTTTATACACTAACCCATAGTTTCCTTTTCCCAACAAGTTGGGATTGGAAAACCCATTAGTTGCTATGTGAAGCTCTTGATATGAGATACTTTGGTGCACTAGATTTTGGAAAATAAATTTTGAGAAATCAAAGTTTTTCATATGTATATCCCTTTTCCAAAAGTAGACAACTTATTATAAAAACAATAGCTCCACTGATTGGCAGTAATATTCTTTTCACAAATGGAAAATGAATTCTTGGTGTTGGACATGCAGATAAATTGAATATTTGTGGTGCACAAAGACTGGGATTTCCAATTAAAAAGATGACACTTGTTTGATTTGAAAAAACCCCTCCTTTTGGAATCTCCCCTGTGAGGTGTTTAAAAGACAAATTCAAAAATTGAAGCATTTTCAACTTTTCAAGAGTAATCAGTATTGCACTTGATAATGAGTTGGAAGAGAGATCTAGGCTCAAGAGACTCTGTAATTTTTCAAGGGAATCTGGAATAGGGCCTTGGAAGGAATTTTGAGATAAATTCAATGATTATAGTTCACTGCAGCTTCTAATTGTAGGTGGAATTGCCCTAGTCAATCGATTGGAAGAAATGTCTATAGCTTGAGCCATTGCAATTTTACCAATATCTAATGGCAAGGAGCCTTCTAATAAATTCCATGAAAAATTCAAATAGAAATGTAAATGGCAAATTTTGGTGATTTCTCGCGGTATGCTACCAGTGAGCATATTGTGAGATAGGTCAAGCAATTCTAAATTTAGACAACTTCCTAAGCTAGTAGGTGTGCTTCCTGATAATTGGTTGTGATGGAGGATGACTCTTCTTAGTTGTTTAAGGGGCACAAGGGAATTGGGAATCCTTTTGGAGAGGTTTTTTTCACTAATTTCTAGTAGCCCAAGGTGTTGTAATTATTCAAAGTGATCAGGGATGTTTCCTTCTAATCTATTGTCACTTAAACACAATATTTCTATCATTTTAAGGTTTGCTAATGGTGGAATGTTTCCATTCAAAAGGTTTCTACTTAAATTTAGATAGGTTAGGCTGGTAAGACTACCAATATGTGGAGGGATGTTTCCTTTTATTCTATTTTTTCCTAATGACAAGTAAGACAAATTGGTAGAAAGGCGTCCTATGTCAAGAGGCAAGACGTCACTTAGTTTATTGTTCCTCAAGCTTATTTCTTGTAGCTGGGAACAATTGGTAAGAGATACAAGAAAGGGCATGGTTGTAGTGGTGCCACTATCAAGATCATTGCAAGGTAAATTTAACTTTTCAAGAAGTGATAGCTTACCTAACTCTAGTGGTACACTCCCACTCAACATGTTGGAACCTAGACTAAGACTTTTGAGATTAGAACAATTTCCACTAGAAATTGGTATGTTTACACTCAATTAATTTCCCCATAAATATAACCAATTCAAATTGGTTAGTAGACCCAACTCCTGTGGAATGTTACCAGTGCATTTGTTGCTATTAATCAGCAAGTACGTTACAGTAGAAATGTTCGACAAAGAAATGGGAATGCTCCCTGATAATTCATTGGTATGTAGGTAAAGGACTTGAAGACTTGTGAGCAAACCTAATTGTGGCGGAATGGCACCGACGAGACTGTTTATCTCGAGAGTCAAATTAAGAAATGCTGAAAGGCTTTGTAAGGAAGAAGGAATGGTACTTGTGAGTGTGTTGGTTCCTAAGTGAAGGTACCACAGATGTGTGAGGGAACCCAACTCCCGAGGAATATTTCCACTGAGATTGTTGAAGGAGAGAGTCAATCGTATCAAATTTCTGCAACCGCTGAGTTGTGTTGGGATATTTCCTTCCAATTGATTGACATTCAAATGGAGAATTCTCAGACGAGAGAGGCATCCCAATCAAGTTGGGATACGACCATGGAGCGCATTTCCTTCAAGAACAAGGGAGTGGAGAAAGGACAGATTGGATATAAAGGGAGAAATGGGACCGTACATCTCCATGCCAATGAGATTAAGGGTGAGCACTTTGTTTGGATGATGACGACTGCAGGTGATACCAGTCTAGTTGGAGATGGGGATATTGGTGTCACTCCAATCTTCCATGGTGTCATGTGGATCACTAGTTATGAGCTTCTTGAATGCTAGCAATGATTTCTGGTCATCGTGAAATGAGTGCATAGGGGATGAGAAGAAGAAAAAACTGCAACAGAGGAGAAACAACAAAGGGAAAAGAAAAGAGAGAGACGACATGATGGTTGAAATGGGAATAGACAGAGTAGGTGGGTGTTACCTGGACAAGGAGGGGCAACCGGAGGTGAGTTGCAGGGGTGATTTGGAGTTGAGAGGAGGCATCTAAAACTATTTATAAAGGGAAAGAGGGGCCAAGAAATTCTTCCGCTGAGCGCTCAAAAGTGATTCTTCCACACGAAAAGCTTGGAAAGTGGAAGAGAAAAAGAGAGGGGCAGCCACAGAAGCAACAACATTGTGGCTTCCACTTCATTCCCATTTATTTTCCTCCGACATTCCCATTGGTATTAATATTTTCATCCTTTTCCACTTAATTTCCTCCCGCATTCGTCGTGATTTACGTTTTCATCCTTTTCCACATAATTTCCTCCCACACTTGTCATCCATCCTTTAGCCACCGAGTGTTGATATTGGTATAGAAAGCATGATCATGGCAGGCCCTTAATAAATTGCGCAATCGTGATGATAGTTCCAATAATATCATTATTTTTCACTGAGGTAAGCATAATGATATCATGTGTTCAATTTGATATGCAAATGGGATGAATCCATGAAAGACATCCTTCAAAAATTTAACAATCTTTTTCACATGGAAAATAAATGGTCTTAACTGAGTGTTTGTATAAAAGGCTAGATTAACCTCAAATTTCTATTATGTATTAGAGTGGCACTTATATTTGTAGCTCAATATTTGATAGACTTGTTTATTTACAACAATTGTTTTTATTTTGGTTAGGCTTTCCCATCCATATGCAATCAATATATGTGATTTTCCTTGTGGAAATTTGAGACCGCCTATGGTTAACTCAATAAAAGCAATGGCTATATGGTAGTTGTGTCATGATTTTTTGAGGTAATACTAATAAAAATTTATGCACAAAAAAAAAGTGAAGGTGAAATTAGAAAACCAATTAATGTTCAAGATATTTAGAATCATGACATTACTACGTCGAGTAATTTTTCCAATTGGTGTCATTAATGTTTTGTTGGATGGAGACATCCCTCTTACCAAAGATTATTTATGTAGCGACAATGGAAGATTCAAAGGATAAAATATGCAAGATTACAAAATAAAATGAAGATGATAAGACGAAAATTTTATAAGGGAAGAGATGACAAAGGAAGCATGCACAACATGAACAAAGAAGATGAAAGAAAAAGGAAGATGAAATGTGGACCTCTACACTTAATAAAAGAAAACAAATAGAACATAGTAGTGAAATACAAAGATGATAGAATTGAAAGAAGAAGAAAAAGGAAGTTGAATAAATAGAAAAAAGGAAGGATACAAAGCAAGGTAAGAATAATGATATCATGTGTTGAATTTGAGATGCAAATGGGATGAATCCATGAAACACATCCTTCAACAATTTAACAATCCTTTTCACATGGAAAAGAAATGGTCTTAATTGAGTGTTTGTATAAAAGGCTACATTAACCTCATATTTTGGAATTTTATGTAGCTAAGTCAAATGATATTGATGTAAACCTAAAAGGAAAGTATCCCCCATTTAAAAGTTTGTGGTGTTGTAAAAACAATTTTGTAGTGCAAGTATTGTGGTAAGCCAAAACCACTTGTCATGACAAAGGATTGTTTGTGGTGCTTTAAACCCATTGATGTTTATGGTTCATGGTCATCTAAAACTTATTGGTGCAATGTTTGGGATAAATTGAAACCACCTAAACATTGTAATGGTTAAATGTATGATGATGTAAAACATTTGGGATTTAATGGGTGAGAGTCATCCACAAAAGCCTAGAGATGTGACAATTGAGGGTAAACCACATAAACATGGAGGTGTGATGGTTGAGGGTCATCCATAAAAACCCATAGGTGTAATGGTGGAAGGTAATCCATAGAAAATCTAATATATGGTTACATATAAGCCAAAAGGAATTAAATGCAAAGGACATAGAATATGAGGAAAAAAATGAGACAATGAAAATAATGAGAAACATGTTCACAAGCACATGTTAAAGGCGGTGTATGAAAGATAACTCCTATTCTCATGTATAATAAATTAATATTGTAGATTTGTAATGATGTAAAGTAATTCTATCATTCTATGTAAGAATTAGAGATGAAGAAAAATGAGAGATGTTAGGGATAAATATTTTTTGAGAGAGTTATGAAGATATGGTAGAGATGGCTAAATTAATCATCCAATTATGACATGCTCGTTATGTCACCTAAAGTTACATAAAGGGACAAATTATAAAATAAGAGTGCAAAATATAATGTTTATTTAATAAAATTTTGTAAAAAACAAAAAGAGCAAAAATAGAAAAAGTTAGGGATAAAGATCTTTGGAAAGTATCATGGAGATATTTATGGAGATGGTTGAATTAAATATCCAATTTTGACATTCTGATTACGATCACAATTTTTTTTTTTTATAAAGGGATCAATTGTACAATAAAACTACAATATTTAATTAATATAATGTCCTCTTTGGAAATGTCTTTAGTCTAAATTATGAATGTACCTTGTTTTGTAATTCAGTTGAGATCTTTGTGCTCAAATTGGAATTGACACGTGACCCTCTTAAAACACAAATAAAAGATTCTTCACCTATAACCAACATAGATCAACACACATTAAAATGGTTTTTTTTGTTATTAATTCATAACATTGGATATTTATTATATACAAAATTAAAATTATATATATATATATATATGAAATTTTACCATTGGTGGTTTTTTGGGGTTCAGGTTTTGACAACTCATGGTATTTGAAACTTCATATATATCTCTACAAAAAAATATTAAAAAAATATTGTAATGTTGTATGTAATAAAATATCTTGTGAGTTATGATTAAAATATTTTAATATGAATTAATATTAAAGTATACTTAAAATTATATTAATAACAAAATATAATTGAGAATGCAAACTTTTGTGATTCGTAGTGTTTCTTCAATATAAATCTGAAATTTGATTTACGGGGAGAGCTATATTGAAGAAACAAAATATAATGGCTATAGCATCCAAAAATACAATTTAAACGATCAAAAAATACACATTGTTTTTTGCACTCTCAAATAAGTTTACACCTCAAAAATTTCATCTCTCTAGGCTCATGCTAAATCTTTGCTTAAAATAGATCTATACTTTTTTAATATTAAAACCAACATTTAGAAAATTCTAATTGTAACATTGAATCTATAATCATCTCATTATTCTTCAAATCATTATTTAACCTTTATTATCTCTATATTTAAAGGGAAATTTTAATGATCTTATTTGTTTGTCCATAAAAAAAAAAATGAAAATAATATTATTCACTAATTATCAAAAGAATATTTAAACAAATAACTATTTGCTATTAAAAAATTATTTACTAAAATCCATTTCCAAAAAACCATTCAACATCTACATTAACAATGTTTTTAAAAATATCCTTAAAATGAAAGATAATAATGATTCAAAATTTTCAAATTAATAATGATTCTAATCCATGTTGTAATTTGCAGTAAATTGCTTTAACGATGAGAATTTCTAAAATTACCTTTTTTGTAATTTTTATCAATTGATATATACATCATTTCCATCGATGAATTCTCTCTAAGATTTAAATTTAGAGAGATTTGTAGATGGAAATATTAGACCTATACTTATTACAACTCTAGTTTATTGCCCTGAAAATATCGCAGGGCACGACCCAATCGTAAACCACAGTCCATGAACCCAATTAAGACTGAAAGCCATATCTTATGCATTTTTATATATTTAAAGAAAGTTCTAATAAATGAAACTTTCATTAAGATTCCAGAGGTAAACAAATAACAAAAACTGGCGTGGGAAAATTTAGATCTCTGGGCAAAGCTAAAAGTTCAAATTCCAAGTCTGCAATCTCCCAACTTGCTTTTGATGTAGATATTTGAGAACAATACTCTGCAGCAAATGAAACAAATAAAAAATTGGGAATAATATCCTTCAAATAAAAATTATTCGTCTCCATACTCGTTTGGAACCCTGCAATGCTTGGAAATTTATATTTTAAGATAAGCCCTGGCATATGAACCAGATTCGACAAAGAGCTACCATCAGTTCCATTAGAGATTTTCTGAGTGGAGATATTTTTATCTAACTAAATGCATATTAGTGATAACAATATAAAATGCACAATAGCTACCACCACAAGATCAACACTAGTCCCTAGAGTAGATTACTAGTACCAGTGGGGACCAGTGTTGACCAGTAGATTTCACACCAGTGGGGACGAGTTTTCTAGTAAGGTAGGAAAAAATGACTGAATAAGTTGCCAACCATTGGACCATACCTTGTTGCATCAGTTGTGATAGCATCAGTTTGTTGTGTATATTCATTTAATAACAAAAGAACTGAATGAAGGATGCTTATACTGAACTCAAAGAGGAGCTACTCTAGAAAGAACCCAAGCATTATTATTGGAGCAGCATTGGTATTGGAGCAAGCATTACTGATGTGTTGAGATTGCGTTGAAGTTGGGCATGTTTTTTTTTTGGAGGTAAGCAGAGAAATGAATGATAAATCTGTGAACAGTCTGTCTTTGAGACTCCAATTAAATAAATTGAAAAGTTCTTCCTGAAACACATTATGATAAAACAATTGATTGATCCTACATCTCCAACAGTACAAAAGGTTAATGATTCCAGAATCAAATTACGTATATTGTTGATTGTTGTTGAGAACAGTGGAGAGCTCAATACAAATAACTGAGAGTATGAAGGGTATCGTAACTATGGCTTTCTGTGCAAGCCAAAGTGAAAATTACCGCATGGATTATCAATGGGTATCATATTATCTGATGGCCTTGGATGCATAGACACTTTTGGCACAAGTGTATACCGCAGAGATCAAATATATCAAGCTCTAACCATTAGTCTTCCTGAAGCATGTGTTACACCTAAAAGTAATGTAATAGTGGTATGTGGGTGAATTTGACAATCCCTTATAAGAAAGTATGAGCAGTTGGCCCATGAACCAAGTTGTATGCAAAGACATCCTTGAATCTCCAACGAAATCATTGTGTAATCTAGTAGTAAAGGTGAACCGTGGCTGCAAAATATATATTGGCGTCATCATATTTGAACATATGTGTACTACAGATGTGTATTTCAAAAGAAGACATATTCCATCTACAATCTTCCTCAACAGATATGTATCTCAGATGAAGATCATAATATAGACTGAAGTATATTTGGAGCAGATTTTATATATCGTATGGAGCACTCTCAGTATTTTATTATTGTTCCAATGATGCATTTCTGTTTATATAAGTCTGATACAGTTTGTTCTATGGAGTGTCCTTATCATCACCTTCAACATTATACAAGTGCAAGGAGTCGGTGCTTTGGGATGGTATCATCTTACTATGTATGTACATACAAGTTCAATGATTCCCAAAGTGTTCTCCCAACAATGCTTATACACCAAATGGACCAAGAGTCCCAGCCAGGTATGTGGAAAAAATCAAGAATTCTTATGCATAACTCTAATAAGGCAATGATGGAAAATACATTGGAAAAAGGTGTAACCCTTTGCCATTGATGTCAAACGGGGAGGAAAAGCAAGCAGAGGAAGATAGACACTTCTCATAATGAAAGGGGGATGAAGTGTTGGAGGAAGTGTTCCCATCAATGGCAAAGGGGGAGATTGTTGGAAATATTGCCATTGATGGCAAAGGAACATAAAGGAGCAGCACCAGAATTATCATTGAGAAAAAAGGAGCAGATTAGGATCAGCTAGAGTATAATGGAGAAATAAGGAAAAGAAGGAAAAATTTAAGTAGAGAAGCATAAAAGAGAGGCAGAGGAGCAGCATTAGAGGCAAAGGAGCAAGGTAGAGGAGCAGCAAAGAAGCATGGATCAACACCAGAATTATAATTAAGGCAAACGAGTAGAGAGGAACAGTAAAAAGGCAAGGAGCAACATTACAATCTTTATCAAGGAGCAAAAGCAGCAAAGGCGGCAAAGGCAGCAAGTTTGGGTCGAGTCCTGCTATTTTAAGTTCAGAAAAGCTCAAGAGGGGCTATTAAATATGTTCAAAATAGTGCACAGGTGAGGGTCGAGTCATGCAAATATCTATACAGAACAGTGTTCGGAGGCTTCACTGCAAATCACAATCACAGCAGACGACTTGACCTCACAAATCACAAATAAATCTTAATATGCATGTAGAGATGGATGGTCAGAATCTTATCGAAGAAATAAAGGTTGAGAGATAGATGGTTAAGATCTCATCGTAGATTAAATTGTGAAAATGCCGAAGTGGACACGTGTCAGGCAAAGGTCCTTGTGCATATCACATAGCGCATGTGATATGGTATAATAGTTAACAACAGAGATGTAAACTTGCGAAGTTGTGATAATGTGCAGAGTTTGTGATGCGATGCGATCACATATCCATAAAAGATAGTCACAACAGCAGAAAGGACAAACGCACAATGAGCCAAGAGCTGAAAGGGCTTAGTGAAAAATACTTGTTGTAACTATAAATGTAATTTCATTGATTATTTTATATTGTTTTTGATGTAAAGGCAAGTCTCCATAAGCATAGGCAAAACTCCATGAGTGTTGTAATGATTATTTTTTATATAATAACCTGAACTGAAGAATGAACAATCAAATGGGTGGAAGGCATAGAGTCAGACCTGTTCACTTCGTATTCCCTATAGAATGCAACAATCACGTAGTTATATGTATAAAACATGTAATATCAGTGTGCATAGAAAGGTTAGAAATATTTAGAATGGAAGGGAGAGGGAAAATGTAAAATAGCTGCAGAAGGTTGAAGAGTGGAAGAATAAGAGAGCGCTGATAGAGAAATTGTGCATATCAAGAGCTGATATGAAGAAGATATGAAGACTGAAGAGGAAGTAGTGGAGAAGGAGTATAACAGAGCTGATATCCAGGTAAATCAACATTTTAGTTTCATGTTGAGTGAGGGGATTGTAGTCTCCTTTCAAGTTGTAGCTTGGTAAATTTTGAGTTGGAGTTGGGTGAGGTAGGAGCCTCCTATAGGTTGTAGCCTACAGAAAATATTTGGGAGTTGGAGCTTCCTTGCAAGTTGTAGCTTGCAGAAATTGAGGTAGGAGCCTCATGTGGGTTGTAGCCTACAGAAAAAACATGGGAGTTGGTGCTTCCGTTTCAAGTTATAGCTTGATAGATGTCCAGTTGGAACTGTTTGAGGTAGGAGCCTCCTGTGGGTTGTATCTAGTAGAAAATAGATGGGGGTTGGAGCTTCCTAGCAAGTTGTAGCTTGCAGAATTTGAGGTAGTAGCCTCCTGTAGGTTGGAGCCTACTGAAAATCAGTGGTGAGAGGGAGTTGGAGCTTGCCTTTTCATCACAACAATAATAAGATGTGGTTTTCTCCCTTATGGGTTTCCACTTATATATGTTGTCTATGTGCTTGATGATTATGTGTTGATGTGATGTATTAGTCTTCTTAATTACTTGTTTTCCACACATTCAGTTTGTTGATTCATTATGTATTAAGATACTTATAAAATGAAGTAGTTAATTAGTTTAATGAAAAGAGTATTAGTGACCAGGGATGTACTAAACTGATTCACCCCCCCTCTCAATTTAGCTAAGGATTCATCACTCCTATATATATATATATATATATATATATATAAAGTTGAGTTTAGACTAACTCTATACAATCTACCAATAATAAAATACTAAAATCAAAATTCAATTGAAATTGACACTAGTTTAATTCCTCATAACTACTTATAAAATTGGAAAATAAACCTCAAATATCCCTTTGTATTTATGGATCTATCATGTAAAAATACTCTATTATGAGAAAATAAATAAAAATACATGACCACGGTGTAAGGCGGTTGCGAGTTTTATTCACTTATCAATTTTTTTTGTAAAGTCCTGTGTAAGGGATGTTCTGCACTCTTCAACCATTGGTATAATCTCTTATGTAAAAGATATGTCATCATTACCTCAATAAAGGATATCTAAATTTGTCCACATTCATTGTTTCTCCAACATTGGCATAATCCATTGTATGAGTAGTGCAATGTGGGCATACAATCAAACAAATAGATATCCAAAATACTTGTGAAACATAGAAAATTCAATATAAGTTCCTAGGCAAGCCAACATAATTTCTTCAACTACGCAAGGGCATTTAGTCATTCATTCATACTTTCCCGCTTCCTTAATCCATTGAATACAACAGTTTTGCAAAATTGCAATTTTCTATAGAAAAATTCTCGAACCAGATTTCATTAAATTAATGCAGAAGTAAAATTCCATCTACTACGGGATCAAATGACTCCTTGTTACATCACCCATATGATCTATCTGATTCAAATCACCCATATTATTATCCACTGTTGCAAATCAATTCCTTTGAAAAGCGCAATCTCCCTCGGGATCACATGTCGTCTTGTCTCATTTTAAAGTTAATTATATGAAAATGAAGATGAAGGTTTGTGTAAACATTATGTAACTTTAACTCATTCCATTTCAAACATAAAAATAACCAACGTCAATTCTAAGAACATTTATATTATAACAGAAAAGATAACGTTCCTAGGAGATATGTATTCATGTAGCTTTAACTCATTCCATTTCAAACATAAAAATAACCAACATCAATTCTAAGAACATCTCTATTATAACATAAAAGGCAATGTTCCTAAGATATATATATTTATGTAGCTTTAATTCATTCCATTTCAAACATAAAAATAACCAACGTCAATTCTAAAAACATTTCTATTACAACATAAAAAGGCAATGTTCCCAGGTGATATATATTTCTTGGGTTATAGGATAATAAATGTGGTTGGACATATACTCTCCAACCACATTTATTATCCTATAGCCTAGGAAATAATAATCACCACTTTTATTTTCATTGATTATATTAATGTCATTTCCTTATTATTTTATTTAAATTAATACTATCTACAACATGGGTTCCATTCAAAAAGTGGTGACCCCTGTCGAAAATGGTCTTACCAGACAAAAGGTACATTGCCATATATTTAGTATTTCCTCAATGATTTTATCCATTTATTGTGTTATTTACTTTCTAATAAATTTAACTTTTGACTTTTTAATATCATTTGGAATTTTGAAAGATCAATGGCTTTTATTTTCTAATAAATTTATCTTTATAATTTTTTAATATCTTCTCAAATTTTAAATGGTCAATATCCAATATCCACACTGCCCATTTATTATTTATTTTTTTTAAAATATTTTTTTTTCTATTTTAATTGAATTTTCACGTGAAAATGGGCTAAGAGAAAGAGCAAATGAAGGTGCTGATCCATGGCCTGGTTCCTTTTCCCTCTAATATGTGAAATATTAATCCTAGAACGAGAATCCCATAGAGCCAAACATCTTAATCATAATTGCCCAAGAACATACCAACTTCTTCCAAACAATATAACACTATAAATTTTGTCTTATGTGTGTTTCTTCCAATTTAATAAATAGCTTTGCAAATTTTATCCCACGTGTTTTTGATCTTTCAGATGCTCGTGCTCATTAACAGTTTCATTGATATTGAGAAATAGAGAGGAAGAAACAAAGAGGAAGTAATCATTACTTTAAATGCAATATTTTTTTTCCCAATTATTGGGAATCCAAAATAATTTATAGTTAGAAAAAAAAGTAAACATAGTTATCTCAAATATTTTTGGGAATCCAAAATTAATCATAGTTGGAAAAAGGTAAACATATTTAACATATTTTGACCGCATAATTGCAAAAAAATTATCACAAATTCAACAGAATTGGGAAAACAAAAATTAAACATGATTACCCAATTCTAGAATTAAGAATCCAAAATAACACATAGTTTCCAAATTCAACCCAACGTTGAAAAAAATTAAACATAGTTATTACAAATTTGGCGAAAATAAATAAATAAACGTGATTATAAATTTTGAAGAACTGAAGGAAAAAAAAATCCATTTCAAGTTCGACAGACAGAATTGGGAAAAAATTTCAACGTTATCACAAATTCAGCAGAGTTGAAAACAAAAATTAAACATGCTTATAAAATTTGAAAGAGTGAAAAAAACACAGTTATCAAGTTTGACAGAATTAGGGAAAAAAAACATTTTATACAAAATACAAACATGAATTTGTATTACTGGACTTAAGTTTTTTGTAAATGAAGTCGAGCAATTGCTTCCAAGTGTTTATATATATATGTTAATTGCATATTCAACAATAAACATGACATATGGTACCATGTCACAATACGAATTTCAGTGTCATTTCTCTCATCAATGTGGGATGCATGCAAATCGCCACTGAAACACACAATCAACGACCTTTTATTCTCTCATATTTTCATTCCTTTGCTACTCGAGAACATTCCCACTGAAAGTAAAAGAGGAGGGGCCACTAAATACAAACGAATTCCATCAACTATGGATGAAAAGAATCACATTAGTGATGAACAACAAAGTGCATTTACATGGATGGAATTTGCAAGAGTTGTGCAAGCAATAAATGTGCAGTGTGTGAGAAGAAGGTTTCACTGGATGTAAGTAAGGAGGAGGGGCTTTGCAGGAGCAAAATCTGTGAGAGTTTTTGTTTCTTCGGCACAAGAGAGATTTTTATCCTTTGGTCCTATAGGTTTTCATTCTTGACTTTTCTTCTCTACACATTCTATAATACATTATTTTTTCTTTGGTTGGGATTTTGTATATTTTCAGGCTCATCTCATTAGGGTTTGGAAAACCAATCGGTAGATTCTTTTTTTAAAATTCTTGGGCTCATCTCGGCTAGGAGTTTCATATGTGTCCAGAATTGAATTTGGTGTTGTAAATTTTTTTCACGGGGTTGCAGGGCCGAATGATAGCTAGGCATTAACTTGTTTAGTTCTAAAATGGCGTTGCAACGCTGAAATATATTGCATCATGATGATGATGTTGTAAATCAATAACGAATGGTAGAGAACCTGTGGGTTTAATTCATGATAGAAATGGAGAGCATAGGGGAGTGTTTCTTCAAGCTTCCTAGAAGCATTGTGCATAGAGTTCAAATGAAGAGAAAAGGGGCTTATAAACATACTGATACATACCATAGTTGCTTAACCTTGGTAAGGGGGGAATTTGAATTGGCTAAGGGGACCGTTGGTGTTCCTAATTTTGGGAATAGAGCACATAAATCCGTAAGGAATGTGAAAACCTGTGATAGGTGTCGAATAGAAGATTGTTATGAAAATACAATTTTGCACAATTATGGGAATTTCCGAAAGAGTGTCGTTCTTGAGAGGCTTATGTATTATTGGAATGACACTTGGAATGATTTTTCAACTGAAGCTTCAGATTCGTTCAGGAATTCTCAGCTGGCATGCCCACTAAAGAAGTGATATTAAATGGATCGCGTTGCCTCTTCGATATTTTGTGGATGCTGCAAATAGATTTGAGGGTGATATGTCAAATACCATTTCCTGGATTTACAATAATGGTTTTTGTTTTTTTCCTAAATGCTTATTTAAGGATAATATTGATGATGTTGACATTGCTCTGAAAGTCGAAGTTCAGATCGAGATTCGAATAGGTGCAACCGAGGGCTCGAAGGCTGACAAGCGTGGATTTGAGGGTAACTTGGATCTCTTGCCCAAGGTTTTGGAGATTGACAAGGATGTGCAACCCAATAATTGTGATCCCTCATTCGCTCTCACAAAAACTGAGAAATGCGAACTTAGATCCATGCTCTGAGAAATGAAGGAAAGCATCAATTGAGATCCTTGCACCTAGAAATCAATTGGAAAGAAACTTGAGCCACAAAGGAAATTAGTTTGTTTCTTTTTACTCAAAAACATTGAAAGATTCAAAAAATGAGGTGCCTACCGGTGGTGTTGTTATTAGCTCCTAGGGTCAAATTCCAAACAATGTTCAAGTTTGGAAGCTTATGAATTTGAATCGTTGGGTGACAAATTGCTTAAATTGGAAGATGGAAATGAAGGCTACATCGTTGTGTAGAACCATTTTCTCTCTGTGCAAGTATTGTGGTAAGCCAAAACCACTTGTCATGACAAAGGATTGTTTGTAGTACTCTGAACCCATTGATGTTTATAGTTCATGGTCATCTAAAACTTATTGGTGCAATGTTTGGGATAAATTGAAACCACCTAAATATTGTAATGGTTAAATGTATGATGATGTAAAACATTTGGGATTTAATGGGTGAGAGTCATCCACAAAAGCCAAGAGATGTGACAATTGAGGGTAAACCACATAAAGATGGAGGTGTGATGGTTGACGGTCATCCATAAAAACCCATAGGTGTAATGGTGGAAGGTAATCCATAAAAAACCAAAGATATGGTTACATATAAGCCAATAGTAATTGAACCCAAAGAACATAGAATATGAGGAGAAAAACAAGACAGAGAAAATAATGAGAAACATGTTCACAAGCACATGTTAAGGTTGCGTATGAAAGATAAACTCCTACTCTCATGTATAATAAATTCATATGGTATATTTGTAATGTTATGAAGTAATTCTATCATTCTATGTAAGAATTAGAGATGAAGAAAAATTAAAGATGTTAGGAATAAAGATTTTTTGAGAGAGTTATGAAGATATGGTGGAGATCGTTGAATTAATCATCCAATTATGACATGCTCGTTATGTCACCTAAAGTTACATAAAGGGACCAATTATAAAATAAGAGTGGAAAATATAATGTTTATTTAATATAATTTTGTAAAAAATAAAAAGAGGAAAAATTGAAAAAGTTAGGGATAAGTATCTTTGGAAAGATTCATAAAGATATCATGGAGAAATTTATGGGGATGGTTGAATTAAATATCCAATTTTGACATAGTGATTATGATCACCAAAAAAATTTCTATAAAGAGATCAATTGTACAATAAAACTACAATATTTATTTAATATAATGTCCTCTTTGAAAATGTCTTTAGTCGAAATTATGAATGTACCTTGGTTTGTAATTCATCTTTGTGCTCAAATTGAATTGACACGTGACCCTCTTAAAATACAAATAAAATATTCGTCATCTATAACCAATAGAGGTCAACACACATTAAAATGATTTTTTTGTTATTAGTTCGTAATAATATTGGATATTTATTATATACAGAATTAAAATATTTTATTTTAACATATATATATATGAAATTTTACCATTCGTGGTTTTTGGGGTTTAGGTTTTGACAACTCATGGTATTTTCTCATTGTATTTGAAACATATATATCTCTATAAAAAATTGTTAAAAAAATATTGTAATGTTGTGTGTAATAAAATATCTTCTGGTTTATGAATAAAATATTTTAATATGAATTAATATTAAAGTATACTTAAAATTATATTAATAACAAAATATGATTGAGAATGCAAACTTTTGTTATTCATAGTGTTTCTTTAATATAGTTCTTCTGGTAATCACATATTCCAAATTGATGGGTTGACCCATAAATCTAAAATGTGATTTACTGGGAGAACTATATTGAAGAAACAAAATATAATGTCTATAGCATCCAAAAATACAATTTAAACAATGAAAAAATACACATTGTTTTTTGCACTCTCAAATAAGTTTACACAAAAATTTCATCCCTCTGGGCACATGCTAAATCCCTTCTTAAAATGGATCTATGCTTGTTGAATATTAAAACCAAAATTTAGAAAATTCTAACATTGAATCTATAATCATCTCATTATTCTTCAATTATTCATCAAATCATTATTTAACCTTTATTATCTCTATATTTAAAATCCCTGCTTAAAACGGATCTATGCTTGTTGAATATTAAAACCAACATTTAGAAAATTCTAACATTGAATCTATAATCATCTCATTATTCTTCAATTATTCATCAAATCATTATTTAACTTTTATTATCTCTATGTTTAAAGGGAAATTTTAATGATCTTATTTGTTTATCCATAAAAAAACGAAAATAATATTATTCACCAGTTATCAAAAGAATATTTAAACAAATAACTATTTACTATTAAAAATTTATTTACTAAAATCTATTTCCAAAAAACCATTCAACATCTACATTAATAATGTTTTTAAAAATATCTTTAAAAGGAAAGATAATAATGATTCAAAATTTTCAAATTAAAGATCATTCTAATCCATGTTGTAATTTGCAATAAATTCTTTTAACGATTAAAAATTTCTAAAATAACCATTTTTATGAATTGTAATTTTTATCAATTGATATATACATAATTTCCATTGATGAATTCTCTCTGAGATTTAATTTAGAGAGATTTGTATATGGAAATATCAGACCAACTAGTTTACTGTACCAACTAGTTTACTGTTGCAACCCTGATGAGCCCTGAAAATCTCGCAGGGTACACGAAGGTAAACTACACTCCATGAACCCAATTAAGACTGACAGCCATACCTTGTGCATTTTTATATATTTAAAGAAAGTTCTAATAAATGAAACTTTCATTAAGATTCCAGAGGTAAACAAATTACAAAAACTGGCGTGGGAAAATTTAGATCTCTGGGCAGAGCTAAAAGTTCAAAATCCAAGCCTGCAATCTCCCAACTTGATTTTGATGCAGAGATTTGAGCAGAGTACTCTGTAGCAAATGAAACAAATAAAAAATTGGAAATAATATCCTTCAAATAAAAATTATTCGTCTCCATACTCGTTTGGAATGTTGCAGTGGTTGGAAAGTTATATCTTATGATAAGCCCTGGCATATGAACCAGATTCGACAAAGAGATACCATCAGTTCCATCGGCAATTTTCTGAGTGCAGATATTTTTATCTAACTAATTGCATATTAGTGATAACAGTATAAAGTGCACAATAGCTACCACCACAAGATCAACACTAGTCCCTAGAGTATATTACTGGTGCCAGTGGGGACCAGTGTTGACCAGAAGACTTCGCACCAGTGGGGATGAGTTTTCTATTAAGGCAGGAAAAAATGACTGAATAGGTTGCCAACCATTGGACCATACTTGGTTCATCAAGTTTTGTTGTGCACGCCCCATTTCAAGGGTCTCTCCCATAAACAAGCTCTCTGCATCGTCTTGAAGATCAAGATTATCTTCAGCGGATTTCTCTGATTTTGAACTATGTTCATCAAAAATACTTTGAGAATTTTTGCTTACTGTAAGGCACTTCTTTTTTATTCTCTTCCTCTTCTTTTTGCAATGTTGGAAATGTCATTCATCTTGAACTGGAATTGATTTTATTTTAGTACAATATGTCATATGAAAGGCTTCCTCACACATATCACAAATGATAATTATGTTTGAAAAACCACATATTTTACAGAAAAGTGAGAAACTTCCATCACCAACAACACCTGGATACCTTGCTGCTGCATACTCCCAAGAATACACAAACTAACCAAGCAATCCATGCTCCTCCAAAACGAAATGCACAACTCTTTTTCAGAGTCACTCTCGAGAACGCAGTGTATTATCACTAGAAGACGTCCACTCAAATAGATAAATTACATCTTGTTCAGCTGTGACCACAATCTATTTTAAATTAAAATCGAATATTTGGAAGGATGACTGGCTTATAATTTGAAAACTTGGAGACTCTTCAATGACTGACTTGCTTCCTGAAGTAACCTCTCCAACATCAACAACATTCGTATCTGGGTTTTTGGAATCCAAACGTAAATTTGAATATCTTGTCTGACATGATGAAATGACTTCACCGTCAGTTGTCTTACAATGAATTATCATATATCTTAGTATGAAAAATCCCACCCAAGCTACTATTTATGACCTTGTTTCCAGACTGCAGAGGATTCAATGGATAACCTGTACAAGGGCTAGCCAATAACTTATGTCATGCTGCTCAATACTAACATTGCACTTGCCAATATATTCTATCTGTGCTGTCTGGGGTGTCCGGATAGAATTTATGTTAATTATGCAAGAATTCCTTTTGAGGAACCATATGGGTTTGATTTGATAAGTGGTACAAAATTTCTCTGTAACTTTTTGTATTTATATACATAATTATTTTGCACATAATCTCTAGACTTTTTCTCCATAATGGATGAATCCAAGCATGATTCAACATGCATTGGCATAACAGAAATAAAACGTCTTTTATTACAATAGAATTTTACTTTATACCAACGAAATGTAAACTTAACCCATCATCTAATCTCTTTGGACAAAATGTTGCACTATCACCATATGAGGGGTAAAAATGTAATGGCGTAACACAGAACTCAATGCAGCTCATAAGGAACTTGGAAGGCTACTTTGAGCACTCATTTGGTCTACATTTATGCCTGGAACAATCATAGAGCTCCCTGCACAATAATCTTCCAAAGAGCTCGATACTCCCACCCTTCCTCCACTATTTATAGCCTAGAAAAGTGCCCTACAGGAACCATCAACAGCCTCAGATACAACATGCAAAAAATGCACACAAGTGTCCACGCAACAATTAGATCCGCTACAAAAAATGCATACAAGTGTCCACACACCAATTATATCCGTTTCAAATCCATTGACTATGCCATGATGGATGCAATGACATTAAAGCCTGGAAATCCAATATTGTCTCAAATTTGTTTCAAGTAATAGCCAAACTCCAGAATTTGCAGATCTGAAATCGATTATAAGCCTTGACAAGGCCTTCGAAAACGGTAGTTTCTTCTGAGGCAGACCCTGAACCCTCTAATATTTGGACAGCCACCTTATTCCTCCTCGTCTTGTAGTGCCGTGTTGTTTCTCATCCTCTTCCTCTGCCCATCTGTTTTCATCCAAATGGGCATTGGAAGGTCAATCCTGCTCACTTTTCCAACGGGAAGGGCCACCGACTTTATCTTCAAATTCAATCAAGACTGTTGATGGTTTTTCAGAAATTTCAAACTTTCCACATTAATCACTGACCCTTGTAAATTATTCCAGAGACGCTCGGGAAGAAAGGAACAAAAGGTTTCGTCGTTGCGGTGGGGCGTACAGCATTATAACATTTAGTAAACATTGTAAAACAATAAGTTATAATCTAAAAATACACACAAACATTACATTAGTCTAGAAATTGTTATGTTAAATTTAAATAACAATATTTTCACTTATAGGTGTAAAAAACATGCAATAATTTCTTAGTAGTAATTATTATTGGGGAGCTTACTTCATGGATATGATATTGGACTTATAGATGGTTAACAAAAGAAACAAAATGTAGATCTACAATCTCCATAATGTACTATTATAAAGGCATATAATTTTCATGTCAAGAATAATTACAAATAGATAATACATAATTACCAAATATTCTTATTATGGTAAGCGGACTAACAAGACTCAAATCATTTGTTATTGTGTTTTGCACAAACTACATTGTAGAAGAACTTTGATCATTTGAGGCAATTGCAACATTGCTTGCTTCATTTGTATTTCTAAGCAAATTAGATATGCTCCTTCTCAATCTTTGAGAATCAACTGAAGTTGCCATCAAATCTTTTTTGATACTCTCCAATACCATTGCCACTTCTCTCATGGTTGGTCTTTCTTCAGGTGAATCTTTTGAACAACTCAAACCAACATGTAGCAAAGAAAGGAGGCAATTGTATATATTGTTTTCTTCAAATTCATATTCATCCACTTCTTCAAAGAAAAAATCATCAATTACCTCCTTCACTCTATTTGGAAATGCAAGGGTCACCCACTTGTGCAAATTTAGCTCTCCAACAAACATGTCACTAGTTGGTCGCTTTCTAGTAAGCATTTCTAATAACAAAATGCCAAAGCTATAAACATCTCCTTTTGTAGAAATTTCCACTCCAAATCCATACTCTGCATTAATAATAATAATAAAAAATTATCAAATTTTACTTAATCAATCCATATAATACAAAACTATTACTTAAAAAAGACAAGTGAAAGTATTGTTTTAAAAGCCATACCTGGGGCAATGTAGCCCATTGATCCTTTCAAAGTAAGTGATGATGCAAGTGAATCAGTTGAGGTTTCACCAATTAGTCTTGCAATACCAAAATCTGTCACATGGCCTGACATGTCTTCATCCAAAAGTACATTGCTGGGTTTTATGTCACAATGCACTACTTGCACAAAAGAATCATGGTGAAGATATTCCATGGCATGGGCCACATCTATGGCAATGTCTAATCTTGTTTGCAATCTCAATTCACACAAATCCTCATCATTGTTGTCATCTCTATCAGGATACAAATGATTCTCTAAACTTCCTTTAGACATAAACTCGAACACCAAAGCTTTGAACTGGAGGTTAGAACATGAGGTTATGACTCTCACCAGATTTCTATGTCTAACTTTTTGCAAGACACTACATTCTGCGTTAAAACTCTTTTCAACTTGTTCATTTTGCAACTGGAGAACCTTAACAGCAACATATGAACCATCACTCAAAATTCCTTTATACACTAACCCATAGTTTCCTTCTCCCAAGAAGTTGGCATTGGAAAACCCATTAGTTGCTATGTGAAGCTCTTGATATGAGATCCTTTGGTGCAGTAGATTTTGGAAAATAACTTGTGAGAAATCAAAGTTTTTCATATGTATATCCCTTTTCCAAAAGAATCCCAAAAGTAAACAACATAGTATAAAAACAATAGCTCCGCTGATTGGCAGTAATTTTCTTTTCACAAATGGAAAATGACTTCTTGGTGTTGGACATGCAGATAAATTGAATATGTGTGGTCCACAAAGACTGGGATTTCCAATTAAAAAGATGGCACTTGTTTGATTTGCAAAATCCCGTCCTTTTGGAATCTCCCCTATGAGTTGGTTGAAAGACAAATTCAAAAATTGAAGCATTTTCAACTTCTCAAGAGTAACTGGTATTGTACCTGATAAGGAGTTGGAAGAGAGATCTAGGCTCAAGAGACTCTGTAATTTTTCAAGGGAATCTGGAATAGGGCCTTGGAGGGAATTTTGAGATAAATTCAATGATTGTAGTTCACTGCAGCTTCCAATTGTAGGTGGAATTGCTCCAGTCAATCGATTGGAAGAAATGTCTATAGCTTGAACCATTGCAATTTTACCAATCTCTAAGGGCAAGGAGCCTTGTAATAAATTACATGACAAATTCAAATAGAAATGTAAATTGTAAAGTTTTGCAATTTCTCGTGGTATGCTACCAGTGAGCATATTGTGAGATAGGTCAAGCAATTCTAAATTTAGACAACTTCCTAAGTTGGTAGGTATGCTTCCTGATAATTGGTTGTGATGGAGGAGGACTCTTCTTAGTTGTTGAAGGGGCGCAAGGGAATTGGGAATCCTTCCGGAGAGGTTGTTTTCACTGATGTCCAATAGCCCAAGGTGTTGTAAGTGTTCAAAGTCATCAAGGATGTTTCCTTCTAATCTATTGTTATTTAGACACAATCTTTCTATAATTTTAAGGTTTGCTAATGGTGGAATGTTTCCAGTCAAAAGGTTTGTACTTAAATTTAGATAGGTTAGACTAGTAAGATTGCCAATATGTGGAGGGATGTTTCCTTTTATTCTATTGTTTCCTAATGACAAGATAGACAAATTGGTAGAAAGGCGTCCTATGTCAAGAGGCAAGACACCACTTAGTTTATTGTTCCTCAAGTTTAATTGTCGTAGGTGAGAAAAATTGGTAAGAACTATAAGAAAGGGCATGGTTATAGTGGTGCCACTATCAAGATGATTGTGAGGTAAAGATAACATTTCAAGAAGTGATAGCTTACCTAACTCTAGTGGCACACTCCCACTCAACATGTTGTAACCTAGATAAAGCATTTTGAGGTTAGAACAATTTCCAATAGAAATTGGTATGTTTCCACTCAGTTGATTTCCCCATAAAAGTAACAAATTCAAATTCGTTAGTAGACCCAACTCCTGTGGAATGTTACCAGTGAATTTGTTGCGACAAATTACCAAATACGTCAAAGTAGAAATGTTCGACAAAGAAATGGGGTGTCCGGATATATTCTATTTGTGCTTCTTGGGGTGTCCGGATAGAAATTATGTTAATTATGCAAGAATTCCTTTCGAGGAACCATATGGGTTTGATTTGATAAGTGGTACAGAATTTCTCTGTAACTTTCTGCATTTATATACATAATTATTTTGCTTCAGGACATAATCTCTGGATTTAATGGATGAATCCAAGCATGATGGAACCTATGCGGGTTCCAGTAAGAGAAGGACTGGGCTTTTCCAGAGGGAGTCAGTTACAAAGCTAATGCTCGCCCCTCTATTGTGACGAACCCAAATGGGAATTTTGATTAGTGAGGAAGTCGAAAATGGAGGACGATGATCGTTTGTTTTGCTTAATTTCATAGAGGAATACTTTTCCCTAAAAAATGTAGTCATTCATGAAAGTATTATAGATTGTAGTTGTCATTTATTTAGAAATATTTAAGATGAACAAATCTTCTAAATCAATTATGCAGATTTAAACAGTACATTGTCAAATTTTTCAAAGTTAAATGACTATTGCAATTGTAGACAATTGAGTAGAAAATATTGCATGAATTTTTTCCTTCATTATATATATTATTTATATGAAAATTTATTATATTTTAATACTTAAATTGTAAATTTTAATGGTTAAATTGTAAATATAAACATGATAACTTATTTTTTAAACATTTAAAATTGTACTTAATGGAGAAATTTTGTCCTTTAAATTTTCTTTTAAAAACGGAAGGATGTCAACCAAATCCATGTTAAGAACAAATATCTATGTAAAATTATAATTAACATAGCAATCTTAAGATCCAAAGTATCCATGTATGTGAATGTTTTTGTCAAATTAATATTGCAGTATCATTAACATGGGAAACAAACATGCCATTAAGAAATGTGAGGAATAGAAAATAGCTTCATTATGACTTCTTATTTTGAAGTAATCACACCTTTATACAATACTGAGAAAAACTTGTGCCTATTTGATGTTACTAGAGAAACTTATCCTATAACCTCCATTTTCATAAAATGGCTCCTCTTAACAATAATAGTAATAACAAATCCAAATGTTCATTGGGATTTATGATGTATGCTAGAATGATTATTCAAAAAGTTAGAGAGCTCTAGCAAGTACTTATATTATTTACAAGTATTCATTAAGGACTTAAAAAGGTCGAAAGGATTGGGACATCTTTTTAACATGGGAAAAATATGCAAGAGGTTAAATATTAACATGGGAAAATATGCAAGAGGTTAAATATGATTAGAAATTGCTTAGTAAGTTCTAGCTTCAAAACATTTATCTTTATGTATCATTTGTTGAAGACCAATATGGTATACTTAAAATATTTAGTAAACATTGTAAAACAATAAGTTAGAATCTAAAAATACACACAAAAATTACATTAGGTTAGAAATCATGTTTATATGTTATGTTAAATTTAAATAACAATATTTTCACCTATAGGTGTAAAAAACATGCAATAATTTCTTGGTAGTAACTATTATTGGGGAGCTTACTTCATGGATATGATATTGGACTTATAGATGGTTAACAAAAGAAACAAAATGTAGATCTACAATCTCCATAATGTACTATTATAAAGGCATATAATTTTCATGTCAAGAATAATTACAAATAGATGATACATAATTAACAAATATTCTTATTATGGTAAGCGGACTAACAAGACTCAAATCATTTGTTATTGTGTTTTGCACAAACTACATTGTAGAAGAACTTTGATCATTTGAGGCAATTGCAACATTGCTTGCTTCATTTGTATTTCTAAGAAAATTAGATATGCTCCATCTCAATCTTTGAGAATCAACTGAAGTTGCCATCAAATCCTTTTTTATACTCTCTAATACCATTGCCACTTCTCTCATGGTAGGTCTTTCTTCAGGTGAATCTTTTGAACAACTCAAACCAACATGTAGCAAAGAAAGGAGGCAATTGTATATATTGTTTTCTTCAAATTCACATTCATCCACCTCTTCAAAGAAAAAATCATCAATTACCTCCTTCACTCTATTTGGAAATGCAAGGGTCACCCACTTGTGCAAATTTAGCTCTCCAACAAACATGTCACTAGTTGGTCGCTTTCTAGTAAGCATTTCTAATAACAAAATGCCAAAGCTATAAACATCTCCTTTTGTGGAAATTGCCACTCCCAATCCATACTCTGCATTAATAATAATAATAAAAATCGTCAAATTTTACTTAACCAATCCATATAATACAAAACTATTACTTAAAAAAGACAAGTGAAAGTATTGTTTTAAAAGTCATACCTGGGGCAATGTAGCCCATTGATCCTTTCAAAGTAAGTGATGATGCAAGTGAATCAGTTGAGGTTTCACCAATTAGTCTTGCAATACCAAAATCTGTCACATGGCCTGACATGTCTTCATCCAAAAGTACATTGCTAGGTTTTATGTCACAATGTACTACTTGCACAAAAGAATCATGGTGAAGATATTCCATGGCATGGGCCACATCTATGGCAATGTCTAATCTTGTTTGCAATCTCAATTCACACAAATCCTCATCATTGTTGTCATCTCTATCAGGATACAAATGATTCTCTAAACTTCCTTTAGGCATAAACTCGAACACCAAAGCTTTGAACTGGAGGTTAGAACATGAAGTTATGACTCTCACCAGATTTCTATGTCTAACTTTTTGCAAGACACTACATTCTGCTTTAAAACTCTTTTCAACTTGTTCATTTTGCAACTGGAGAACCTTAACAGCAACATATGAACCATCACTCAAAATTCCTTTATACACTAACCCATAGTTTCCTTCTCCCAAAAAGTTGGCATTGGAAAACCCATTAGTTGCTATGTGAAGCTCTTGATATGAGATCCTTTGGTGCAATAGCTTTTGGAAAATAACTTGTGAGAAATCAAAGTTTTTCATATGTATATCCCTTTTCCAAAAGAATCCCAAAAGTAGACAACATAGTATAAAAACAATAGCTCCGCTGATTGGCAATAATATTCTCTAGGTCAAGCAATTCTAAATTTAGACAACTTCCTAAGCTGGTAGGTATGCTTCATGATAATTGGTTGTGATGGAGGAGGACTCTTCTTAGTTGTTGAAGGGGCGCAAGGGAATTGGGAATCCTTCCGGAGAGGTTGTTTTCACTGATGTCCAATAGCCCAAGGTGTTGTAAGTGTTCAAAGTCATCAGGGATGTTTCCTTCTAATCTATTGTTATTTAAACACAATCTTTCTATAATTTTAAGGTTTGCTAATGGTGGAATGTTTCCAGTCAAAAGGTTTGTACTTAAATTTAGATAGGTTAGGCCGGTAAGATTTCCAATATGTGGAGGGATGTTTCCTTTTATTCTATTGTTTCCTAATGACAACATAGACAAATTGGTAGAAAGGTGTCCTATGTCAAGAGGCAAGACACCACTTAGTTTATTGTTCCTCAAGTTTAATTGTCCTAGGTGAGAACAATTGGTAAGAGCTATAAGAAAGGGCATGGTTGTAGTGGTGCCACTATCAAGATGATTGTAAGGTAAATATAAGATTTCAAGAAGTGATAGCTTACCTAACTCTAATGGCACACTCCCACTCAACATGTTGTAACCTAGATCAAGCATTTTGAGGTTAGAACAATTTCCAATAGAAATTGGTATGTTTCCACTCAGTTGATTTCCCCATAACAATAACAAATTCAAATTCGTTAGTAGACCCAACTCCTGTGGAATGTTACCAGTGAATTTGTTGCGACAAATTACCAAATGCGTCAAAGTAGAAATGTTCGACAAAGAAATGGGAATGCTCCCTGACAATTCATTGGTATGGAGGATAAGTTTTCGAAGACTTGTGAGCAAACCTAATTGTGGCGGAATAGCGCCGGCGAGACTGTTTATCTCAAGATTCAATTTAAGCAACGCTGAAAGGTTTCCTAAGGAAGAAGGAATGGTACCTGTGAGTCTGTTGCTTCCTAACTTAAGGTACTGCAGATGTGTGAGGGAACCCAACTCCCGAGGAATATTTCCGCTGAGATTGTTGAAGGAGAGAATCAGCTGAATCAAATTTCTGCAACCGCTGAGTTGACTTGGAATATTTCCTTCCAATTGATTGTTGTCCAACCAGAGAGTTCTCAGACGAGAGAGGCGTCCCAATTGAGTTGGGATACGACCATGGAGCGCATTTCCTTCAAGATCAAGGGAGCGGAGAAAGGAGAGATTGGCTATGAAAGGAGAGATGGGGCCGTAGAGATCCATGAGGGTGAGGTTGAGGGCGAGCACTCTGTTTGGATGACGACGACTGCAGGTGACACCAGTCCAGTTGGAGATGGGGGGGTTATTGGTGTCACTCCAATCGGCCATAGCGTCATGTGGATCACTGGTTATGAGCTTCTTGAATTCCAGCAGTGATTGCCGGTCATCGTGAAATGAGTGCGTAGCCGATGAGATGAAGAAAAAAGTGCAGAGGAGAAGCAGCAAAGGAAAATGAAAAGAGAGAGACGGCATGATGGTTGAAATGGGAACAGAGAGAGTCGTGGGGGGAGGGGCAGATGCAGATGCAAATGGGGTGATTTGGAGTTTGGATCTAAAAACTATTTATAAACGGAAAGACGCAGATGCAAATGGGGTGATTTGGAGTTTGGATCTAAAAACTATTTATAAACGGAAAGACGTGCCATGTGATTCTTCCACGCGGTCAGCGAAAAGTAGGGGCACTTTAATCATTTAATCAAAGTGCAGTCCACTCTTTCATTTGGGCGATTATTTCACGTCCAGGAAAATCGGGAAGAGTGGAGTGCAGCCCTGCCACGTCATTTACTTCGGTTTGGATTATTTATCACTTATTAAGCTTTTCATCATTTTCCACTTGATTTTCTCCCGCATTCGTCATGGTTTACGCTTTTCATCATTTTCCACCGCATTTCCTCCGGCATTCTCGCTGGTATTCTGAATGATGAGTTTGTAAGCACCAAGCGCCAAAGTTTTCGGGAAAAGTGGGGGCACTTTAATCATTTAATCAAAGTGCAGTCCACTCTTTCGTTTGGGCGATTATTTCGCGTCCAGGAAAATCGGGAAGAGTGGAGTGCAGCCCTGCCACGTCATTTACTTCGCTTTGGATTATTTATCACTTATTAAGCTTTTCATCATTTTCCACTTGATTTCCTCCCGGATTCGTCGTGGTTTACGCTTTTCATCATTTTCCACCGCATTTCCTCCGGCATTCTCGCTGGTATTCTGAAGGATGAGTTTGTAAGCACCAAGCGCCAAAGTTTTCGGGAAAAGTGGAGTGCAGCCCGTCTGACGTTGAAACTTTATTTCCACGTCATTTTCCACTTAAAACATTTCTGTTGGTATTATGCGACGGACTGTATGACCATTCATTTTATATATCGCGGAGCCCGCATTTCTTTCATTACATATAAGCTCTTCACCGATTACTTAGCGTTATTTGCCAGCCGCCAAAGTTTTCGTTAAAGATGTAGTCATTTCTTTCATTATTTTTTCTCTTCACCAATTATTTAGCATTCTTTATTTAAGAATAGAAGAATTTATTCTTTATTTGACACGGTGAACGCCTTACCAACGTATACTATCTTTCCAAAATAATAGCTAATTATCTTTCCAAAATAGGCTTGAGCATGCATTTTTTACTTCTCATCTTTATCCTTAACACGAAAGTGATTATAATTATCCGGTTTGTGTCCATCTCGATTTTAGGTGGTTATTAATGGCATCTTCTAGAATTAACGATGAGATGTTTCTTCGGGTTGGTATTAATTATGAACATTTTGAAATTTTGCTTTAAAAGTTTTATTATGCGACGATAATTTTTTTTGATAAATTATATAGAAATTTTGATGATATAATAAGTTGAAGTTTACAATATTTATAAATATCATAATATTGAATGAAAATAAAAGTAAATTTTGATGATATAATAAGTTGAAGTTTACGATATTTATAAATATTATAATATTTAATGAAAATAAAAATAGTCACTAAACTAATTTCTAATTTTTGATGTTTTTTTTTCTTTGCCGCTTTTTTACTTTTCTCTATTTTTATTCTATGAATTAGTAATTATAGTTATTTAGGCAAAGGTTAATTTAGTTATGAATTTTATAAATAGTTTTTAGAAAATCTTAATCCCAATCCTAACTAATTTTAAATATAATCAACTCAAGCTACTCCACTAACTTAAGAAAATATAATAATTTTAATGAAATAAGTTTTGTAAATTATAAATTAAGACTTGGATATATCATTATTTTTTGGCATTTTGTTTATATGTACAACCTAGTTTTGTATTATTGGGCAAGTTTTCACGAAGAAATTTGAGGAGATGTGACATTATTTTAAGTTGAAGAATTCCTAAAATCCCGATTCATTTTATATTAGAAATTATAACCAAGAGGTTTTGAGAATACAAGGAATTTGAGACTCATTGAAGGCATTCTCCAGGGATTGATTTAAGAGTTTTAAGAAGTGTGTGTCTTCATCTATACAAGATACCAAAGCAAGGAAGAATTTGAAAGATAAGTGTCCAACAGAATTCAAGTCGAATGGTCACTTCTTGCTCAACCAATTCAAGTGTGTAGACAAGAAAATCAATTATCCCTAGGAAGGATATAGTCCCCAAAAATTCTATGTATAGGGAAAAATATTGTAATAGTTGGTCATTAACAATCCTTTGTGTGAAGACTAGACTACTAAGAAGATGAAACAAAATAGAAAATGAGATTCAACATTATTTCTAGATTTATCCTTGGTTTGCTTTTCTTGCAAGAAAAACTACTCCCAATATTTGATTCCTTTGGTTGTATCTTTAACCTCAAGTTTTCTTTGAAATTGATGTGTTGCTCTCCATGGAGATTTTGTTACTTGTGAATATCGTAATCGAACTACAATAGGAGGAAGGGACTTGGACATGACAAATTGTACTAAATCCTCTTGAATAGTAGGTCATGTGATTTCCATTCATGAAGCTTATAAAACCACCATGTACAATAATTTGGGTTGATTTATGTGAGGATAATGAACCACACTTATCATCAAATCTATTCTCTACTACTAAAGGTACCAATAAGATCTCCTCTTGTGAGTTTTATGTCGATATTATTACAATTACGAGTTTATGATTATACATACTTAGGCCACCTTTCACATCATCGTTGGGTTCCTGAATTCATTACAATTCAAACTAATACTATTTGGAGATCATTTCAAGGTTGAATAGAATTAAACCTCTTTAATTCTACAATCATATTTACTATAATATCATTAATAATGACACTCGCATCTTGACCTCCATCATGTTCCTTCATTAGTTAAACTCCACAACCAACACTTCCATTAAATTGGTGACCCAGTGCTTGCAAGATTTATTTGGAAAATTATGAAGCTTAGCAAACATTGTAAATAAATGTAAATATAAAAGAGAGAGAGACAGAGACAGAGAGAGAGACAGAGGCAAAATTGGATTAATTAAAATATTTATAAAAAAACAAGGAGAGAAGGCCGAGGAATGAGAAATGAAGGATCATGATTGTTGGCCTTCCCCTTACTCCCTATCTCTCCTTATTTCCTCCTCCACCTTCATTATCAGTGGGGATTTTAGCTAAAGTAGGGTCAGCATTAAAAGGAGAAAAAACATTGTAACTAGAGACTTGTCAAAATGAACATCAGGCAACCATTGAATACTAGTTTTCCAATTTTTTTTTCTAGAGTAAACATTGTGGCCTTTGTGTCATGAAGAGTTTGGATATTTCTATATATTTATGAAAAAAAATTCTAAGTGAATTCATTTTGTTTTATTACTTGCTTTAGTTCTAATATAATGTATGGATTCCTAATGTTTTTTTAATATTTCCTATGATTGAATTACTCCTTGGTTATTTTACTGTGTGGGAATTCATTCACTATGTAAAAGTGAAAAATACCAACAACTCTATATTGTCCACCATTTTATTCAACTTGAAATTGAAGGTATATGGTTGTGATCATAAGACAATTAACATGATTTTATTTCCTCGCTATCTTGCCCAATTTTTTTTCTAGCAGCATTTAGCAATTAATCCACTTATTTCCATACTATTAAGAATTACCACATGTGTGTATGGAAATTTTTTGTATGAATCTACATCTCCCTCGGTCAATTCCATCTTTCTTGAGTGACTCATCTAATAATTAGGTCGATTCCACTTATCTAGATTATATATATACTATTTGGTCTACCTTCGCTCATCCTTTTCAACTTCCCTTTATCTTGGATGAGCCATGTCCTTTAATTAAAGATGTTGATTATGCAACCTTCATCTACAGATAGTTGATTCTTCTATAAAGTAGGAACCATTAAAGGTGTCAAGTGGTACCCATATTTTCACTAAGTGTATGAAATATTTGATACCTTTTTTTGTTAGAGGGATTTTATAAATGGTGGAATGCATGAGGAAAAAAAACAAACAAGAGAACCTAAGAAGTATTTGAGTGAGGTATATACATGTAGGTGAAGCTATGAACAAGGAAGTAATGTTGGAGATGTTGGACAAGGTACCCCTATGTCTAAGTTTTGATAAAGGATCCACATTTTAAGGAGTGGAGCACACTGCACGCAAATGATTAAGAGTCATAGGGTCTTTGGGGCAGTTCAAAACCCCTCATTTGGTAAAGGGATGGGAATATTTTGGATATTTTGAGCTTCGCCCATGGTTTTTAGACCATGGTATTGAAAAAGGAAAAACTATATAAGGAGTCTAGGGGTATATCTTGATATCATAGAATGCATATGGATGTCATGTTTGATCTAAATTAAGTCTACATTATGTTTTTTTTGTATGAAAGAGAAGGCTACTGTTGTTGTGTGTGCAGAGACCTTAGGAATTTTGCAACTGAGTGTGCAGACCCCTGCAGTTGTGTGTGCATGGCAGTAAAGTGTTGTATTGAGAAGATTTGAGCTAATAAAATCAGATTTGAAGACAGGTCGGTATACTTTACTTATATGATTGCATTATTTTTGTTTTAGGATTATCTGTGCTAGATCAGGGTTTTTATCTATAATTACATCGTGAAGGCTTGAATATGGTTTATTATGATGATTAATTCATGTTAAAGTAGAAAATAATGGTGTGCAAAGTAGTTAAGTAGATTTGTTGAACAACGCCTGTATATTTGTCATACTAGTTCGATGAAGCTCCGAATAAGAATAAAGTGAGGATAAGACCTAAAGCCACACTCCGTAGTCCCTCTAGATGCAAAAACCTGGTTCTAGCATCCCCTAATATTGCCTCGGGTGAGACTGCGGTCTACGCAGCAGATCATTGACAAAAAGTGTCGGTAATAGAGGGTTTTGTTGGTTCGTACAGCCATCTCTAAACCTGGGTCTAGACCCCATAGCCAAAAAATGGTTTCATTGTCAAGATGGGGATCTGAAGATTGAGGGATATGTGGATGTGGCACCCGACCATAAGAAAAATTCAAGGTTGGGTATCCCTGAAAGAGCGAGAATTTTCCATACAAGAAAACATAAATCCGCGTCTTCCAACTAAGAAGTGGTTCTCATCATTCGCTAACGAGTTGCACAAGTGGCTATCAAGGCTAGCTGAGAATAAGACATGTTTTAACCAAGGCGAGCCAACTGCATGGAACCCAGAGCTAATTAAGAAACTCAAGAAGACTGAAAACATGATCTCAAGAGTTGTTGATTATTGGATCACTAGTATTATTGGGGGCTTTATAATTAAGTTCACCATAGAAACATATGTGTCCTGCAATGAAGCTAAGCGCAAATTTTTCAAAGCTACGCGAGGTAAGTACTTAAACTCCTTAAAGCATGGATTAAGATTATTTTATGTGAAAAGGGTGTACTACACATGCAATCAGATTGATGTTTGGGGGACATAAATCTAGATCTACGGGGATTGGTAAAATATTTAGGGTAGATTGTGACAACTACGTCAAGGCTGAGTACATTCTGTTGTTTGGATCTGAAAATGAAGAAGCAGAAATTAACCTCTCAACCCCTAGAATTACTTTGCAGTTTGGAGATCATCAGGGCGCCTCTAGGATTCCCCTTCCTTCTACTCCCATCACCCCTCACCCCCATCCCCATATTTTCCCTCCACCTCCACCTCCACCTCCCCCGTTTAACATGCCTTAGCTCGCAAAGATGCATGTTTTTAAGGGTCAACGATCAAGGATCCCGAGCAATTTTGGTTGGTTACAGAAGTAGTATGGAGATCGCGACAAGTCACTAATGAAGATATGAAGAAATCTCAACTTGTCACACCACTACAGGAAAGAGCGTTGCCTTGGTATATGAAGTACTTTCTGAAACATCATAATGCCATGTTGGATCAGAGAAAGGCAGCGATGAATGCTGAATTTAAGAAACCAAAATTGCAGTCACAATGTATTACGGAGATAAAAGAAATCAAGAAATTGGTCACTAAATCTGTGTGGGAAGTAGATTAAAGATTCAAGATAATGCTAAGAAAAATCATCTTCTAAATCCTCGATGAGCAGCACAAAGAGTGTTTTATAGTTGCGCTATTACCACATCTTATACTATTGTTATCACAACAAAATATTGCAACCCAAGTCGAAGCATTGGAGATTGCGATGAAACTAGAAGCTTCACTGGTAGCGGATACCAATATAGGGGTTCAACAGATCCAGACCCAGTTGGTGAGCTTACATATGGAGCTGCAAGACTTGAAGAAGGGAAAAGAAGTGTGACCTGGCATGAGACCAGAAGTCTAGTGCATCAAATGTAAGGCAAAAGGCCATTATAAATATCAGTGCCATGTATTTAGTGATTTCATCAACAACAGTGCACCTAACCCATTGAGCCTAAGAACAAGTGTATGGTGTGACTTATGAAAAATATTGGGCCAACACCCAATGGAATGTTTTTATTTAGTGCATAAGAATGTGCAGACACCAAAGAAATTGTTTTGTAACTTCTGTAGCTCGGTAGGACATGATGACAAGAATTGTCGCAACTATGATTTGATGATGTAGCAGACCCTTGGGGAATACATAATGCAAGTTGAAGGTCGCGAAGATCTTGGTTCGCCCATAGCGCGAGGAGGATTCCAAGGTAGAGGATGAGGATGAGGAGGGTGTGTTGGGTGAGGTTGAGGTCAGATTATATGCTATAACTATGGTCATCTTGGACATTTTTCCAGGGATTTCCACAATCTCATTGCCCTCTCTTCTAAGTATTGTCGAATATTTGATCATGAGATAGAATATTGTCCCATATTACTCACTAAAATGCAAGAAAAATGAAATCAGTAGCCTACTCAAAACCTACAAATGAAGAGAGTCGAACCGTGCAAAGAAAATCGAAGTGTCGACATAGTAACAAGAAGCAGTGCAACTACACAAGAATACAAAGAAGAAGGAAAGAATCCCATGGAGGATACATGGCTCAGGAAGGTTGGAGAAAAGAATATAGGGTTCAATGTGCAACGAGAAAATAAAACCTTCATGGAAGCAAAGAAGATTTTTCTAGACCCTGGAACTTCGACATTGACAATGCAGGCACAGCTAATCCCACAAAAGAATAAACCCAAGGTGGTTACTATGACGAAGGATTTTGATTCAACTATTCTGAAATAATTTATGCAGACTTGTATAAAGCTGATAAGGGATAGAAAAGCTATAGATGTATTGCAAGAATTTATTGGCAACTACGCTAGAAAATAAGAACCACAACCGGAACAACGCGTAGTAAATAAAGTATACATGAATAAGAAGAGAACCAACAGAGAAATACGGTTAACTGCACAGATAGGAGATTACGAAATGGATCAAGTAATTCTCGAGTTAGGATCAAATGAAAATGTATTTCCAAGGCAGACATGGGAACAAATGGGGCGACCAAAGCTGCAGTGGTCACCGATTCAGGTGAGAAAAAGGCTAATGAGGAGAAAATTATTCCTATGGCTCGATTGCATGGCTTTGTCATAGTTATTGAGGGAGTAAGTGTGTTGTTAGACTTTGAAGTCATTGAGATTGTGGATGAAAACAATCCATATCCTGCTTTACTTGAATTCGATTGGGCTTATGATATGGACGCCATAATCAATTTAAAGAGTAGAAAGATGGTTTTTGAGAATAAGGATACAAGGGTCACTATTCCTTTGGACCCCTATGAGGAGTGCGGTATACAAAACCAGTTCGCAATGGATATGGTAATATAGATATCGAAAATATCTATAAGTTTACCGTGCAAGACGAAGATTGGATAAATCCCATCGCATATGGAAGAAAAAGTCGGGAAAGGGATATCTCATGTGTGTCAAACTCTAATGAAGAAATGGAGAATTGGAAAAATCGATTGCATGAAGTTTTTACCAAGCAATGTAACAGAATCACTAGATAACTCTACTGCGTAGCATCAGAGGTACGTGTTTTTTCCTATTATGATGGGAATGGGGATGTTAACTTGTTTCTTAATGAATTTGAAAGTAAGGTGCCCGAAGATCAACGCTATGAAGATTTGGAATTCTCTTTGAGGTCCACACTGGCCTAATGGTGGGGTACACACAAACAAAACATAGGAGGTTAGAAGAAATATTGTAGATGGATGAAGATCGGGTTTGGTTATGTAAACATCAGGTTCACACAAAAGTATAATGGTAAGGATGATCCCTGAGATAATCTGTATCATTGGAATATGGCTTGGGGAGAAGAACCTCAGCCTGAATGGGTGCACATATTCTTCAACACTTTGGATGTGATACCTCAAAATTGATATCTTGAAACGAAGTTGCGCCATGACACCGAAGATTGGTACGAGTTGACTGAAGTATTTATATTGATATTTAGATTCAAATATGGTTGAGATTGTATTCATGACACTCTTCAGGAAGTCAGAGTAGGAATTTTTCGAACTCCCTCTGAGTCAACGGCTTGGGTGCAACCTGACTAGGCTGCCCAGCTGGAACTTGCATTAGAATTTTATAATGTGACTGCATAAGAAGATGAGGAAGATCCGCGCAACATTAATATTTGTGAATTAGAAGGACAACGTGAGGTTGCAGGACCTGAAGCAGAGATACCTGACATAACATAGCATGTAAAGACACAACAAGTAAATATAGGCCCAGAAGGGGAGCCAAAGTTTACAAGGATTGGAGATTACTAGGACGATGATACATAAGTAAGGTTGGAGAGTAATTGCATGAATACTAGGAGCTATTTCCAACAAATTTCTCTAAATTAAAAGGCACTGTAGGATATCTGGGAGTGATGAAAATCACCCTGAAGCGAGACGCGAAGCCAGTGAAACAACACCCATATCGGTTGAACCCGAAATACAAAGAGAAAGTAAAGGAGGAACTAGAGAAGATGCTCAAAGCTAGAATTATTGAGCCTGTAGAGGAGTCTGAGTGGGTTAGCCCTATGGTAGTCCAAGAGAAAAGGACGAAGGGAGAAATAAGGATTTGTGTCGATTTAAGGAATTTGAACAATGCATGTCTGCATGACCCGTTCCCAACACCGTTCACTAATGAAGTTTGGGAGAATGTTGGAGGGAAGGAAGCCTACGCTTTTACAAATGGATTCTTAGGGTACCACAAGATTAAGATTGCGTCGGAAGATAGGAGCAAGAATACCTTTTCTACTGAATGGGGATCGTTTCAGTATACAATCATGCCTTTTGGGTTGAAGAACGCTCCAGCAATATTTTCTAGAGCCGTGGTTGTGGTGTTAAAAGAGTATATCCACAAATTTTTGGAGGTTTATTTTGATGACTAGATAGTTTTTGGACTGATAAAGAAGCATGTTTCTAGCCTGCACCTTATGTTGGATACTCGTAGGAAGTATCAAATCTCCTTGAACTTGAAGAAAAGTATTTTTTGTGTGCCATATGGTATATTATTGGGGCATGTTGTTTGAAAACATGGATTAGTAATAGACCCTGTGAAGATTGTTGTTATTATCAATTTAGAGCCACCAAAGGATGTGAATCAGCTACGCATGATGCTTAGACATATAGGTTATTATAGGAAGTTCATAAAGGCGTATGCATAGATCATTGCGCCAATGGGAAAGATCTTGAAGAACGATGTTAAGTTTTACTGGGATGATGACTGCCAAAAGAGCCTCGATGTGCTGGAGGAGAAGATAGTAACTGCATCGATTCTATTTTTCCCATACTGGAAGAAGGAATTCCACGTACATGTCGATGAGTCTTACGTAACTTTGGGTTTTGTATTAGCGCAGCCTGGAGAAGGAGAACTTGACCACCCTATTGCTTTTACAAGAAAGAAATTGTCTAAGGCAGAGAAGAACTATTCCACAACAAAGCGTGAAGTTCTGGCTATGGTATATGTGTTGCAGAAATTCAAGCATTATTTATTAGGAGCACATTTCAAAATTTTCACTGATCACTTTGCGTTGAAATACATGGTGAACAATCCTGTGATGGGGGGGAAGATTTGTAGATGGCTATTGTTGTTCCAGGAATATGATTTTGAAGTAATAGTCAAGCCATGACATTTGAATGCAATACCAGATTATATTTCTAGAATTGAGACAGGGGAGGAACCTACGAACATTGAAGAGGGGTTGCCTTATGCACAACTTTTCGCGATAAGGGTTGTAGATGATCACTTCACAGACATTATTTTCTTTTTGTCTACTAGAGTAGCTCCTACTGAGTATACTACGCAGCAGAAGAAAGAGTTGGTGGTTAAGGAAACGAATTTTTATTTGACTATGGGACATTTGTATAAGATGGGACCCAATGAGATGTTGCGAAGGTATGTCCCCGAGCACGAAAGACACAAAATTTTGGTAAAAGCACATGGTGGAGATGTTGGAGGACACTACGCAGGAAAGGTCACCTCGTAGAAGATTTTGTGGGCAGGACTATGGTGGCCCATGGTGCATAAGGATTCAAGGGAATATTGTGGCACTTGCGATGTCTGTCATAGGAAAGGAATATCGTTGTGAAGGGATGAAATGGCACTACATCCCCAAGTCACCTTGCAGTGATTTGATAAGTGGGAAGTTGACTTTGTGGGACTGATTGCTCCACCAGGAAAGAAAACAGGTGTGCAGTACATCATCAGCGCGATAGATTATCTCACAAGATGGGTTGAGGCACAACTAGTGAAGAATTCTAGCACAGACATGGCTGCGAAGTTTATTTTTAATACATTTTTTCAAGGTTTGGCTGCCCAAAGATTATGATGAGTGATATAGGTTCACATTTCTTGAAAAACACTATTGACGAAGTAGTTTCAAATGCATCACCAGAAGAGTACGTCATATCACCCTCAAGTAAATGGAATGGTTGAAGCTTTTAACAAGATTTTGGAGAATGCTCTTACTAAGGTATGCAACGTCAACAGGGATGACTGGATTTAATAATTTCTGTAGTATTATGGGCATACAAGACGACCTGTAAGAAGTTGATGGAAGACTTCATTTAGATTATTATATGGATAGGAAGCGATGATGCCAATGGAATATATTGTGCCTAGTCTCAGAATCGCAACAATAACATATATGGTGGACAACAATATTATGGAGGAAATATTGGAACAACTGCTCACGCTGGAAGAAGATCAGTTCATCGTTGTGTTAGGTCCCTATATTACTAGTATAGTCCCTTATTTTTGTTATTATAACCCCCTTATTGTTATTGATGTACCCTGTAACCGAAATATTGTTATTATTGTGCCTTCACATTATTATTGTTAGGTCGGCTAGGATTATATTGTGACTCCATGGACTCCTATATATAGAAGGAGGTTTTGTCATTTGTATCATCCAAGAATTGTTCATTTATGTAATGTAAAGGAGGTTTCCCCCTAAGTGTCCTATTTATAAGGCGTTGATCTCTCTTTTCTTCTATTTTTGGAGCTGGTTTCATAACATTTGGTATCAGAGCTTTGCATTCTAGGGTTTCGCTGCTCCAAATAGGCCATCGTGGAATTTTCGCTATAACATTTTTTCTACGAAGGTTCAGAAGCTGAATTTTTTACAGGGCGAAGTGGAAATCTGGAGGAACGTCTTGTAAAAATTTTAGATCTTGGTTCACAATATCTTCGGAGATATGATCTATGGAAGTTAGGGTTTTTTCAAGCTCCCGAATTTCACCTAAACATATCATCGTGGTATTTTCGCTATAACATTTTGTCTACGAAGGGTCATAATATGAAATTTTTACACAGAAAAGCAGAAATCCTGAGGAAAGACTTGTAAAAATTTCAGATCTTGGTTTGAAATAGTTTAGGATATATTATCTGTGTAATTGAGGGTTTTTTTAGGCTCCTGAATTTCATCTCAAAGAGGTGGACGTGGGAAAATCGTCATAACTCTATGTCTGAGCATCAAATTTGAATTATGTAAAAAGTGGCCGCAAGTACACGAACTTTAGTTTCTTGTGTATCAATTTTAGAGCTGAAGGAGGAAACAGTGACACGTGGCATGTCATACAAGCTGGCTCTACTGAACCAATCCATAATTAGGTCATTGTGGTAGATAAGGTATAACGTTTCCTTGAAGAATCCAAATCAGGTCAGACCTATGGCATTCAAAAGAAGATTTAGAGGGCTACTATAGGGCCAAATTTTATATATTGAAGATCCAAAATCACAAAGATAATTCATTTTCAATATCGAACCCCTCAAAAGCAAGAAAAAGGTGTGTATTTTTTTTTCGAATTGCATAAGTCTTGTGTAAAAAATCAGTTTGAAGTGATTCCAAGGGCATATTGAAGCATAGATATCAATATTGGGTTCTAAAATCCCACCTTAAAATAATTCAACACCAATTAACCCTTCAGAAGGCTCTACTATGTCTCATAAAGAGGAAGAAGTGCAACATGACATATCAAAATTACAAGAGCAAGTGCACCAAATTTCATTCTCACAAAGAGCAACAAAAAATGAAATGGATGTTTTGAAGAAAGGCATGCAGGCTAAGATGTATGTTTTGAAGAAAGGCATGGAAGCTAAGATGGATGGTTTGAATAATGCAATGGAAGCTAAGATGGATGACCTGGAAGCCGACATGGAAGCTAATATGGATGACATGGAAGCTAAGATGGATGGTTTGAAGAATGCAATGGAAGCTAAGATGGATGACCTGGAAGCCAGCATGGAAGCTAATATGGATGACATGGAAGCTAAGATCGATGAAAAAATGAAAGACAACATGGAAGACATGAAGAATGATCTAAAAGAAGACATAGAAGTTTTGATGACAAGGTTAATACAAGAAATTATTCCTAATGGCGAAAAGATAGTAGAGGAAACTCATGATGAGAACAAAATAAATTTTAATCGTGACTTCATAATCTCTAATGTTGGATTGAAGAACCACCATATTCCAATGGATATAAGGAAGTTTGATGACAAGGATCTCGTAACATGGATACTATAGATGGAGCAATATTTTGATCTCAATAATGTGCAAAACACACAAAAGGTACGCATTGCAACTTTACATTTAGAGCAAAATACATTTTTATGGTATCAATGGCTTTGCTCCCATAAAAAAAATTGTCACTTGGTTAATTTTTACGGAGGAAATGATAGCACATTATGAGGATACAAAGAGAAACACCTTTTTTATCCAATTGATAAATCTCAAACAAAGGGGTTCAGTGGTGGAGCACATTGAGGACTTCCAAAAATTGAATATAAGGGTAACTGGTATTCCAGAGGAACACACAAGATTGATGTCATCATAGGTACTTTAAAGGATAACATCCAATATGAAGTTCGTGTTTGGGAACCTGATTCATTGGAGAAGGCATTCAGGTTGGCAAGAAAAATTGAATGTAAAATTATGGCGACCAGGAAGCCTACCACTCAAATCTATAAAGATGGAAGTGTTGCTACTCCTAGACTTCCACAACCTACAAGGTTGACACCACAACAATTGGAAGGAAAAAGAGAAAAATGGCTTTGCTACAGTTGTGATAGAAAATACACTAAAGGTCATAAGTGTGCTGAGAAGAAATTATTTTACATAGATTGTGAAGAGGAGGAAGAAAATGAACAAGAAACTTCAAAAGAAGAGGATATACACCAGGAACCAACCCTAGAAGAAGAAGAAATGAGTTCGACTATATCATGTAATGCATTGGTAGGAATTACAACTCCTCAAACTCTCAAGATAGAAGGACATATCAAGAAGAAAAAGGTAATATTGTTGATTGATTCGGGTAGTACCCATAATTTTATTCATTGTAAGGTAGCCAAGGAATTGAATAGTTTCATATACCCAGCACCAGAATGTCAAGTGATGGTTGAAAATAGAGGAACTATAAATTGCTCTGGAAAATGTCATAATATCAAGCTAACCATGGGGGAATATATATTGAATATTCCAATGCTTTCAAATTCCAATGGGAGGTGCTGATGTTGTACTAGGAGTACAATGGTTACAATATTTGGGCACAGTAGCTTTTGATTTTCAAGAACTTTTCTTGATTTTTTTTCGAAAGGAAAGGAAATCGAATTACGGGGTATCGTAGGGAATCCAGGAAGGATAATAAGCTATAATGTCATGACAAATATTCTGAAGAAAGAACGAGGCGTAATTGCACAATTATGCTCACTGGAAGTTCCAAAATCAAAATCATCTATTTCTCCAGATCTCCAAAAGTCTTGGACAATCATTCCAAGGTCTTTGAAACTCCCAAAGGACTCCCACCTATTCGTGATCATGATCATGCTATTCATTTGATTCCACGAAGTGTTCCTCCAAACATCAGGCCTTACAAATATCCTTATGTCGAAAAGAGCGAAATTGAACGTATGATTGTAGAAATGTTAGAGGCTGGTATAATTCAACCTAGTCAAAGTTCTTTCTCTGCTCCAGTAGTATTGGTGCACAAGAAGGATGGATCATGGTGCATTTGTTCGGATTATAGGGAGCTCAATAAGCTCACTATTAAAGATAAATTTCCCATTCCTGTGATTGATGAATCATTGGATGAATTACATGGAGAAATTTATTTTACCAAGTTGGATCTTCGTTCAAGATATCATCAAATTAGAATGAAGACTGAAGATATTATGAAAACAACATTTCAAACTCATGAGGGTCATTATGAATTTTTGGTCATGCCTTTTGTCCTTACCAATGCACCTTCTACATTTCAAGGGTTGATGAATTCCATTTTCAAACCCTTCCTTAGAAAATTTGTGCTAGAATTTTTTGATGACATACCAATCTACAATAGGTCTTGGAAGGATCATGTCAACATGTTGACAGGGTGCTCAAACTATTGGAGGAGAAACAATTATATGCAAAAACATCCAAATGTTTCATTGGAGTACAAGAGGTGGAATATTTGGGTCTTATTTTATCTCACGAGGATGTTAAGGTAGACCCTAACAAAATTAAAGCCATTAAGGAATGGAAAGTCCCCACAACCATAAAGAAGTTGCGAGGATTTCTCGAGTTAACAGGGTGTTATCGCAAGTTTGTTAACAATTATGGGAGAATAGCAGCACCTCTAACAACATTATTGAAGAAAGATGCATTTTCATGGACTCCTGAAGCAACTAAGGCCTTTGAACATATTAAAGAGGCAATGTGCCTAGCACCATTCTTAGCTACACTAGACTTCACAAAAACCTTTGTTGTGGAATGTGATGCCTCAAGAAATGGAATTAGTGTTGTTTTAATACAAGGAAGACCCATTGCTTTTGAAAGTCTTCCAATCAAAGGAAATTATTTAAATAACGCTATTTATGAGAAGGAAATCTTGGCAATACTACATGCACTAAATAAATGTCGACCTTACCTAATGGGAAGACACTTCAAGGTAAAAATTGAACATGATAGTCTTAAACAATTTTTGGAACAAAGACTTTCTTTAGAAGAGCGGTAAAAATGGGTCACAAAGATGTTGGGTTATGACTTTGAAATCATCTAAAAAAAAGGGAAGCTAAATGTTGTTGCATATGCACTCTCAAGAAAGGATGAAGAGGTGGAAGTATTGCTTTGTGCCATTTCTATTATCCAGCTAGATTGGATAACCGAAACAAGGGATGAATGGAAGAAGGACGAAGAAGTGTGAACACTCATTCAAAAGTTGCAGCAAGATCCTAGTACATCTGATACATTTAGTTGGAAAAATGATTCCTTATGGTACAAAGATCACTTATATGTTTGCAAGAATTCCCAACTAAAACAAAAGAATCTTTTGGAATTGCACACTTCTCCTTTAGGAGGACACTTAGGATTTTTTAAAACTTACCACAGGGTGAAGAAAGATTTTTTTTGGGATGGCCTTAAATTTGATATTCAAAAGTTTGTGGTGAAATTTTTGGTTTGCCAGCAAAATAAATTTGATACAATTAAGACCCTGAGTCTTATACAACCTTTATCCATTCCAAGTCGACGTTGGGAAGATATTTCAATGGATTTTATCACAAGTTTACCTAAGTCCGAAGGAAAGAGTGTCATCATGGTGGAAGTTGATATACTTACAAAGTATGCACACTTTTGTGCATTATCTCATCCATTTAAAGAAAGTACAGTTGCTACTGCATTTATGGAAACAATTCAAAAGCTACATGGAAACCCAAAGATTATTGTAAGTGACAGAGATCCCATTTTTACTGGAAATTTTTGGACGAAATTATTTTCTTGTTTGGGTACTCAACTAGCTCACAGCTCATCTTATCATCCTAATCCGATGGTCAAACTGAGATAGTGAATAAATGTTTGGAAGGATATCTTTGTTGTTTTTTATCTGATAATAAAACACAATGGATCAAGTGGTTACCTTTCTCTAAATGGTGGTATAAAACTTCCTTCCATACTGCATAAGAAATGACCCCATTTTATGGCACTTTATGGATATCATCCACCGTTCATCACATATTCTTTAAGAGAAAATTATAAGGTTCAAGCAATGGAATATCAGATCGAGCATCAACAAGAAGTTCTCCAACTCTTAAAGGATAACCTAAATTTGGCACAAAATCGAATGAAACAATAGGCAGATCAACATCACAACGAGAGAAGTTTTGATGTAGGAGACTGGGTATTTTTACGGCTACAACATACAAACAAATGTCCCTCAAGCAAGCTAACAAGGATAATAAATTATTGCCAAATTAATATGGTCCTTACAAGGTGTTGCAAAAGATTGGTACTATGGCATACAAATTGGAGCTTCCTTCTTCTTTACGAGTACATCAAATTTTCCATGTTTCATGATTAAAGATGGTTATAGGGGACAAACTTCCAATTCAAACAATATTGCCAGAACTTGATGAGGAAGGAAAAATCATATTGGAACATGAAGCAGTCACGGAAACAAGAACTCCACAACTACGAAATCGTTCAATTTCAGAGTATCTCATCAAGTGGAATAACTTACCCACTGAAGATTCTACATGGGAGGATGATAATTTTATATAGAATCATTTGAAGCTACTCAAGCGTTGAGGACAACATTTTTTTGAAGGAGAGGGTCATGTTGGGTCCCTATATTACTAGTATAGTCCCTTATTGTTGTTAGTATAACCCCCTCATTGTTATTGTTGTACCCCTGTAACTCCAATGTTGTTAGTATTGTTCCCTTACATTATTATTGTTAGGTCGGCTAGGATTATATTGTGACTCCATCGACTCCTATATATAGAAGGAGGTTTTGTCATTTGTATCATCCAAGAATTTTTCATTTATGTAATGTAAAGGAGGCTACCCCCTCGAAGTGGATTATTTATAAGGCATTGATCTCTCTTTTCTTCTATTTTTGGAGTTGGTTTCATAACACGTTGGATTTCACCAATAAGTGTATAAAGAGAGGGAAAAGGCCTCACACGACAGGAATATTAAACACAAGACTTTCAGGAATGGAGACTTAGTTCTTTTATACGATAATAAGTTCGCGAAGTTCCCGGGTAAGTTGCAGATACATTGGTTAGGCCCATACATCGTTAGGAATATATCAGATGGTGGTGCAATTCAGCTCGCAAATTTGAATGGCTAGTTGTTTCCTCAACGTGTCAATGTTGGAAATACTAAGAGGGGGGGTGACTCAGTATTTCTTATCAATTAGCACTTTTAAATATTTTCATAGCATTAGTTAATATTCAATTATTCTTTATTTTTATCGAGTAACAACAGTAAACAATAGAACACAATAGGCACACGAATTTTATGTGAAAAACCCCCTCCGGGTCAAAAACCACCGAACACTTTTTTAATAAATTATTTAATCTTTAGCCCCAACTAAAATGAAAGGTACAACTTCCTAGAATTCTAGAAAATAATTCATCTCCATATCCCACTGGAATGACGCCTCAACGTTCTCATTTCTTCATGATCCGAATGGAAAATGGCATCCATCCATGGTATTCATCTACCCATGTTATCCATCCACCCATGGAATTTACCTAGGGTATTGTAAATGTCATTGAACCATGGTATGTATCCACACAGGTATTCATCCACACATGGAATTTACCCATGGTATTGTAAGTGGTATCAGATTCTGGTTACGCCTCCATGGGAATGAGGGTTTGGAACATATTTCAGTTTCAATGTTTTACAACAACCTTCAACAAACTCCATGAATTATTTTTTTTGGGCGGTGAGTTTGCAGATCAGATCTGAAACTTTTGGTGAAAATTTTACAAAAAAAAAAGACCAAATCTGAATTCCTTGCAAGAAAATACTCAAATTCAAAAAAAAATTAGCTAAATTGGAGTTCGGATGAGAGAGATATTGCTGATTCAAAATCAACAATGTTGCAGCAATTTTTCTGATGAAAATTCATGGACGACGGATCTCCTATCATTTCTTGAAGTTTTCAGTGGGAAATTTCAGATAAATTCTTACAGATCTATGCTCCCCTTGAAACATCACCCGATTTCAAAAAACAAATCAGTCAAATCGGAGTCCAGACGAGGGATTTATCGCTGATTTAAAATCAGCTATTTTTTCAGAAATTTTGTGACAACGGGATAGTTCCAGTGCGCATCTAAGAGTCTAGGGTCTCCAAATATCAATTTCAAACACATGGGAATATGCAGAATGATCATTCCATTTCTAAAAATAGGTTATAATAAATATTCCGAGTTATATTGACTAAGTTATGCTCATTTTAAATCTGGATCAGCATTCGGAGCGGGTTCCCTTTGGAGACGTGTCCTCCCACCTCACTTTAGTAGGCACCTGGTTCACATTCATCAGTTTCAGCATAGAAGCATTCAGCTTGGGTTATTTGGAGACGTTCCCTCCCACCCCAAGCTATGTAGGCACCTGCTACTTCATCAACAATTAGCATCACGGTTATGGGTCAACCGCACAAAATCATTTTCATCGAAGTCCATTTGCTAAGCTGCACATTGTTAGTAACACAGTTGGTCACAAGCATTACAGGGTATCTCTATCCTCGGATCTCTGTTTGTCATGGTTTTGGTTCATCCACAAACCCACACTTCATCGAAGTCCATTTGTTAGGCCGCACACTGTCAATATCACAGTTGGTCACAAGCATTAAAAGGTATCTCTATCCTCAGATATTCGTTCATCACGGTTATGGGTTAAATACACAAAACCCTTCCCTTTATTGGCTCTTCATATTCAAAAAAGGCTTCTCAGGAGGGAACTTCATGCAATGGGGACCATTGCTTCTTAAGGAGGGAGGAATGATCCGAATGGAAAATGGCATCCACCCATGGTATTCATCTATAAATAACAAGCCTCAATTTGTAGAAGGAAATATTGTCCACCACAATGTAGCTTCTACAATTATTCTCTGTTTTAATAAAACAAGTTTCTTTGTGGTTTTATTGGCAGCGTGTTCTCTCTTTTTTTCTGGCATTCTAATTTTGCAGATCTAATTTTGTAGATACCACTTACAATACCATGGGTAAATTCCATGTGTGGATGAATATCATGTGTGGATACATACCATGGTTCAATGACATTTACAATACCATGGGTAAATTCCATGGGTGGATGGATAGCATGGGAAGATGAATACCATGGCTGGATGCCATTTTCCATTCGGATCACTTCAGTAGTCAACTAAATGGGTTCCCCAACATCCTAGACCAACCTACCACCCTGAAGTGTTCACAGGCTCCAACCTGTAGGTGACTTCATGCACCAACCTAGCACCTCACTACCACCCTATAATGATTAGAAATAAAACAAGCGTGTGTAATCTCGTACCAGGGTCAATGATCCACGATACAATATGATTCACAATGATTTTCTTGAACTAGTTCAATCACCCAATCACACTATGACCTGCAACCCAGCCATAACATTATCCAACAATGACACTTATATCTCCCAACAATGCCTCTCCAACTCTAGGAAAAATGACTCTTTTACAATAATGACTTTTTTACAATTTTACAATGATGATTTTTACAATACTGACTTTTGACACAACCTGATACTTGACTTGACCCTTCTTCTTTGAACACTAGCAGTTGCTAAGGTATTGTTGTGCTTATTTCAAGTAATGGTACTTTGGCGTTGCATTGTCCTTCTAGTATGTGTCTGAGTTATACTATTTTTTCCTCCTTCTTGCACGTGCACTAATGAACAAGACCCAAACCAATATACAAACAAAATACTCACACTATCCTGCAAACCATATGTCAGAGAAATATTCAAAATTCAAATGTAAATACGTTCAACATTTATGAACAAAACCCAATCAAACATACATACAAAATACTTACACTGTCCTGCAAAAACACATGTCAGAGATGATATTCAAATTAAAATGCAAAGTCTAATCATACATACCTTGTTCTTGCAGACTTACCCATATGATTTCTTGTCGTCTAGAAGCTTGATATTGAATCTACTTTATCTATGTAATTTCGGATCTCCAAGGTTGAAATTGTGCCCTGTGGTAGCCCTGTGAGTCCTATTTCCAACCCCACAGGTCTAATCAATATTGGACTCTTCAAAAAATAGTTATGTCCAATATCCTACAATGACTTGATTATAAGCTAGTTCAGTAGAGCAAACTTTTACGAAGTGTCACGTGTCACCGTTTCAAACTTTGGGCTTGAAAACGATATCCAACAAACTATAGTCCGTCCTATTTTTGTCACATTTTACGAAATTTGAATCCAATTCTCAGAGATAAATTTATGACGATTTTCCCAAGGTCATATGTTTGACATGAAATTCGAGAACCTGCAAAAACCCTAACTTCCTCAGATCATATTTTTGAAAATATCGCGAACCAATATCTGAAATTCGGTCACGCACTTCATCAAGATTTCAGCTCAAATGATTTTATTTTTCAGCATCTAAAGCTTCGCAAAAAAAATATTTATAGCGATAATGCCACGGTGACATATTTTAAGTAGCGAAATCCTTGCATCATGAGGATATGAGGGTCACAATTTATATAAATTCTTAGGTTGAGAGGGTCTTCTAAAAGTGAATGTTGGATGGATTTTAGGAGTTTAAAAAATTATTAATTATTGACTATTCAATGACCAGAACTAATGATTAGTGTCATGCCACAACCCCATGGGGTTTTAGCCCACTAACTGGGGTTACTAACTTCAAACACGAATATCTCTCAAACTATGAAGAAATATGTGGCATGCCATATATCAATAGCAACATCTGGACAAGTAGAAACCATCCAAAATATCCTTGACTCTTAATAGAGTAAGTTGTCAAGTCAAAATTCCCATGAAAGATCAGCATAGCCGCTGGTGCTACTTGGGTTGACATCAATGACAACCACTGATCAACAGTCAATGAAAGCAGGCTAAAGTTATACAGGGATGACTCTATCCCTAGGGCTTCACATTGAATATATGGCTGGAGAAGAGTCTTAGTGCTACATGCAATTACAAGAGAGCACGAGACTATAAACGACTATGTTGAAGGAAGGCTTCATCGAAGAATAAGTGTTGCACGATATGAAGGAAGATGGCGCAGTGGGAGAAAATGACGTCGAAGGAGGAAGAACTACAACACAAAAAAAGGATCTGACGAAGTTCCTCCAAAACCGTTGGAGTAGGAGAAATTTATTTGAGAGGGAAATTTGTGTTAAAGGGAGTGGGGGAAATGCATTTAATGAGCATATCTGGGCGAATATGCCACCAAATCTGCATTTATGAGATGAATCCAAAGGCGATCATGTAGTTTTAATTTCAAATTTGTTATAAATATGGCATCTTGCTCCACACTCTGGCACTTTACACTCTGAGAATTAGACTTGTGTTTTTGGGTCTGAGGGAGAGCAGAGCATTCTGCTGCATGTCGGATCATATTTTGGAAGTGTTTGCAGAGGCACTAATTAAGGTAGGATTGGGACACACAATGACTGTTGTGCCACCAGTGAATGTAATAGGGTCGAGGTCACCCAAGCAATAGTTTTTTGCAGGAGAAGTGCAACCGAAGAATCCTAATAAGCCCGTAGTTTGACATTCGCCTTGAAATAAAATCCCTAAGGAAAAATGGAGTAAGGTGATCCGAATCTTGGTTGAAATGGACCTCTTGCTGCAACTTTGCTGATAACTTCTGCTATAGGTGATTAAATCAGATTCCGTCAAAGACCCATTTGAGGTATTGAATAGATATTTCCAATGATATAAGACACTTGAAATTTGATGACATGAGGGGTGATAAAATGATTCGACAAACTAAGAGGACGCGCGATAATATAATGTTCCAGACATGTGTAACTTCAATTGCTCATATCTCTCAAACCAGGAAACGAAATAACATTTCATAAAAAACCCCATTTGAGATAATAAAAAATAATTTCAAATGAGATATTTTGAACTCTCTAATATGATTTGTGGAGACTGTGGCACTTGCATGAAGTTTACTGAAGATTACTACAAAACATTGAAATTGAAGTATGTTTCAAACCCTCGTGGAGAGGTAACCTGAATCTCGATTTATGCAGGAATGAAATAAAATACAGAAATAAACATAAACACGGAGATGTAGCAGAAATAAAACTTCATTTCATTAATATCAAATGACTAAAATATGCTTATAGACAGAATGTACATAAACTAGCTAAGGTGATGGTAGCGTATCTCTGAGAAGAGATGTGGCGGATACATGCCTCTGAACTATGTTACAATGAGGCTCAAGGGCCTTTTTATTATTGAAAAATAAGAGAAAACCCTAAAAAACCAAAACCATAGCCCGAGGAGATGTAACACCAAGATTTTATGGGCCCCATTGGGGTTAGTTGGGCAGCCAACTTCCCAGGTTCGTAACTTGGTCATAGTATCTCTGTTTGTGCGTATGATACCTCGTTGAAAATATATCTTCAAGGACTACGCCGTTGGCCTCAAAAAGATTTGGGAAGTTCATGACCCAAAAAATTGCTAAAAATAGTAAATAACAAAATTGATGAAACTAAATAGGTGGAATAGGTGGGTGGCCACCAATATCCACCTAGATCATTCCCCCCCCCCCCCCCCAGAAAACAATGGCCCCATTGCATGCATCACCTCCATGAGGTAGGAAAATTTATGTTGAACCTGGTCCCTGGTTAACCACTTTTCCTAGTGAAGGAGTTGGCCTGCTTTGAAGTGGGTGTAGCTTGCGGTGGGATCTAGAGAGGCACTCTTTCTGCAAATGTAACCAAAATGTGTTGCTCGCCTAGAACTTGTGTGCTAATCGATGTTGATCCTGGTGTTGCTTGTACTTCATATTATATTTCTCCATGATGTTTTGGACCTGTTGGAGGATGTCAGACAATACACATGTGGATTCTGTCTATGTGGTTGCATGAGGTATGGCAACATTAGGAAACGACGCTCCTGGGGCCAGATCAATGGAGTGTTTGACCTGAAAGTGTAGAGGAACCTCTGTGGGTGAGGAGACAATGTCCTTGTATTCCTCCACAACTTTTTCCATTTGTTGTTGCCATGCATGGGAGCCTTGTTTGGAGGTTGTGTCCATAATATTTTTCTTTCCCTATGGGCGAATTGTAATGAAAAAAAATTTCCTAGTTTGGGAAATAATCTTACTGCATTGCTTTGCAGTAATAAAAGAGGCGGTGGGAAGCGGTACTAACTCCAATATCCTGTACAACTTATTTCCCAAATTAATAATAACAGAACAAGGTCTAGATTCATACACAACATGTTGCTTCCACAAATATGGTTAGCCCAATAATACATCAGGAACGTCAAGAGGAGCAACATCACACAGTACCTCATCCATGAATGGCTAGAAGCTGTATGGAAGGCGGCATTGTTAGATGACGCAGAGATCTCTTCCTTGGTGAAGCCACCTGATGGTTATGGGTGTGTTGTGTTCGGTAGGCTAAGCCGCTTCATGACCTCTACTGAAATGAGGTTCTTTTGGCTCCCGCTATAAACAAAGAATTGCAGTAGAGAACCCTTCACCCAGGTCTGCAAATGGAAGAGGCGCTCCCCCTGCTTTAGATCCTCGGGATCCTCCCTCTCGAGCTCAGTGGTGGAAAAAATGGCACTGGGATCCACATCAATGATTTTCTTCCCTTTGTAATTCCCCTTGTCTGGCTCTAACTCAGAATCAGAACATGCATTTGATTCAAATCCCTTCAGTTTAGCCACCAGCAATTGTTTTGTCCGACAGTCGCTTGTGTTGTGAGTGGAGCTGTTATAAAATTCACACCACTTTCTCGTGCCCTTCTTTGGCTTTGTGGTGTTGTTCTGAGTTGCCCCACTTTGGCTTTGCCCCTTTTTCTGTGGTTCAGGGGCACCTTTCCTAGCTTCGGATTTTCAGATCCAAAGTCTCGCTTCTTCTGCTTAAACTTCTACTCGATATTGGAAAAATATCAATATGTTGCACCAAGCGAGGTAATGTTGAGGAACTCCATTTCCTCCTAAATATATTTGTGCAAACAGTCATGGTACTTGAGCACCAAATGTCTCTTTGAATCATTAATACCCAAAAAATTGTGCAGGGTATGGAAAAAATTCGTCAGCTCGTGCACATCTTGATCCCATTGCTACCGCAACGTGGTCCATTGGATGTACTTGTCCTAATAGCTCTCCACGAGGTAATATTGTTCCTTGATGTCGTCTCGAAAGGAATTCCAAATGGGTGTGACCGAGAACCAAGAACAGTAGGTTTCCCACCAATATTTGACATGGGTGGCAGCTTTGAGGAGTGTAAAAGTAATATTTTCTTGGTCAGAGAAATCATGGATTGAGAAAATACCCTTGCAGCAAATTCAACCATCTATCTACGACGTTTGCATCTATCTAGCCTTCAAATTCAGAAATTTCGAAGTTGACTTGTACCTTGAAAGGAGTGGCACCTCGAGAGTGGATGCTGGATGTAGATGCACCAATGGTGGGCATTCATTGAAGGATATGGGAAAAGTTATCCATCATCACATTCCTTTGTTTCTCAAGGGCCTCCTCAAGCAATATTTTGACTGGATCTCCTACTTTCTCGCCTTTCTTTTCTTCCTCCATGGGAGGTCATTGGTGTTTGCAAGGCTGATATTGTAGAGATTCAACCAGATCGAGCCCTAACTCCTTATACCCCAAACTCGTTGGGGACATGCAAATAAATTTTGAGAAAGAGGAGACCGCTCTGATACCATTGATCGAGATCTTGGTTGAAATAAACCTCTTGCTGCAACTTTTTTGATAACTTCTGTTATAGGCGATGAAATCAGATTCCATCAAAGACCCATTTCAGGTATTGAATACATATTTCTAGTGATATAAGACACTTAAAATTTTATGACCTGTGGGGTGAGAAAATGATTCCATAAACACAAAGGACGCACAGTGGCGTAGTGTTCCAGACAGGTGTAACTTCAATTACTCATATCTCTAAAAATAGGAAATAAAATCAAATTCCATAAAAAACCCATTTGAGATAATAAAAGTTAATTTCAAATCAAATATTTTCAATTCTCTAATATGATCTGTGGATACCATGGAACTTGCATGAAGTTGACTAAATATTACTGCAAAACATTGAAACTGAAATATGTTTCAAACCTTCATGGAGTCGTAACCTGAATCCGGATTTATGCAGGAACGAAATAAAATATATAAATAAACATAAACACAAAGATGTAGTAGAAATAAAACTTCATTTCATTAATATCAAATGACTGAAATATGCTTACAGACATAATGAACATAAACTAGCTAGGGCGATGGTAGCTTATCTCTGAGAAGAGATGTGGCGGATACATGCCTCTAAACTATGTTACAATGAAGCTCAATGGCCTTTTTATTATTGAAAAATAAGAGAAAACCCTAAACAACCAAAACCCTAACCCAAGGAGATGTAACACCAAGATTTTATGGGCCTCGTTGGGGTTAGTTGGGTAGCCAACTTCCCGGGGTCATAACTTAGTCATAGTATCTATGTTTGGCATGTATGATACTTCTTTGGAAAGATCTCCATGAGGAATATGTAGTTTAGGGCTTCAAAATGTATCCAGAAGTTCAGGACCTAGAAAACTACTAAAAATAGTAAATAAGAAAACTGATGAAACTGACTAGGTGGAATAGGCGGGTGGCCACCAATATCCACCCAGATCATAAGGACAGGCAAGATAGGTAGAAGGAGCCAGTGGAGGTCGAAGAATCCAAAGAAGATGTCATGGTTGGGGTGTTCGAAGATATTGACACAGAATATGTGGAACCTATCTCCAAGTTACCATTGTATATGCCACCGAGGAAGTCGAGCGCTCCAAAGCCTACTAAGGACCCAGACGCAGTCAAATTTATGGTATTTACGCCATTTCTAGCCGAAGAAGCACCAGTTGAGGGAGACCCATTGGAAAAAGTACCACAATTGCGCATGGATGATTGGAATTTTAATGATCGCAGTAAATATCCCCAATTCAAGCCGATCAACCACCTGCAATTATTTTATTATGAAGCAACCAAAATGAGAATTGTAGAGCCACTTAGGTGGGCAACAAAACTTCAACAAGTAGGGATGTTGAACATGATCTATGTTCCAAATTTAGGGCACAGTAAAATCAATACCATCTGTGTGTGGCAACTGCTGGCCCTCATACATGATGACTGCCTTTGGATGGGTGAAAGAATGCCCATTGACGAGATGCTAATCTGAAAAATAACTGCACTTCCATGTCAAGGATTGAATCCTGCTGACACTGTTTTAGAAAAATATCAAGATAAGAAGGTGGCAGACAAGATGAAGAAATACTATGGCCTGAAAAAAGGATTCCAGGGATATTCCATACGCTCTATTAATGATCAGTCAGTGTGCTTCGCCGCACATATTTTGGAAGGAAAATTTATGCGGAAGTGTGGCGCAAAGGTGGTATCAGCGCTAATAGTATCTTTGGCTACACAATACAGCAAAGGAGTCCAATTCAACTGGGCTAGGTATTTATGTAAAGAGTTTCTGGATGATTGTAGAAGCTCAAGTGGAGGGTAAGAAATTCCACTATGCGTGGTTATTGGTCTTGATTGTGCTAATGGCATGGAAAGAGCCATATGAGTCATAGTTCCCCACTGTGGATCTGGACATCTACGAGGTTACGAGGTACATCTCGCTCTGGAAATCAAAGGAGCTGACACAAGAAATGAAGAATAGATTATTTTGGGTTGGCTTTGAGATGAGTTTGCACATGGTGATCAGCTAGAGGCCGAGGCTCTCACCGAGTCTTTTTGAAGAATATCGCCAGATTTCTGATTTTAAGGCATATTTTCACCATGTCTACATTTGCACGAGGAAGGATGTTGTGGAGGTATGGTACAAGCTTTTGTACTTGGTAACTGAGGATGACATTACGCACAAGGAAGGGATTACCAACCACCCCTATCCTACACATGTGGAACTCGAACTTCCCTCTTGACAAGGCCTTTGTCAAAATTCCAGCATCTCATTCCTCTTTTGAAATGTACTACAAGAACATTATCCGACTCTACACACAATCCCGTAACCGAATATCTTTATGCTTATATTTATTTTTAAAAACATGATTTTCAGAGAGCTTGATGCAATTGTTTTACGGAAATGAAACCTATGAATAGATAAGTTTCCCTAAGTGTGGTGGATACACTTAGAACAACAGATGAAATACACTTGAACTTTTCCTTAAGATAAACAGATAAGAGAAGACACCTACTTGTGATCCTTCGCTATTCTTTGTCTCCCTTTTGTCACATTCATCGCTCTCAATTGAACTGAACTCATTTTATTAGTACGTGCAATTGCTAACAGAAGACAAAAAATGACATAAAGGAATATGATCTATTCATGTTAATCAAAATTAATCGATTTCATTTGAAAATAAATATATAAAAGCATGAACACATGTATTAGGAAAGGAGAAAATCTCTTTATTATAAGATTAAAGGAGAAGTTACAACTAGTTGGATCGATTCAATGTCAACTCGCTCCAGCTTTAGTCCTATCCTCGTCACATCAGCAAAATCACTCTAGCAACATAACATTACTTGCAAGTAATACCTCAAAGAGCTATAACCTTACCGGCATAACTTTACAAATTCAAACTCTTGCTCCCCTTTTTGCACTATGATCAATGCTCAATTTATAAGAAATGCAGGTAGTTTGGCATTAATTGATCATTGAATGGATTTTCCATAAATGGATAAGGAATTATCCTTGTTCAATGGGATAAAAGAATAAGTGATTTAATGGCTACACGGTGTTCATATTCAAGGTTATCAAATAGTATGATAGCTGGAACAACTTCTAGAAGCCACTAGAAAGTGGGAAGATTCTCGTAATCCTTTGAAAAAATTTCTCCTAGTTGACCAATGCACTGTTAAGTGGGCCTAGATGCTTTGCAACGCTGTATTGCATGGGAGTAAGTGCTCTGCAAAGCGCTTACTACAATCTAGGGGTGCATTGATTTCTCAATGGAGCATTTCAACAAGACTTCAAGCAGTGAAACTTTCATGGATAAAAACCAACAATGGGATGACTTGTTTAAGGCGAGTAGAAACTGTTTTAGATTATGATAGACCTTAATTATACTGATCTAATTTTCGATAGTGATGCTCAAATTGACTTGTAATAGCTGCCCCCTAAAGTATGAATTCAAAAATGATAATGTTGAGTGATATGCTTTACAATGTGATGAGTAGGATCTGAAGCAAACGATGACCAACATCAATTACAATAAATTACCTCATGATTTATTTTTCATTTTGGATATGAATTGCTAAGGGAGGCATACCCATACTTAGCACATAAACTGTCATAACATCATAAAGTCATCTACATATGTAGACCCATGATAGGATGACCATCTGTGTAAATCCATCGTTCGAATGATGTGGTACTACTCTTGAAATCGCAGCCTGGATGGATGAAACTAGATCTGGGGTCTTCTATCTCATTCACTCGATCGCTCAAGTACGAGTCTAACCATGGGAATATATGATCTGAAGTCGAACATGGGAAGACACTGTCTGATTACCAACCAATGATATAAGTCGTTAACAAACTCGAGAGAAACCACCGATGATGATAATGACTCTCAAGGTACTGTAGTATAGTCTGCATGGTGTGAATAGATGATTTGATGCCGAACACCATACAAATTCTTTTAGTCGAAGTCCAATGTCGTCAACTTGTCGTCGAAAGCGAGAAACTTGGCATTGACTTATGCAATCTTCAAGTTACTGGAAGGGTGTTTCTTAGTCAACTTCCTGGATGATGAGCTAATGTCGACAAGAAACGACTCATCGTAGGAGGGCTTTGATGTATCCCCCATAAACGACATGAACTAGGAGTAATGATTTCAAAAAATATTGTAACTAATCAAGCAATGTTTAGGGGTGGAGGTCATGAAATGAAGGTTTATGAGTATTGCAAAGGATGAGGAATTACTGAGTGACTTCTCCTAAATATATCAACGACACTGAATGAGTTGGCAACATTGACCCAAAACCAAAGTGATGGATGGTATGATAGACCATCAAGCAGATAACCCAACCCTATAGCCACAGAAATGAAGTGAATATGTTTCATGTTCAAGAGCGACTTGCTACCATAAAGTGATTTATCCCTTTCCAATTTTCCCCAGTCATTGTTGACTAGTACCTATTTATTTTTTAACAAGCTTGAGGAGCATAACATATGCTTGATGTATAATTCCACCCTTCAGGTGAATCTATCGCTATGCGATGTTATAATGAGTCCAACAAAATTAAAACTCGATCTTGTCACTTTTTCCTTTGTCAGATGACATAGCATGTATTTCGGAAGAAGACGCAGGATCAGATGCAACAGGGGTTTAATTGGACACAGCAGTGTGGAAAAAAATGGTCGACTTGCAGGTTGAGTGCTAGCAGAACCAATCACACCATCGCCATCATGCAAGTCCTTACCATAGGGAGTAGTAGGAACAATAAAATTTAGTCGTGGTGTATTCAGAATATTTTCATAGAGTGTGCTAGACTGAGTATAAATCAAATCCAAATATTGGTCATGAGCAATTACTTTCTCTTCAGTGACAACACCACCTTTGGCCACGTCCTTGGTGATAGATGGAAACAAGGACTTTATAAACCACTCAGCTAAAAGCTGATCCAGAACAAAGGTTTTAACCATTCGACGATGACGACACCACTCATGAATGTGATCTGATATGTGAATAGAAATAATCTGTTTAAAGTTGGTCAAAAGTTCTGTTCCAGTTTCATATCTGATGGGTAACTAGAAATGGGTTAGAAAATTAGTGGCCAAAGCCGTAAATTTATCAAAAGAAGCTTGTGGTAATTCAATATACCACTTTGCAGCTGGACCAGTGAGCGTTCGTTGGAAAAGACGGAGTCTAATAGAATCATCATTCAAGGAATTTGAGGAACACCATAAATGATAAGTCATAGCATGCATAGATAGATATTCTCTAGAGTTTCCATTGAATTTAGGAATATCATAGGGTAATTTATGAGGAATCACTTGCCACCAAGGTAAATATGAATGGGATCATTAGTGAGCCGGTTTAAATCAAGTAACTCTAGTGTTGCAACAAACGGAAACTGTCGGTTTAGATCGGGTTGAGCGTAACCAGGGTAAGATGGAATTGCATGGGCAATAGGCCGTTGTGCACCAATATAAGGAATCTACTGCTAGTAACTCTAATAGGGGTAGGTTTTTTTACCACACCCTTGTTATGCTTGTTGACCAGAACCTGGATAAGCTTTTTGTTGACCAAACCCAGCATAGGCTTGTTGACCAAGTCTAGGATAGGCTTGATACTATTGGAATTGATGTTGTGGCTTCCATGGGATTTGATAATACAGTTGTTGCCCACCAGGATAAGTTGGACCAGGTTGTGAATAGAAGAGACCAGTAGAAGCCTGTGACAAGGGTAAACTAGCCTATGGCTGTGAAATTCCCAATACAGATGGTTGTTGTAAACCAGCCTGGGAAGACAGAATATGTAGACCCAAAACTTGAGAGTTAAGGGTTGAAGGACCCGCTTGAGAAGGATGAGCTATGGGCAAGGAAGTAATAACAGTCGCCGTAGGTACAGATGGAACAGGTTGAACTGGTTGATATTGGTACACAACCGTTTGCGGTTGAACAAGCAAGGTAGGTTTCCATTAACAAACAAGCATTCCAGCATAATATTGAACTAAAAACGAAGGAGTACTTCCATATGGGGTAAACATCTGTTGCCCCCCAACATATGGAGTATAAGGATATTGAACATATTGACCTTGATATGATGGGAGTCCAATAGAAACTGGATAAGATGGACGGTAATGAGATGGACCAGCCTAATATTGAGCTAATGATGTCAATAAAGGATCAGGTCGTTCAGTACTCGTAAGAGAGGAAACAGATAAATTTCATAAGGATGACATGGGAAAAGTCCATGGACTAGAGGAGGCACTAGAGTAGGCTCGATTTAAACATTGGTAACCCTATGGGATGGATGGGTCACCATAAAGATGAGACTCAGGTGTCGTAGAAAACATCAAAGAATTAGAAATAGTAGATGTTGTTGCAGCTGTAACATATGGTACAGTCTGGAATGCTGTCTCAGCCATGGTTAAATAACCTAGTAAATACTCTAAATAATCTAGAGGAACTTGAGACTAAGTAGGATCACCAAGAGCAGTGTGGGTCAAATGAGAAAAAGACGGATAAAGATGAAGCCCCGACCCAAAATGAGTTGGAGTTGTAGGCGTTGTCTCTTCCTAAGGTTCTTCCTCAATTTAAATTAAACTAGGTGGAAGTACTTCACCGTCACGCCCGAGATAAATTTCAGACAGTAAACTTTGTGGTAAAGAGGAAGACTCAATAGTTACAGATGACTGAGGATAAGCCAGTGGATCATCTTTCGGCACGGGAACAACTTCTTGTTGTTCAACTTTGGGATCAAGATGTTCTGGTAAAATAATGATAGGTTCTGTATTTACCATTTCACTAGATTCAATTTCAGTGTCCTTCGGTAACTGTGAGGGTTCCGTCTCGATGGTAGCAGATAAAATGGGATCGGTAGAAATGACTCGAGACTCGATACTCAAAGGATCAGATGACTCTGGTAAATTAGATGAAGATGAAGCACCAAAGGTTCCAGAGGTACCAGACTTGGTAGGACGAGCTTTCCTTCGCTGACTAGGTGTAGCTTCTGGCAGTAATGGTGGTCTATTCACTGTCCTACACGAACGACACGGAAAGGGTTGATCTTCTTCCACGATTTTTGATTGATTTTATTACAAAAATAAATAAACAAAAAGAGGGTAATGCTAGGCAAAAGGATTACCAAGTAATTGTGAACTGCAAGATACTGCCCCAGTAAACCAAGGACTTAATTACGTGCAGGAAATCTCCCTGAATGTTGTGCTCGGTGTATCATAGTGTACAATGTGGCCGACTTGGTTACCTATGGATGGTAAGAAACCTAATGTTGTCCTCCCAAATATACTCGATGGTACGTGGAGGCCCAATCCATATTTGCGTTGTCTAATGTGAACCTGCATAGTGAGAGCATCCCCTTATACTTTTCATACTAGAACATCGCTTGATATACTCAAGCTACGTGGAAGAGATCCGATATACTTGTGTATGTGGGATGACGTATCACACTCAAAATGTATCACAAACAATTAATGACAACTACTACATTTTATGACGCCAAACACGTATCTAGCCTAGACCTCTAAATGTTATCGTTAAGTGACAATTCTCCCTTAGGTTAATTGAGATAAATTTTAAGTTGATCTTGCTTAGAAATTTTCCTTTTAGGTTCACCGTGTGATGTATTTAAAATTCCTAGAATGCAACAACGATGATAAGAATTTGTTTCGATTCAATTTCGACAATGAAAACCTTAGCTACAAGGGATAGAGAAATCATATCGTAAGCAATCAGCAATAAGCACATCTAAATGAAATTTCTTAACTATTCCTATGCAGCAGTCACAAACCCTATATGAAAACGCATGTTTTTTTAATTTTTTATTTCTTGTAAGTGTGAATGAACGAAAAATAAACTAAGATTAAAAAAAAATCAATAAAGACATTCCAAGGAAACGAAGACTAAAACGAAAATTCCTCTTTTCGAAAATAAAGAACTGATAAAATGTAAACTTTAAACTTTGGAGCTATTTCAACAATGTTAAAGAAAACAAGAAGAAACATTGAACAAACATACATCCAAAGTGGGCAAGGATAGTAGAAGTAATCTGGACTCTAGAGGCAATCAGACACTTGAAAACTCAGCCAGCAAGACACTGAATTTAATGGAAAAAGAAAAAAATATCATGAATTTTGGTTGGTCACAGGCGCAACACACCCCTGAGTGGGAGACAGTATGTTGCATAGCACCATCTCTAAGCCAAAATTTCTTTGCAGAGCATTGTGTCAAGACCAACAATGCGTTGGTGCAAGATGAATCTCAAAATAAGCAAGAAAACACACTTCGTTTACCAAAATATATTCAAATGGTTGTAATGAAGCAAGTAAAGTCTACTAGAGGCTGAAAAACAAGGATAAAACTACCAGGGACGATCAATCATTCCCCATTGGAGTCACCAATTTGTTTTAAGGAAATCAAACATACAGATAGATAATTTTCCCTAAGTGTGGTGGACGCACTTAAAACAAAAGATGAAAGACAATCGACCTTTTCCTTAAGATAAACATATAAGAGAAGAACACCTACTTGTGATCCTTCGCTATTCTTCGTCTCCCTTTTGTCACTTCCTTCGCTCTCAATTGAACCAAACTCATTTGATTGGTACATGTAATTGCTAACAGAAGACAGAAAATGACATAAAGGAATTATATGATCTATTAATCTTTATCAAATTGAATTGATTGCATTAGAAAATACATATATAAAAGCATGAACACATGTATTAGGAAAAGAACACATCTATTCGTTCACGGAATCCTTTGAACAATTCGTTCCCAGTCAGCCAATGCACTATTAAGTGGGCCTAGGTGCTCTGCAACGCTGCATTGCATGGGAGTAAGTGCTCTACAAAGCACTCATTACAGTCTAGGGGTGCATTGATGGCTCAATGGAGCATTTCAACTAGACTTCAAGCAGTGAAACTTTCATGGATAAAAACCAACAATGGGATGACTTGTTTAAGGCAAGTAGCAACTGATTTAGAGTATGATAGACTCTAATTATACTGATCTGAGTTTTGGGAGTGATGCCCAAATTGACCTGTAACAACAACCCTGATTTTCATAATAGATCACAGTTGGATCCATCATTTGACCAAACAATCCAACTCGCCTCACATGTTGCTTGACTAGAAGTCATGTATTCTGCTTCTACCGAGCCTAGTGCAACAAATCTTTGCTTCCTATTGTACCAAGAAACCACTACGGATTGAACACTTAAAATTATACCTGATGTACTCTTTCTACTTGATGAACTCCCCTCCCAATATGAATTTGTGAAGCCACATATCTTCACTCCCTCTGTATGTCTATACCATAGTCTAAACTGGGTGGTGCCTCTGAGGTACCGTAGAACATGCTTAGTTTCCTTCAAAAATAAATTGTTGGCCTAACCATAGTTTGGCCTAACTGGTTGACTGCATAGCACATATCTAGTCATGTGTTCATAAGATACATTAGTGAACCCACCAACTGTCAGTAAACTATAGCATCCACTTCCTCACCTGAAATGGCATCCTCTTTCCTCCAGTTGTCCATGGGTTTGAAATTTTCCATGTGGAACCTCTGAAGTATCTCATTGACATACTTTCCCTAAGATAAAATCATTTCCCCATTGCCTTGCCATACTTCCAATATGAGGAAGTAGTGCATGAGACCCATGTCATTCACTTCAAACTCTATTGCAAGGTCCTCCTTGCAAGATCTGGTCAACTGCTCATCATGAGGTAAAATAAAATCATCAACAAATGAGACAATAATCAATAATTTACCTTCTACCAAAATATGATAGAGGCTTGCATCTGCTTCACTTTTGGTGAATCCAAAACTAGTGGGATAGCTATCAATCCTAGTGTACCAAGGACAGGGTGATTTCTTGAGACCGTACAATGATCGCCTGAGTCTGCACACATGAGACTCCCGATCAAAAGTCTCGAAGCCTTTTGGCTGCTCAATATACACCTCCTCCTCAATAACTCCATTGAGGAATGTTTTTCTTACATCCATCTGGTGGATCTTCCACCCATCTATGCAATTAGAGCAAGAATTGATTTAATGATGAGTACTTTGATACAAGAGAAAATATCTCCTCATAGTAAATCCCCTCAACCTGAGAGTACCCCTTGGCCACAAATATGGCCTTGTAATTTTCTATCCTTCTATATGCTACATGCTTTACCTTGAAGATCCATCTCGAAATCACAAATGATTTGTCTTCTTATCATGGGACCTCTTCCCAAACACTGTTATTTACAATGGATTCACATTCCTCCACCATTGCATCAACCCATACAAGTTTATCTATTGCTTCCTCAAAAGAGGATGGCTCAATATCTACAAGCTCAGTCATTAGAGCCATGTAGCTAGTGTACCGATTTGGTGACCTTCTCTGGATGCATTGATTTGAAACAACACCCACATTCTCCCTCAAATTCTACACAAGTATTTCAACTTCCCTAGTCCTTTTCTTTCCTTCTATGGATGGTTCTGCTTGAGTGGTTGTCTCCACTCTATGCTCCTCATTTTTGGCTACTCCACAACTTCCTAAGGCTCCTCCTTTGGAGCTAAAATCTCCTCTTCTTGCGGGATTTGAAGCTTCTTATCAAGAGAGCACCACATCGCTTTATCATCATCAAATTTTACATCCCTTCACATAGCTTTCATTATGAGGGATGGCAAGTACACATGGTAAATGTGGGAAGTTTCTATGTAACCCAAAAATACCCCCAATTTTGTTGTAGTCTCTAGCTTCTTCCTTGATTATTTGCAGACATGGAAGTAAATAGAGGCTCCAAAAATCTTGAAGTGTGACACATCCGTCTTTCTCCCCAAGAAAGCCTCATCCAGTGTAATCATGTCCAGAATCCAATGAGGACTCTGATTCTGCAAATAGACTATTGTGCTACATGCATTAGCCCACAAATTCATAGCTAGGCCTTGATCATACAACATCACCCTCGCTTCTCCCACAATTCTATGGTTATTTATCTCAGGCACCCCATTCTATTGTGGGTTGTGGGGTGTTGTCAACTCTCATTGAATGCTTTATTTTGCACATAAATTTGTAAATTCATTCGACACGTACTCACCTCCATTATCGCTCGTGAGAGCCTTCACCTTCTTTACTATTTCTTTCTCAACTAGCACATTGAATTCTATGAACATGGAGAATGTTTCATCTTTCTCTCGCTTGAAGAAGATCCAACACTTCCGTGAGAAGTCATTAATAAAAATGAAAAAATATTTGTACCTGACAATGGAGGCTGTCGATAAAGGTCCACAAACATCAGAGTGGATCCTTTCCAAGACTGTGTGTGCTTTTTTATCCCGACCATGGAATGTGGATTTTGTGTACTTCCCAAAAATACATCATGCTGCTCAAGTGCTCCTTTGGGGAGGTTTGTGATTATCTGTTGTATGATCTTCAAAGCACCATGATGAAAACGACCAAGTATTCTATGCCAAATTTCACTGACATCATAGCTCTGTACCTTCTTCTATTTTGTGCTTAATGCAGACAAATCCTCCACAACTAGCTTGTACAGGTTCTTCAGACGAACCCCAATTTGTTTCAGCTATCTTGTGGCTATGTGTATCAAGAATGCATTTCCTTTTCTAAAGATCACATCATAACCATGGTCTTCCAAAACTGCAACAAAGATGATATTTTTCTTTAGGCTCAGAACAAACATGACATCCTTGAGCTTGAGGGGGGAGCCTGACTCCCTCTAAAAGGTGACTGTACCAATATTGGTCGTGCTATACCTTCCATCGTCCCCCATCCCGATGTTCATATACAAATCTTTTTCTTCCAAGTCACTAAAAAAGTCTCTACACCCTGTCATGTAGAACGATGCACCTGATTCCAAGTATCACACACTCCCCATCACTATGTTGGCCATGCATGCAATGAGGATAAAGTGAAGCTCGAATTGTGAAGCCAAGTCTTCACCCGCTTCTCCTCCTAAGGTATTCTTTCTCGTCTTCTTGTGTGGACATTTCATGGTATAGTGCTTGAATTCATGACAATGGAAGAATTTAATTTCTGAAAAATCTTTATTCCTTCTCCCTTGATTGGATTTTAGTTTATATTGAGATTTCTTCCCTTTTCCCTTATGTTTCTTTCTAGCCAATGAAAAATTTTCTTCATCCTTGCCCTTGTATGAAGTCCCATCTCTGGTATTTTGTGTTATTTCCTCCTGTATCAAATTAGACCATAAGCACTCCCAATTTTTGTTGGAATCACGATTGACATTACACCAAAAAATGTAGGTGTTAGCAAACGAATGCATCACCAGTTAACGGATCCACAAGAGGCAGTTAAGAACGTGTCACGAAACACACTGGAAGAGCTAGCTTATGTAAGTTCCAACAATCTTCCCCCTAGCACGAGTCAAGTGTAATTCGAGCTCGAGACCTTTGGCTCTGATACCACTTATTGGAATCACGATTTTCATTACACCAAAACCTAAAGGTGTTAGTAAAAGAACACATCACCATATTTAACAGATCTGCGAGAGGTGGTTAAGAGCATGTCACGAAACCCATGGGGAGCACTAGCTCTTACAATGTCCAACAATTTGGTAGTTTCTCCCTCCCGTTCACCAAATCTTGATAGCTATTCTAGCTCTTGGGAAGGCCCAGAAGGTCTAGGTTTACCAAGTCATCTTGAGGTACAGTAACACTGACCCCGCCCAATTCATCACGACATTGCATGCACCTACTCAGATACTATGATATAGTGTCATTCTTTTGCATCTTAATACTTCAAAGTTTATCCTTGAGTGCTAGCTTCCTCTGGTCACTACTATTCTCGAACAATTATGTCAGTGCTTTCCATATCATGGACGAAGTTTATTTTCCATGGATATTCAAGACAATATGATCTCGTACTCCCTCCAAGATTATTCTCATTGCCTTGGCTACATCTTTCTTCCACTGTGCAAGATCCTAGACATTAGCTTCTAGTGATCTTGGAATATTTGTCGTGATATAATCAAGCAATCCATTGTCATCCAATAATACCTCCATGTGATCCTTCCATGAAACAAAGTTTGAGGTGCCTTCCAAGGCATACTCTAGCCATAGTCCATTGAAGGCCATCTTCTCGGCTTTGAAGAAATCCTTCTACACTGATATTCAAATTCAAACCTATGAGAAACAAATTCAAAATTCATGCTCTAATGTGAACCTGGCTCTAATTCCATGTATAAATTAGGTTGTATATTTGAAAATTCTCATCATATTTAAATCAAAATCACAAGACACAAACCTACTCTACTACTCTACAAACATTGATTCACAATTTATAAAAAATATATCAGACATGCAAGAAGAAATAACACACATGCAACAAGTATTTTTATCTGGGGAAATCAATCTAATAAAAAACCCCAATGCATGCTTGCATTAATAAAATGAATAGATATGCATTACAATTGCTTTTCTCAACTAAGAACACCCTACAAGTGCATAACCTATCTCTCTTCTCACGGAGAAGCTATGACCGAGACTTAGTAAAAAATTTCATCTCCTTAAGCTCTTATTTCCTTGCGTTGTTACTTGAGGAATTAGTCCCCTATTATTTAGGAAATTCCTCAAATTGGATTGCGCAATTCCTTAGGTTGAGCATCTGACTGCAGGCAACACCTGTACACTCAAGACTAGTCTAGAACTAATGTTACACTACCTTGGAATCTCCACCTCAACTGGGTAACTCGAATTGTCTGCATGCACTATATATTTTGGGTTGAATGATTAGTTAACTGGATGATCACTGAGTTTGACGAAAGTCCCATTGCAAAAATTGACCCTCCACTAGTTCCTCCAACAGTTGAAACTAGTTTAACTGAAAAAAACGTGATATAATTGAACTTGATTGCTACAAAATAACAATCGCACATGATGAAATAAACTCTAACTCATCTAACTCAAATTTACTGAGTAAAATGGGTGACACAAGCCATGTCATACAATTTAGCATCATCCAAGTTGTTTGCTGACGTAGAAATTCAAATTTTCTCAATTTAATCAAGAGAAAATCAAATTGAGAAATTCTTGTTGCATTTTTCAAAAATCATAGACATTGTTTCATTCCTTAAACTAAAACCATTTTAGAGCAACAAAATTTTATTTTTTGATTGAACCTTTAATATATTTGAACATGGTGTGTAGTCAACAGTTAATATAATGATTTTTTAATTGTTGGGATCATTTAAATTTATGTATTCGTATGTCACTGGTAGGTTGCATAATTGAAATGTGAGCATGCCAATGCCTATATGAATCGTGTAGTAGCTACAATGAGGTTGTATTCCCTTGAACACCATATTTCAAGTAGTACCATATGAAATCTATTGTGAGAATAAAGAACTCACATTTCATTGGTATTTAATGATCAGGAGATCATGTCCAAGTTATGAAATTTGCTCAAAAATGAAAGTGTTTAGAATTGGTTTCAATCTAAATGACCAGAAAATTCTCATCGCTATGATTCTAGCGCCATGAACGGTTCTCAAAACCGAGGTCGTATGAAAAAGTTATTGAGGTTTGAAATCGTCTAGTGAACTCCAAAACAGGACTTTGACTTAAGTTGACTATGCCATTTTTATAAAAAAAATATGTAAGGAAAAAAGTTATTTTTTTTATGTTTGTTGACAGCCTATCAGAGGGTGCCACGTGGCCTTCCCGGAGGCTGCCACATGGCCCCAGGCTTAAGGTTGAAAGGCATGTGAAAATTTGAAGTTATGGGGTTTGAACCCCCGACCCGACACTTTGGGCAGAGCGACCTAACCGGCCTACCTGTGGAAAATTTTTAAATGAGTCAAGCACTCGTGAACGTGTTTTTGGTTCGGTTTGATCGGGCAAAGAAAAGGTTTGGACTAGCCCCTCAAGGCTAGCCCTGTAGTCATACGACCACACCGTGGAACCCTGGCGGAAGTGTTTTAAAACAACAGAAAGTTAAAGGGCTAGCCCCGACTCCACATGACCTAGGTGCTTGTGACTAAGTTCCTAACACCAGTGGTTACAGTAAGTGGCAATTTGGGTCACAGTTTATGCGACGATCTCATGTGGCCAGCAACAGTTTCACATTTAATGCGGAGGTTAGGCAGATAAGCCTGCGGTTTCACAAGCAGTTTGGGCAGAGGTCCATGTGACCCGCCAAATATAACATTTAATTTAACAACTAGAAGTTACCACTAAATTTTGCACGTTCCGCCTATTTTGGGATTCCTCCATATTTAACGCTGTTAACTGGAGTTCCTCTAGTTTTGGAGGAGGATTTTGGGGGACACTGGGAAAAAAAAATTGTTTTTGCCATAACTTCTTCAGTTTTCGACCAAAAAAGGTGCAAAAATAGTCAATTTTGGGTCTTTTGGACATTCTGCGCAGTTTGGAATAGGTTTCAGGTCAAACAGAGGTGATCTACAACATTTTTTTCTTCTAGGAAGATGAAGGAGCCATCAGGGCCATCATGGAGAAGACAGTGTATTGGGCTCATTTTATTTGTTTAGTGTAAATGAAAAGCCATTTCTAGCTATTTCATATCTTCTGAAGCTGAATTTACAGTTGGTATTTCCTATTGAGGCTTATTTTCACTTGTACAACCATTTTGAGTAAATTAATACAACAAGGACATGCCATTGGGGAGCCTTGGAACGATAGATGTAGCCCAGGAGGGGCGAATTGCATCAAAAAATTTCTGTGTAATGTGCTTGTGAAGTTTACTTTCTATTAATTTCTGTTGTACTATGTTAAACAATAAAATTACTTAATCAACCCTCACACAAAAACCTCATAAACAAAGCTAGAACTTATTTGTTTAACCTACAATTTAAGAAGAACCTTTTGCACACTTTATTATATTAGTTTGGATACTTTGCATAGCGTAACAAATATCATCCATTCAGATCAAGTTGGTATCAAAGCTATACTTTTACTCTGCATTGTTCTTTTGCAAATTTTTATTTAACTGTTTACAAGGTTTTTGATGCTTACTAGGCTTAAGCTCAAGAGAGGAGAAGGTCAATTGGTGAGAGCTCATAGCAATCCTCAACCAAGGAGGACAAGAGTGCCATTATCTCCACCTTCAATTTCACCTCCAAGAGAAGCAGAAGAAGCCATAAGCATGTCTTCAAGGGGATGAGAAATTCCTGAAGACATTGATCCCAAAGAGGAAGAAATGGTGTTCAGAAAGGCATTCCTAGACATGACTGAAATGGTGAGGATACTCTAACAAGAAAGGAATGAAAGGCTTGAAGGAGAAGGGTCTAAACTTCACAAGGAAGGAGAGGGATATTTAGGGGGAAATAAAAATGAAGACAAGTCAAAGAAAGGACATGGAGGAAATGGTGATCCACCATCCCTATCTTCATCATCTTCCTCATCATCGTCATCCTCTACTTCGGTGAATCAATCTCACTAGTCAAAGAACACTGGTAAAAGTCCATTTCTAAAGCTTGATGTTAAGTTTGAGTTGCCTATGTTTAATGGTGAAGTAGATGCAGAAAAAATTGACAATTGGATAAGGCAGTTGGAGGTTTACTTGAGGATACAAAACCTTCATGATGACAACACCAAGATTCAACTAACTTCTTTGAGAATGGTTTGGTGGAAAGCCAAAACCAAGGAGGAGATTAGAAAGCATGGTAAGATCACTTTATCATGGGCTGATTTCAATACTGCAATTAAACAACAATTTTATCCATTAGCTCATTAACAAAAAGCTATCATGAATTGGCAAAATTTCAGACAACTTAAGGGACAAAATGTACAAGACTACACCCAAGAGTTTACGAGAAGAGCACTCTTATTAGGGGTAGACTTACAAAGTCAAGACACTTTGCTGAAATATATAGGTGGTTTACACAGCTACCTTAGACATACTATCCTTATGTTCAATCCTACTAGTCTAGATGAGGTTTGTGTCCTAGCCACGCATTTAGAGGCTAGAGGGAAACATACTTTTGAAGAGGGTAGAAACAAGCCTTTTAAGGGGAAAAACAAAGATAAAACCTCAAAAGGAAAAGGCAAAAAAAATGCATCTGTTGAAAAGGAGGGTGATAAAGTGATATGTAAACATTGTTTAAGATAAGGCCATGAAGAGAAAAACTGTTGGAAATTATATCCTGAAAAGAGAGCTCAGTTTAACAAAAACAAAGGGAAGCAGAAAACTGCAGCTACTGCAACTACACAACAAGACTTAGGTGATGATTCAGGTGACGAAACCAAAATTATAGGCACGGGTTTGAATAATATGAAGGGTAAATAAACTGAAACTAAACCAAGCACTAGTACTTCAAACTGTCATGTACAAGCTCCAAATGAAGAAGAAATAATTGAATTGTTTCATGTGAGGGTTATTTCAAAGCATACAAAAATTGACACATTGTTTGACAGTGGGTCACAAGAGAACCTCATCTCAGAAGACTTAGTCAAGCAGCTAAAACTTGATACCATTCCACATCCAAGACCATATCCACTTGGTTGGATTTGAAAGGATGCAAACTTACGGGTTTCAAAGAAGTGCATATTGCGCTTTGCAATTACTGCACATTTTATTGACACAGTTGAACTAGATGTTGTTCCACTTGATATTTCAGGAATTTTTTGGGAAGTCCTTACTTATGTGAAAGGAAAGCTATCTTCCATCGTCGTGAGAACAAGTATCATCTATTCAAAGATGGCAAGGAGTTTATTGTTAGAGCACATCACAAGAATACAAATATAGCGATGGTAAATGCTGGACAGGTAAAACGACTAGTGAATTCTAGTAAGAGTTTTGTACTTCTTATGGTTAAGCCTAAGGTTGATGTGAATCATGAGTCATTTGAAAATTGTGATCCCAAGTTAAAATCAAATTTATATGATGTATTTGATGCACATCATGAGATGTTTCAAGAGATGACAGGTTTGCCTCCTAAAAGGGAGATTCAACATGGAATACAATGGCAACAAGATTGTCCTCTTCCAAACATAGGCATGTATCGCATGTCTATGATGGAGAATTATTATCACTTGCATGATAATTTTCTGTTTCATATGGGAAATTTATGCATACCACAGGGAGAGAGACTAAGTGTTATGAGAGAAGCTCATTCTTCTCTTATTGCTGGACATTTCAGGGTAAGCAAAATGGTGGTACATTTACAGAGGTATTGTTATTGACCTCACATGGTAGATAGTGTTTCACGTTTCATTAGAGGTTGTTCATTATGTGCTACAAGCAAGCCTAGAAATAGGAAGCTTGGTTTATATATGCCATTACCGGTACCTTCTAGACCATGGGAAAGTGTTTCTATGGATTTTATTGGAGGTCTACCAATGTTTAGAAAGCAACATGATTATCATTATGTAGTAGTTGATAGATTCAGCAAGATGTGTATTATTATGTCATGTAAGAAATCTATAATTTCTGAACAAACTACTGATTTATATTTTCAACATGTTTGGGTTCATTATGGCTTGCCTACTTCTATTGTTAGTGACAAAGATTCAGATTTGTTGGGAATTTTTGGTCGATTTTATGGAAGATGATGGACACTAAGTTGAAAAAGAGTACTTCTTTCCATTCGCAAAAAGATGGCCAAACAAAGATACTGAACAGAACCATTGTACATATTTTGAGAGCTTATTGCAGCAAGCATCCCAAGCTTTGGGATGAGCACTTGCATTACATTCAGCATGCTTACAACTGGGCGAAGCACTCTTCTACAAATACTTCACCTTTTGAAGCTTGTTTTGGGTATTTTCCTAAGTCACCTTTAGATTTCATTCTTGAGAAGGATGTTGCCATTGATGTGCATAGTGACATTGACAAAGCTCGCATGTTCATTGAAATAATTTAGCTCATACATCAGCAAGTTCAAGAACAACTTGAAAAGAGTCAAGGAAAGCACAAGGAGAGGCATGACAAACACAGAGTTGATCATAAATTTCAAGAAGGTGATGAGTTATGGCTGCATATTAGCAAAGAAATAATGGAAGGAGAAGGTAAAAAGCTGAAGCCTATTCGTTATGGTCCATTCAAGATTGTTAAACAAGTTGGAAATAATGCTTTTCAACTAGATTTGCCTTCATATATGCAAATGTATTCCGTTGTGAATGTGGAAGATTTACATTTGTATGAGCCTCCTTTGATTGTTGATCAAGGGAGTGACATTCAGCTGCCATCCATAGAATATTTCTCGCCAGAATATTTGGATGAGCTTAAAGAGGATACTATACTTGACAGGAGGACACACACTTTTAAGAGGGGAAGTGTCAATTATCTTCGGATTAGTCTTAAAGGCAGCAAAATAAGTAAGGAAAAATGGATAGAGGTGGAAAAGGTGAGGGGTGTGTACCCTCATCTTCTGAACATGTAATTGAAGGCTTTTGGGGTCCAAAAGCTTCCCAATGGGGAGGTTTGATCAAGAGATCATGTCCAAGTTAAGAAATTTGCTCAAAAATGAAAGTGCTCAGAAGTGGTTGCAATTTGAACGAATAGAAAGGTCTCGTCGCTGTGATTCTGGCGCCGTGAATGGTTCTCAAAACCAAGGTTGTATGCAAAATTTATTGAGGTTTGAAATCGCTTAGTGAACTCCGAAACAAGACTTTGACTTAAGTTGACTATGCCATTTTTATAAAAAAAATGTATAAGAAAAAAGTTATTTTTTTTATTTTTATTGATAGCCTATCATAGGGTGCCACGTGGCCCAAGGCTTAAGGTTGAAAGGCATGTGAAAAAATTTGAAGTTATGGAGTTTGAACCGTCGACCCGACACTTCGGGCAGAGCGACTCGATCGGCCCGCCTGTGGCAAATTGTTGAACGAGTCGGGAAACTGTGAATGTGTTGTCGGTTTGGTTTGATCAGGTGGAGAAAAGGTTTGGACTAGCCCCTCAGGGCTAGCCCCATAGTCACACGACCACACCGTGGAACCCTGGCAGAAATGTTTTAAAACGGCGGAAAGTTAAAGGGCTAGCCCCTCAAGGCTAGCCCCGACTCCACATGACCCAAGCGCTCATGACCAGGTTCCTAACACTTGCAGTTATGGCAAGTGGCGGTTTGGGTCACAGTTTATGTGGTAGTCTTATGTGGCCAGCAAAAATTTCACATTTAATGCAGAGGTTAGGCGGGTAAGACCACGGTTTCGCATGTGGTTTGGGCAGAGGTCCATGTGACCCGCCAACTATAACATTTAATTTAACCACCAGTAGTTACCACTAAATTTGGTGCATTCCGCCTATTTCGGGATTCCTCCATCTTTAACACTGTTAACTGGAGTTCCTCCAGTTTTGGAGGAGGATTTTGGGGGACACTGGGGAAAAATTTGTTTTTGCCATAACTTCTTCAGTTTTCGACCAAACAAGGTGAAAAAATAGTCAATTTTGGGTCTCTTGGACATTCTGAGCATTTTTTAACAGGTTTCAGGTCGAACATAGGTGATCTACAGTAGTTTTTTCTTCGAGGAAGATGAAGGAGCCATCAGGGCCATCATGGAGAAGGTTGTGTATTGGGTTCATTTTATCTATTTAGTGTAAATGAAAAGCCATTTCTAGCTATTTCATATATTTTGAAGCTGAATTTACAGTTTTTTTTGCCTATTGAGGCTTATTTTCTCTTTTATAACCATTTTGAGAAAATTAATACAACAAGGACATGCCATTGGGGAGCCTTGGACCAGCAGATGTAGCCTAGGAGGGGCGAACTGCGTCAAAAATTTGTTGTGTAATGTGCTTGTGAAGTTTAATTTCTGTTCATTTCTGCTATACTATGTTAAACAGTAAAATTACTTAATCAATCCTCACACGGAAACCTCATAAACAAAGCCAGAACTTATTTGTTTAACCTGCAATTTAAGAAGAACCTTTTGCACACTTTATTATATCAGTTTGGATACTTTGCATAGCGTAACAAATAACATCCATTCAGATCATTTAATCACAAAATATAAAGTATTTATAAACCAATCCTAGGTTTAGGTATATTTTCCAATCAAGTTTTAGTTTATTATTGCATCGAGAAGTAAATATTGTTGAGATAGTGATAGGATGGGGAGGGCTAAATTGGTGTTTCAATTATTTAAACAATTATTACAAGTGCATTTTCAATTGCAATCGACATACAATTATTAAACATCATCAAGGAACACATAGTCAATTAATAAACAACATATACATGAATACAAATATTTAGGTGGAAACCCCGAAAGGGAGAAAACCACCATACTTCTTATCTTCTTGATATTCAATATTTTCTTACATAAATTCACTAGAACCAACCAGTAGGGAGCATTGACTCCCTTGCAAAAAAAATTTGGTGCCCATCAGTAGGAAGCACCCACTCCCTAGCAATGTTTTGTTGGCACCGACCAACAGGAAGGGCCCACTCCCTTGCAAAGTTTTGTTAGAACCCGCCAACAGGAAGGACCCACTCCCTCAAATAAATTTTGTTGGAACCAACTAGCTTGAGGCATCGACCCCAAAATAAGTGTTGACCTCCCTTTCATTCCATTTTCAAACTAGATCCACTTCCTTTAATCAAATCAATCTCAAAATATTTTTTACCTTGTTTTGATCTTTGCAAATTTTTCTCTATTCAACAACACTTTCCCTCTAACATAAACAACACATCATTAGTATAGTAGATAATAAACCATCACTAACTCATCAATTACTTATGTATAGAACTCACCAAGCAACAACTTCAATAACGCATCATACTAACACTAGCCAACACATCCCTATGACACAAACCCTAGATTCCAAACATAATTTCTGACTTTTGATTAACCCTATCATTTAACAACATATTAAGCTCCAACATTCATCATCATTAGGATCAGGAACATATATGGAAAATAGATAACTTCAGCGATTCAAACCCTTATTGTCAATTAGTAGCTCTAGTATTCAACAAATAATTACATCAATCTCATCCTTACAACATGAACCTTCATGGACAATTCTAAACAATATAGAATTTGACATCAAAAACACAACAATCATCTAACTCATATGATCCGGACTTATGAAGTAACTCAATAGAACATAGATATAAACATAAACACATAGATGCAGCAGAAATAAAACTTGATTTCATTAATATCAAATAACTGAAATATGCTCACATACAGAATGGAAATAAACTAGCTTGGGTGATCGTAGCTTATCTCTGAGAAGAGATGTGGATGCTACATGCTTATGAACTGTGTTACAATGAAGCTCAAGGGAATTTTTATTATTGAACAACAAGGGAAAACCCTAAACAACCAAAAACCTAACCTGAGGAGATGGAACACCAAGAGTGTGTGGGCCTTGTTGGGGTTAGGTGGGCAGCCAACTTCTCGGGGTCGTAAATTGGTCATATTATCTCAGATTGGCGCATACAATACCTCATTGGAAATATCTCTCCAAGTATGATATGGTTTTCCATAGGCCCCAGCCTATGGCTATAGTATTGTTGTGGACCTCAAAAAAACGTCGTTTGGGGGTTAAAACTACTGTGAAAATTCACGACCCGAAAAACTACCAAAAATAGTAAATGTTACTATAAAAAAGGAAAATTATGAAACCAAATGGAGGTCTAGGTGGAATAGGAGGGTGACCACCAATATCCACTCGGATCAATCCTCCCTCCGTAGGAAGCAATGGTCTCCATTGCATGCAGAGCCTCCATGAGGTGAGGAAATTTCTGGTGAACTTGGTCCCTAGTGAACCACTTGCCCTAGTGAAGGAGTTGGCCTGCTTTGACAACTTGATATAGCTAGATCCTCTATTTGTGGGTGTTCTTGGTTTGCGTGTCCATGATCCGATCAGTTAAGGGGAGGTCTTATTGGAACTCTATATAAGTTATTGGGAACCATTGATATTATTGGGTGCAACAGTTCCATTTTTCCTGAGAGTGGAGTAGAAGAAGGAAAAACTCTTGCAGCATTAGGAGAAAATACTATGTTGTAGCATCAAAGGCTAGGACATATCAGAGTGAAGGGCCTTCAAGTATTGCATGGTAATGGTATGGTATAAGGTATGACTAATTTCTCTCTATATTTTGAGTCATGTGAGCATTGCTTATATGGGAAGCAAAATCGAGTGAGATTGTCCTCTGCTGCTAAGAGAGTAGAGGGAATACTACAACTAGTGCACAATGATGTGTTTGGACCTATGTCAATTCCATCATTAGGTAAATATGTGTACTACATATCATTTATAGATGACTTCTATAGGAATACACAGATATATTTCTTCAGAAATAAATCTGAAGTCTTTGACATATTTAAAGAATTTAAGGCTCTTGTGGAAAATCAGAAAGATGAGAAAATAAAGGTGTCGAGGACAAATAATGGTGGAGAGTTTTGTAGGAAAGAATTTGAAGAGTTTGTAAAATGTGTGGTATAGCATGGAAAAAGAATACTCCATACACACCTCAATAGAATGGACTTGTTAAAAGGATGAACATGACATTGATGGAAAAATAAAGGAGCATAACCAATAGTGTTGGGTTAATATAGGAACTTTGGATAGAGGAAATGTATATTGCATGTTACTTGGTAAATAAATCATGCTCATAAATGTTTGATGATAAAGCTCCATATGAAGTATGGACTGGTAAGAAACCATCTCTCACACATCTCAAGGTATTTGGCTATGATGCATATGTATATGTTTGGAAGGAAAACAAAACTGAGTTGGATAGAGAATTTGAAATATGTATCTTTATTGTTTACAAAGATGGTTTAAAAGGTTACAAACTTTGGAATGTAGAAACAAAGAAGGTTGTGGACAGTCAAGATGTGGTATTTAGAGAAGTGAAAGATATCAAATATGAAGTCCTACCAAAGGAGAAATAACCACAGAGGAAGAACCACGTACTCCCAAGTTTTGAGGTGATCCGTTTAGGATATAAGGTAGCGATAAAGGTATACTCCATCATATTTCCATTCAAATTTTGCTTCTTCTTTTTTGTATTGTTGTTGATGATCCTAGAGTTGTTAGAGAGACATTGGATCTAGAGGATGTGAAACTCTGGAAAAAGGGAATGGTTGAAGAAATGGAAGCCTTGGACAAGAATGAGGCTTGAGATCTAGTGATTTTTTCGGCTAGAAGAAAACCCATTGGTAGAAAATGGTTGTTTAAGAAGAAATTGAATAGAGAAGGAAAAATGGATAAATACAGTGCTCAGTTAGTAGAAAAATATTATTCCCAGGTGTTAGGAATTGGCTTTGGTAATATTTTTTTCTCATATTGTAAAGTTAGATTCTATTAGATTTCTTTTATCTATTGTTGCTACTTTGTTTAGACAGTAGATTGTAATGAACCCCACAAGCACACTATTTTTTTTCTTTTTGTTATCTATAACTAACTGTATACTTTGTTACTAACTTATTTAATGAGAAATTTTCTCTTTGTAATGGATTGGATCATCCTCTGATAGCTACGTTTTATCAAAAAATTCAGTTCTACATAAATTCTTATATCTTTGGTGAGTCTTATTCTCATGCAAGACACTCTTTGTCCTCACAGGGGATTCAATGGGGGAGCAACAGCATACCTTGTTCGTTCATATTGGGGGGATATATATTGAGGAAAAAATGACATAATATATTCAACATATATTACAGGGTAAAGGGTTTTATATTGGCAAATATAAAAAATGGAGCTCAAACTTGATGACAAAATATAAATGGGTATAAAAAATGTTAATGAAAAAATGGATATCTACAATATCTAGTGAAAGTAGAGATTTTTTAAATTGGGAACGTATATTGGGTCCGTATTGGTAGGGAGTTAAATAATGTGACTTTTAGAGGTATTTTCCAATATGTAGTTCAATTAAGGGTATTGTTTGTGGTTCATTGAGTGACGCCCTTGTGTCTCTCCTATTGTTTACATTAATGTCTTATCACAATTAAAATTGTTTTTAAGTTCCAAAAGAGGGATAATAAAAGTTAACTAAACTATAACTTTATTTAAATTATTATTAATAATAAAAAGAATAAGTATATGAGTTAAACATATATACATTTTAGAAAACATGTAGTAATGTTTTCAACCATGAAGCTTCACCCCATTTTATTATGGAAATTTCTAACTCATGGGCCATCATTTATCAATACCACATGCCAATATGATAAGTATTGATTTGATATTTTCTTCAATTAATTAAGTTATTAATAAATTAATTAAAAGAATATAATTGATTTGGAGATAAATATTAATCCTTGATTTTTGAATATAATGATAAATATTCCAACCTCTTCCATAGAAATTAAATATCTACTACCCACTTAATAATCATTAATAATTAAATTAAAATTCTAAAATGTTTATCTTAAATAAACAGCAAATAAGAACCAAAATAAAAAAACAACATCATTGTAAACTGTAAACTTAAATTAAAATGATTAAAATAATAATTCAACTTTAATACAACTTTATTGATACAACTTTTAAACTTATTGATACAACTTTATTAAAATTTGTACGCTCTAGAGATTAGTGGAATAAACTTTACAGTTCAACAAAGGTTTTTAAACCTCATTCGATTCCAATATATTATTGTACCGGAACATTAACTCATTACTCTCTCTCCTTGCGTATTGTCCAACTTTTATGGATTCCTCGACCGTAGTCATTGAAGAAACTGCAAAGATTCCATTGCATTATTGTACCTTTGAAGATTTTGTTTATATTTTTAAACATAATACTATATGCAATGATATCCTGGTAACACTTCTGAATGACATATTAAAAAATTCCTTTACACCACTTCTTTCGTTATGTCTTTTCAATATTTTTTTAATAATTTTCAATATTTTTTTAATAATTAAAAAACATTAGCTTTATACCTTTTATCTCTTTTCAAAAAAATTGAATAATTAAAAAACATTAACTTTATACCTTTAAATACATAATAATTGGCATCTCATTATCTCTTTTCAAGAATTTTTTAATAATAAAAATATTAACTTTATACCTTTAAAAACATAATACATTAACATCTTATCAATACATATAAAAATGCCAAACAAATACTTCTTTTATTTTAGGTGGTTAGTAACATTGACATCTTATCAATACCTATAAAAATGAAATAAATAAACATTCAACTTTCATTTTAAGTATGCGTAACTTTTTCTGCAATTTTTCAGCATGCCCGAATTTCAAAACTGAAACAGATGTGAAACACTTGTTAAATCCGTTTAAATAATTTATTAGAAAAAATAAAAAAGGGTACTGTATGGGAACTTAAGTGGTGCGGAGGGAGTAATGACTTAACGTTGTGGTACAATAATACATTGGAATCAAATGACGTTACAGGAATACATAAAAGTTAGACGAGACCCAAAGTTGACAGGAGAAAAGGCACTGGATGGGAACTTATGTGGTGCGGAGAGAGTAATGACTTAACGTTGCGGTACAATAATACATTGGAATCAAATAACTTTTGATATTAGAGATTAATAATTATTGAGTGGTTTGGTAGAGATTAAATTTTTATGGAATGTCTTAGAATATTGATTATAGTATTTATAAATGAAAGATTACTAATTTTTTTTAAAATTAGTTATGTTTTTCAAATAATTTATTTAAATTAATTAATTGAAGAAAATGTCATATCAACGTCTATTATATTGGGCATGTGGTATTCATAAACTATAGTATTGATCCATAATATTCTAGCAAATCTTCCTCATTAATGTGGTATTCATAAACTATAGTATTGGCCCATAATATTCTAACAAATCTTCCTCGTTAACAATTTTGTTACATTTTTAAAAAATGTATATATGTTTAACTCATATACTTATTCTTTTTATAATTACGCCGTAAGACGTTCTTATTTGAAAACAACTTTCCTAGTTGTCAGGTGTACCTTTTTTGCACTCTTAATTTACATGTTAGACGATTAGAAAATTGTCTGCCATCAGATTGATAAAGTATTTGTTAAAAATTGTGTATGGTACAGCTGACAGTTGTTCACCATCAACCATACAATAATTATCAATGATGATCATTCTTGAACAAGGTGGGGATGATTCCCTTTGCGGTCCCTGTAACCATCTAACTTGTTAGGCTTTCTCCGTTTAGAATAACCACCTATGCTGTTAGCATATGCCAAGGCCGACGACTTCATCAACAAGTTCAACAGCAGCAACTCAAGTGGTAAGGTTGAGGAGGTAGTTGAATTTGAAAATAGGGCAGAAGAAGAAAGAGGGAAAATGCTAGATAATGTTGTATCAGAAGAAGAGAAAATGTCAGATAATGTTGTATCAGAGGAAGTGAAAATGCCAACTAATGTTATGGTTGAAGAAGAAAAAACACTAGTGAAAATGGCAAAGGAAAGGAAACCCAAAGTGGAGGCTAAGAGCTATGGGGCTTCTCAGAAAACCCAAAAGAAAAAAAATAGCTAATGGGTTGAGCAGAAGCAAATCGGACACACCCCCTACTGGAGATCTCTGAGCTCCTCCTCTGCCATGGCAGCTCAAGAAATCTAGGACTTTTGACTCCCCTTTCAGTCATTTTGATAGCCAGGCCCTTACAGTCTTGGAAGCTACCTCTGAAATAGTGCACACTGTGGATTCAGATGACAATGGCCCTGAAGATATCGAAGAAGTGAATACCAAGGCCGATGACTTCATCAACAAGCTCAAGCAGCAGCTCAAGTTGCAGTGGCTCGAGTCTATCATACACTACAAGGAGATGATCAACCGGGGAAAATAGTATGCCCAGATGCATTGCATTGCATTGCATTTGCATTTGCCTTATAGGTTTTTTAATTCTCTTTTTAATGTTTTGGGCATCTTTTGTTTCCTGGAAAAAAACTAGAACGTGTATACTGTCTCTGAAATTTCAGATTTACAGGAGCTTTCGATTCAAGTCACTTAGATTCCAGTTGGCATGCTCCTATGAATCCTCGCTTTATTTTTCTCTTTTTTATGTAAAAAAAGCATCAGATCTTTCACAGCTTAGATCTCTCTGCTGGGATCTTCAAGCCCAGATGAGAAAGGTATCTTGATATCTTGAGGTTTGTATATTGCAGGAGAGTCATGGAAGCTATGTCTCAAATGTGGGTTGTTATGGCAAGTTGGTTCACTCCCATAATGTTGTTTTTGTTTTTGAATGATGTGATTGGAACCATTGTTATTACTTCTGGAATGCGTCAGAGCAACAACACCAACATCAGCAACAAGGACTTGAGAAGAAACCCATCTCTGTTATCCAGATTGAGCAGCTATAGTTTTTCTAGAGGTAAGGTTGAGGAGGTAGTTGAATTTGAAAACAAGGCAGAAGAATAAAGAGGGAAAATGCCAGATAATGTTGTATCAGAAGAAGAGAAAATGTCAGATAATGTTGTATTAGAGGAAGAGAAAATGCCAGCTAATGCAAGAGAGTCATGGAAGCTATGTCTCAAATGTGGGTTGTTATGGCAAGCTGGTTCACTCCCATAATGTTGTTTTTGTTTTTGAATGATGTGATTGGAACCATTGTTATTACTTCTGGAATGCGTCATAGTAATAACACCAACATCAGCAACAAGGACTTGAGAAGAAACCCATCTCCGTTATCCAGACTGAGTAGCTATAGTTTTTCTAGAGGTAAGGTTGAGGAGGTAGTTGAATTTGAAAACAGGGCAAAAGAATAAAGAGGGAAAATGCCAGATAATGTTGTATCAGAAGAAGAGAAAATGCCAGATAATGTTGTATCAGAGGAAGAGAAAATGCCAGCTAATGTTATGGTTGAAGAAGAAAAAACAATGGTGAAAATGGCAGAGGAAAGGAAACCCAAAGTGGAGGCTAAGAGCGATGGGGCTTCTCAGAAAACCCAAAAGAAAAAAATAGCTAATGGGTTGGGCAGAAGCAAATTGGACACACCCCCTACTGGAGATCTCGAAGCTCCTCCTCTGCCACGACAGGTCAAGAAATCCGGGACTTTTGACTCCCCTTTCAGTCATTTTGACAGTCAGGCCCTTACAGTCTTGGAAGCTACCTATGAAGTTGTGCACACTGTGGATTTGGATGAAAATGGCCTTGAAGATACCGAAGAAGTGAATGCCAAGGCCGACGACTTCATCAACAAGTTCAAGCAATAGCTCAAGTTGCAGCGGCTCAAGTCTATCATGCGCTACAAGGAGATGATCAACCGGGGCAAATAGTATGCCTAGATGCATTGCATTGCACTGCATTTGCATTTGCCTTACAGGTTTTTCAATTCTCTTTTTAATGTTTTGGGCATCTTTTGTTTCCTAGAAAAAAGGTAGAATTGGTATACTGTCTCTGAAATTTCAGATTTACAGGAGCTTTCAATTCAAGTCGCTTAGATTCCAATTGGCACGCTCCTATGAATCCTCGCTTTATTTTTCTCTTTTTCTGTAAAAAAATCATCGGATCTTTCACAGCTTAGATCTCTCTGCTACGTTATATTTTTCGAACACTGAACGTTATATTTTTATTAATAACAAAGTGGATGTTGTAATCCATATTTCTGTAATGAGAAGTTTCTTCTCTCAGTGTTTTTTCTTTCATTATGCTGACAGGTTAGTTACCCAGATGCAAAGAAAAAGAAAATGACCACATGGTTACTAATATAAGCTTATTGTTAGGTTTTGTCACAGTAATATAAACCTGGGCATTCATATTTTTCACTAAAGTTCATTGCCCCAAATCCCTGTTTATAGTGTTGTTGTTTTCCATTAAAGATCAAATTCCCCATATCCATGTTTGCAGTGGGTGTTGTTGATAGGTTGTTACCGAGATGCAAAGAGAAAATATACCACATTTCTACTAATAAAGCTTGCTGTTGGGTTTTTCTATGATAAAATAAATTTGGATGTTGTATTTTTAACTAAAGTTAAAATCCCTCAAACACGTGTTTTCATTGGGTGTTGGCAGCCATTGAGTTGTCTAGCCTACTTAGGGTGGGGTATGCCACTGGTGCCTATTTTAATAAGTAGCATATGCTAGCTACCTCCAATACAATCTTAGAAGAGGATAACACTTAACTATAATAGTAATAAGAAGCAGTATCTAGTAGGTCTGTCAAAGCCTATCTTATTAAAAGGCTCTAAACACAAATTTGTGTAACTTCTTAGTCATGTAAGAAACCATGGAAATCTATCCTATTGAAATCCTTTTTAGAACTTTCCGAAGTAGCTTTATATCTCAATTTGAACAAATAGAAAAGAGTAGTGATCTAGAGGACATGGTAAAGCCATCCCACCATTTTCTTATAGGGGTAAAGCTCACTGTAAGAGCATCAAGCCACTGCCCTGTATAAAACCAATGTGGTCTGGTCAATTTACAATCCCAAAATATGTCTCAAATATTTTCTTTCTTAGCCAGAATAGATGCCACCATTAGTTAGGCCATATCCATCTTGTCCAGGTTTGTTATACAGGTCTTCTAAGAAAATCCTACACCTAATCACAAGGATTTTATAGGCACATGGAGCTAACCAAATGGATTAATACTCCTCCAACATTCTTCTTCATTATCCCCAGTCAACCATGTAGAGTTCAATTTAGCAGTAACACTGGTCCCACGACCTTATTGAGTTTTATAACATACACGTTTCAAAACAAAGGATAAATTTAACAGTGGTTCGAATATGGTTTTTCCGCATCGGCTTCCATCCAGAGCATCTTTAAATGTATTCGATGAATGGATTAAACATTAATTATTTTCGGGTTGGTAGGATTGTGCTTATTATTCAGACTGAACCTATTGTTAGCAACTTTAAATGTATTCGATAAATTGATTAAATATTAATTATTTTCAGATAGGTTGGATTATGCTTATTACACAAAGTGAACCGATGGGCATTGTTTTTCTCAATTCTCCCATTACTCCATAATGTCAGATGTGTATATGTGTGCTTTTCAACATCTCCTGTTGGTTCTGTTGATATGGGTTGTAAATGTGTGCTTTTCAACGTCTTCTGTTGGTTTTGTTGATATGGATCTTGTTGTTTGTGTTTTGTACTTGTTCTCTATTTAGATGAATTGTATTCAGATGTGGTCCTATACATTCATCAACTTTGTGATGGTATCATTGAGATATCTCTATTTCTAAAAATGTAAACATGTTTTATTTTTTAATACATTGTTCTATTGTTATTTTTCCTAAAAAAAATGTGACTTCAAATTGTTCCACTATGTTAACTGTTCTCATGGCATGTGCCCATTTAAGGGTTGCAAGTGGATCCATGATTTCATAATTAGAAGATACTTCGAGTCAAATTTTTGAGTGTTGATCCAAAATGGTTTTGATGTGAAACCTAATTCAATCACTTTGGTGAGTGTGCTCATTTATCATCTCAGAAACAATGTAATTTGATTCATGGTTCTATAATTAAAAGTGGATATCTTGTTACAATGACAACCCTAATTGACACATATGCCAACTGTGGGCGGTTGCATGTCTGTTGATCAGTTGTCTAGAAAAAATGTGGTATCATGAAGTGCAGTGATTGTTGCCTATGGAATCCATGGTCTTGGTTGGGAGGCCATTTCTCTTTCACACCAAATGCATATGATGAGCATATTGCCAAACAACATCACCTGTGTTTCTCTTTTGTCTGCATGTTTCCAAATTCAAGGTAGATGTTAATAATTTTAAAAGAGTACATTATTAACAATCTCAACTAACTTAATTCAGATAAATGAATCAATGTATTACAAAGTGTATTGCAATATGTTATGTTCTATGTGTTTATAAGGGACTATAACATATCACATCACTCTTCATTTATGTTTTTTTTCATATGCTATGACTTATGACGTTTCCTTTGCAACATTTGGTGCAATTGCTAGTTATTATTATGCCCTAATGAGTTTGGTGACTTTGTCAAATTACACAAAAAAATAAAAATAAAAGTAAACTAAATAAAAATATTGACATAATGTAACAGACATTTTAACTAGGTCAAGATACAATAAAAAATAAAAATAATAAAATAAAATAATACTAAACTATAAAAACAACCCATGGTATTGACTCATGGTATTCATGTGGAATGTAGTTTATCTAAAGGGGGGATTAAGATGACCTAACTCTGGATCTACCAATAGCCAAGAGAGATCAAATGTCTTGATATGCAAACCTCATTGATCCATCTGATCAATAATATAGATCTAAACTAATTATTTAATAAAATTACTTTTAATTATTTATTACTATTATTATTTTAAAATTTTACTTAATAAAATGTATCTAAATTTTCATACATCCAAACATACATATTTTTTCTTGTTCTATATTATTTGTGTTACAACTATTTTATTATTCCAAAGATAAATTTTTTGTTATATATTATTTATGTTACAATTGTTTTATTATTCATGAGTAGTATTTCTTAATATATAAAAAATTAGCCCCAAGGGTTAGCTCAAGCGCTAGTGAGCCAATACGTGGTCCTCTCCGTTGTCGGAGGTCACGGGTTTGATTCTTGAGTCCTTTGGGGTTAGGTGCCGAAAGTCCGCTGAACGGTTTACCGCGCGTACCATCCAGAAATTCTGGGGAAGTACGCCCGGGTTTCCCGTGAGCTTTCCCCTCGTGAAAAAAAAATATATATAAAAAATTAAATTAATAATGAATTTTTTTAAAATATCGATCTTTTTTAAATTTCCAAATTATTTCACAATTTTCATAATGATGAATGTTCATAATTTTCATTTCTTAAATAACACTAAATTTACCTTTAATTACTTAATTGTAATAGTTTGTAAGTACATAACAGTTTGTAACTACATACATACCCTTTCTAATTTTTTTTGTTAATGAATATCAAATTTCTTCCGTTCAAATATATATATATATATATATATATATATATATATATATATATATATATATATATATATATATATAATTACCTAATTGTAGCTAAAAAAACTTAAATGTTTTTTACTTTACAATCATAAACAATTTTCATATTATATGATGTCAAACTTACTCAACTTTTTATTCTGAAATTTTAAACAAAGTTTTTTACTGCATAATTTTAGCTTTTATAATTTTTTATTTTTCAATTCCAAACACAACTTACAAAAGAAAAAACCCACTCACTCCTTACTGTAGATTATAGTTTTATAAAATTGACACTATGTGATTAACAATAGAGTAAGTTGAGACAACCCTAAGGGGTTTCTTCATTTATTAGTCTTTGCCATGGGAGGACTATAACATGATTTGCTTGTTGACCACTATTAGTTTAACTTTGAAAGTCTTATTGCAATTTTGTGCCATGTGGATAACTCACTCATTTTTTTCTCATAATTACTCGATGCACTTGCAATATTTATGCCATGATTTTTAAATATTTGTGCAATGATTTTTCATTGTTAAGCTTCATAATTAAAATCTTTGAAAATAGATCATACTCGTGTAAATTATCTATTTGCTATCAGTTACCACCCACCATAATTTAAGAAAGTATTTGCATAAAAAATATAGAAACAAGAAAGAAATACATATATCTACTAGGAGTTACTACCTAGCATTATTATGTTTTCTTCAATGCTTGAGTAAAAATGTAAATATACCAACTTAACAATGGTTACTACCCACCAAAAATTTATGCAAGTCCATATCCCTCAATAGGCATTTAACTTTTCTACTTCATATATCAATTTGCAATTTTTCTAAAAACATAATATCCACTTAAGTGAGAAGAACTACCGTTGTTTGTAGCACACTTGTTTCGTTGAGCCTTATTTATTTTGTTAAGCATTCTTACGCCCAGGTGCTCTCTAGCCCAGTATGGTAGAGATGTTGTAATGTAATGTTTAACATTTTGATTAAGTCAAATCACATAAAAAAAATTAAATTAAGTAAAAAGATTAATGTAATGTATCCTTCAAACTCAAATAAAAAGTAAAAATAACAAAATAAAAATAACCAGTTATAAAAATAAAATAAAAACAAAAATAAAAGGGATCCATGGTATTGACACATGGTTTTCAAAACTCATGGTATTGACTCATGGATTCGTGTGGAATATTTAAAGAGGGAAATTAAACCGGTAACTTCGGATTTACCAAGTCTTGAGAGGGATCACATCTCTTGATATGCAAACCTCTTTTAGAGTGAAAATATATTTGATCCCTACCAGAGAAGTTTCAGGGTGACGGATAAGTGGTATGTATCTCCATACTTACTTTCTCAGCCACATAATTTTCTCTATCGTCGTTTGTGGATATTGGTAATGGTATTCTTAGATGATTTGTTTGAATGGAGGTTTGGTCGATTCTGGTATGAACACATGCAGAAGGTTCGGGAAGTTGGTTGTATGCTCATTCTTCCTCAATGGGTTTTTGTTCTGTTCCCAAATCTCTGTCTGGAACTTCGTCTCGGTCTTTGTTTCTTCTTTATGATCCTGGTATTGCTAGAATTATGGTAATTGAATTATACTATAATTTTAGGTTGTTGCTTCTTTGTGATGGGTTCGTTAAAGGGTTTAATGATATATTGTGGTATTTGGGTTTTAGATGGTTTGTTTTCTCTGATAAAAACTTCTCTTAAGATAAGCATAATGGGTATGGCCTGGTCCTTGTCCTTTTGTTGGGAAATTTACGGAGCCTATCGGGGATTATCTTGCAGCCGCTTATGCTTATCCTCTGTATGTTCGATTTTTGCAATTCTGCAATTAGGGTTCCAAAGATTCATTTACCCATACAGGACTTTTATATTGGTTTCAATCTTTTGGTCTTTGGTAATGAATTTAGTCTTTGGGTTGTGCTTCAGTCTTTTCGTCCTCCGTTCAGTTGTAGTAGTGTCTGGTCTGTCAGTTTATCTCTTATCCTTCTCATGGAGCTTAACTTGGGAGATGGAGCCACTCTTCGTTCTCTGGCTCACATTTTATCTACGAATCTGACTGGTGTTGTTGTTTGGATGGTAGTTTTAGTAGATTTGTTAGGTTTCTTTAAAATGGTTAAAAGAGGAAGGAAGCCCGTTGGAGGAAAAGGAAAACAACCTTCTTCTGAAATGCACCAGAAAAGAGGAAGAAAGTCTGTGCAACAACATCTGGAACTGCTGGTTCAAACATTTATGGCATAAATCCCAAATTCAGTTCGCTCCCGCATTTATGGTTGGGAAACAGAGGTTTTAAATAATATAGACAGGAAAGATGATATGGCTTCGGAGGATATGCAAAATGTGGTTAATGAACCTGGCCACACTTGGGGCCAAACCTCTTTGTTTCAACAATCAGTTAGAACTTACTAGTTAATTAAATGCTTGTTAGCTAAGGCAGTTATGTCGATAGCAGAGACAAAGTTGGAATCAACTTTGGTAGATATTAATAGGAACATTCAAGAGATTAATCTGCGTCAATTGCATCAATATGCGAGGTTGGGAAGGTTGGAGAAGGAAATTAAGTCTATGCAGCAAGTCACAGTTGACTTACCAGGGTCTACTGCCAAAGATCCAGCACCAGTGGAATCTGAGGAAGATTAAGGTTATCTTGATCAAATGTCTTACTTTCTTTTTTAGCGGTTAGCACATTTTTGTATATGTTGTTGTCTCCAGACTTAGACATTAAGTATCGTCAGATATGGTATAGACTGTTAACACTTTTTATGTTTTGGATGACATACTTTGAACTTCGATGACCAAAATACTTGGTTTCTTGCGGGTAGGATGAGGTCTAGTTTTGTATATTTTTGCCCGACTTTATTAATAGAAAATGGAAGGAACCACCTAAGCTTACAATATATATATATTTGATCCCTATGGGGGCTTTTAATCCCTTTGGGTGCTTGGTAAATCCAGAGTTAAGATGGATCTAAGCTGGTTTATTTACTAACAAAAACCATATTATTTATTTATCATAGTGAATGTCTTATTGAGCCCAGAGGCACTCTCTAGCCCAATATGATAGAGATGTTGTAATGCAATGTTTAACATTTTGACTAAGTCAAATAACATAAAAATAAAGACAATAAAAATAACGAAAAATATTAATGTAATGTAATGCAAACATTTTAAGTGGGTCAAATAAAATAAAAATAAAAAGTAACCATATAAAAATTAAAACAACCCATAAAAATAAAAATAAAAATTGTGAACCATGGTATTCATGTGGAATATAGCCTATTTAAAGGGAGAAATATAACAACTTAGATCCATTTTAACTTCGTAATCTACTAGAAACCTAGAGAGATCAAATCTTTTGATATACAAACATTTTTTAGAGTGAAAAAATATTTGATGTCTCTTAGTACTTAATAGATCCAAAATTAAAATAGATCTAAACTAATATTATGCCAATTAAAATATAATAATACCTATTATATTATTTATCTAATATAATATTTAATTATTATTTTCATATTATTCTTAAATTTGTAAGAGGAATAGGCACGAAAGTAATTACAATTCTCCAGCTTATGTCGATCTTGAGTGGTCTCTTTTCGTCTCATTTTCAAGTGCTTATTAATGACATCCTTTTGAATTAAAAATGAGTTATTTGTTTTTTTTGGAGTTATGTTAATTTACTATATATATATATATATATATGTTTTTTTTTTAGTTTTATAAAATATTGTGATTATAAAATATTTCTTAAATTTAAATTATTAAGTTATTTCTAAATTATTAATTTATTTATGTTCATCTTTTATTATTTAATTTCACTATGACATTTTGTTAAAGATAGAAATTGTATTAATAAGATTTTACATGGTTATTTAAACTTGATTTAAAAAATAAAATTTGAATATTTTTTAAATTTGAATAAAAATTTATGAAAAGTTGGTAATTTTATTAAGTGAATTATAATATCTTTCCAGAAAGTTGAACACAAAACAAATTGTTAGAACTCAAATCCTTCCATAAAATAAAATTTGAATATTAATAAATACAATTAAAATATTGTAATTATAAAATATTTCTTAAATTTAAATTATTAATTTATTTATGTTCATCTTTTATTATTTAATTTCACTATGACATTTTGTTAAAGATAGAAATTGTATTAATAAGATTTTACATGGTTATTTAAACTTGATTTAAAAAATAAAATTTGAATATTTTTTAAATTTGAATAAAAATTTATGAAAAGTTGGTAATTTTATTAAATGAATTATAACATCTTTCTAAAAAGTTGAACAAGAAACAAATTATTAAAACCAAAATCTTTTCATAAAATAAAATCTGAGTATTACTAAATACAATTTGATTATTAATAAATAGAAATATTAATTTATCAAAGCCAATATAAAAAAATACACCAAAAGAATGGATATGCTTACTCGTATTATCAAATTTGTAAGTACATAACTTTAACTTATCAAGAGATGTAATAAAGCAAGAAATGAAAAGACAAATGAGGTTATCAAACCAATGTGGTATGATATGAGTAAAATGCTGCATAACAAGTGTCATTTCTCTATGGAGTTATCAGGTAATGACGATGACTGTCATATGAATTCCACGTGCCATCTCTGTACAAAGTCATTAAAATTGCAATGAACGGGAGTCAAATTTGGAGTATTGACGGTGACCCTACAAGAAAATAATGGAAGTCAGTAAGGGTGGGGTAATTTTTTCTACACATTTATCGAGTTAGAAACTTCCCACTTCCAGGATTCCGAATTCCCAGTTTCAGAAGATCACACGCAAAGGCTTCGAGAATGGCGAGATTGGACCGTGGTAATAAAAGTGCGGTTATAGCACGCGGCGTAATTAACGAATTTGTGTGCTCTAAACCTAGATATTAGCAGCGCATTTACCCCAAAGTAAATTATTGTTGCAGTGCATTAAATTCTGACATTTGTAATTTTTTATTCTTTAAAAGACGTGAATTCTAATGCAGTTAAGAAGTGAAAATTAACAATCAATAAAATAAAAATAAAAATAAAAATAATTAAAATAAATAAATAATAATAAATATTAAAGTTTAATTATATAAAAATAAAAATAAAAATAATTAAAATAAATAAATAATAATAAATATTAAAGTTTAATTATAAAAAAATTGTAAAATTTTTTTGTTGAAAAATAAATTAATATCAAATCAGAAAACACCTTGATAGCGAATATAATAACAAATATTACTATTATTCACAATGGTATCACCTGACCTTTGAAATATCACCTCACCTTTGAAATTTAGTTTTAAAAATTGTACCATGAGATAATGATAATTTCCTTCATAAATTATATGCAAATAATTCAAATGATATATAGTATTGACTTTTACAATTTTCCAAAAATTATATATTAGGTTATTGATTGGGTGAAGTTTCTCTCAAGACAAAATTAAAACATGTACTCGAGGCCCACATGGTTGGTTATATCCAAGTACTTAACTCCAACGAACGACTTATTATTTTTATTTTTAAAAGTATTCCATTGTATCATCTTTATGTTTCAGAACTTTTGAAATTGCCACAACGTTTAAGTGGTATTATCTTCCGAGGTTAAGAATTTTTCATGGGTAGATGGAATTTCCTAATCTACTAAATTTGGTGATTTTTCGGATGTATTATTTTTAAATGAAACAAAATAAAATTTTAACTTTCATGAAATTAAAAATAGTCTATGAGATTATGAGTTCTTGTTTTTCACCTTTTGCTTTTTAGTCTTTTTCTTATTCAAATTGATGATGAGGTGACCCAACCTTCCAACAATCTCATCGCTGAAAAGACAATGCCAAGAAACTGATGCTAACATATTCCCATAACTTTCTCTGATGTCTTTGAACGCATAACATTCCAAAATGAAATGTTTTTTCGATTCCACTGCCCTAGACGTGCAAAATGCACACACTTGTTCTTCCCAAGCTTCTTTAGGCCTTTTCCGTCGTCCTATTTCACATTGAAGTTGATGCGAGTTGGTCCTTAATTGAGCAATAAAAACATTTTCCCTCCACGGAATGTTAGCTCCAATGTACTCTTTTTGTTGGAGATCATACACAGGGTTGAATTCTTCAATGTAGTACTTCTTCTTTCTACCCAACCCTTTTCCCCATACCTCTTTACTAAACTTCTCCATAACAAAATTCTTTAGCTCCTTACTATTTGTGGGACAAGCATTGAAGTAGATATTCTATTTTTGCATCCATGTGTAGTTTTGTCTCATCCATGTTTTCTTTCTTTCACTCATGCCTTCTTTGAAGATAACATTAGGTCATCTACTTACTCCAATTTGCTCAATACTTTTTAGATATTTTATGAGCCGCACCATAGAAATTGCTTCAATGAGAGTTGCTCCTGTTTCACTCAACAATATCTCATAAGGTACTGAACTTTTTATTTTGAACGTGCTCATGATCAAGCGTTTTTCGATTTTCTCAATTTGCTTCCATTTTGAGACAAGGGTGCTGCTAGCCCACAATTCACACCCATATATCATCATTGGACAAACTAGGAGTCCAAAAAGCACTTTAATCATTTTTCAATCCCATAACTGTACCTCTCTACATCTATTTTGAAGAGAATATAATGCTTTCCACCCTCCTAAGATTCTCTTCTTTTTGCAGTCCTCCCTATTAAATTTGTTGTTGAAATCAATCTTGAGGTATTTGTACTCATTTACTTCTTCAAGAATGTTTCACAACTGTTGAAATTGTCACAACATTTAAGTGGTCTTTTCCTTCGAGGTTAAGAAATTTTAATGGGTAGATGGAATTCCCTAATATACCTAAATAAATTTGGTGATTTTGAAGTGAATTTTGACATTGATTGGACGGTAAATTATTTATCATGATTTTTTCAAATTTTCAACCAACATTGTTTGAGGGAAAATGGTTTCCTCAACAAAAAAATGTCCACAAGAAAATTAATTAAAGGAAGTACACTTTAGAATATATGACCAATGATTTAACAAACAATTAATAGTAGTGTTGTAGAAAATGAAAAATATGCTAATGTTGAAGGTTGTTACATAGCACTATGCAAATGTGGTATGCCAATAAATAAATCCAACAAGAAATTGATCCCATTTTTGGGAGGTTCTTATAAGAATTGTGACTAAAGGGTGAAAATGTGAAGTTGGGTTACACTTTTGTGAGAATCGTGGGCGAAAAACTCTTTTCCACAATAGTTTGACCGAACTTTTGAGAAAGTTTGGCCGAACTTGTTCTGCCATTTAGATTGACAGCGTACTCATGGCGTTGGCAAACATATTTTTGATTGGAGATGGGAAAAATGACAACAACAATTCAGCCGAACTTTTAAAAAAGTTCGGCGGAACTCATATTTTATAAATATATCACCCGTGAACGAGTCTCGTTTTCGCGCGTATCTGTTCGTATAGTCTGTTTACAGGTTTCTGTTTGAGTTTCTATGGCACTGCTGCTGCTCTGTTGCTGATTTGGTGCCCGCGCCCACGAATTGCTGCTCTGGAGTTGCGCCGCTGCTCAGGAGTTGCGCCAGGTAACTAATTGCTCCATATTAGAGATCCTAAAATATGTTATGAATCACAAAAAAAAAACTGGGAGAAAAAAAACTGTAGTATCACTATTACTGGTATTTATTACTATTACATAGGTACTGATGTGGTCTCCATTACCGCACCATATAGTAAAACGATATATTACCTGTCATAAACAAAAAAAAAATAGTGAGCTGTAAATCAACATTGATTACATTACAAGGATAGTACACATTTATTACTGATATTAGCTTGGTTTCTATCTGTAAGCAGAGTGACTCTATTGAAACCAACTGATTAGGGAAATATGGTAGCATCTTTTCACTGTTCTTGTTCTTGTAATGATTACAGTCTCTTGTTATCACCTGTATGGTCCGAGTCCATAGTTCTCCCCACTACTCAAATTATATCTATGGATAATATGGGCTATTCTCTTAGTAGTGCCATCTCTAATATGTGTCCTATTGATTTGCTTATACTCCCCTTGGTCGTCCATCAAATACAGGACCCAATAATGATAATCTAGGGTGTTACAGGTTCAAATCTGGTGTTAGTTTTAATTGGTTACTACTTATTGTATGGAATATCATAAACTGTACTAGATAGGAGCACTGCCAAAGTGGAATTTTTGAAATTCCATATTTCTCAGCTGTACTTGATTTTACCTTATTTACATATTTGTGAGCTGTAAAAGTAAATTTTCTTAGCAAAAGAGGAGACCTGCATTGAATATGTCTCATTAAAAACATTCACAGAGATTCTCTAATGTGAGAGTTCGCTAGTTGTTTGGAATTTCAATATGACTTTTTCATTGCACAATTTTTCTTCATTTTGGGTTGAAGAACCCACTCTAGAGCAGTTCTTTGGTTTATTTAGCAATTGAATGGTGAAAAAAATGTTGCTTTAAATTTCAAAGTCATATTGCCGCAAGGTAACAATTTCGACAAGTATTTTTGGCGGAGTTGCTTTATTCTTTTCAATTCAGGGTACAACTCACTCTTGTTCCTCTGCCCCCCATTGCCTTTATATGCTTAATGATACATATTATACTAGCGAGTGTAAGTGTTATCAGAATTGCACTGTTCTTTTATATATGTATATATACTTTGTGAATCCAAACCTTTAAATAAAAATATGCAGAGTTCCAGACATGATTAGGATGGATTTGGAACCAGTTCAGACCAAAACTGGGTTGCAATTGGTTTGAGTGGACAATTATGCCTACGAAAACCCTACTTGAACTAGGTTGACTGGCCCATTTAGCCAGCTTTGTTCTGGTTCTGATAAAATTGCCAGCCTTAGAATAAAAAATAACAGATATTGATAGATACTGATTTGTGATTAACGAAATAGATTTTTTTATCTGTTGTGAATTCTTGCATCTTATTGAGCAGAGTTTGGATTGTCTCTTAAGGCATGCTTTTCTCCTCAGCAAAGACCTCATCCTTAAGCATGCTTTTAGTAATAATAGTAATGGTTACATATTAGTTACTGAATAAGCTTAATCTGTGGAAACCTGTAATCTAACCAGTCATCCCATATTATAGAAACACTGCTTATCTCTACTAATTTTTTATCATGTAATTGTATTGACTTCTCATATTCACTATGCTTTAATTACATATTGATAGGCCTAATAAGTGGTTATAGAAGATTCCAGAATATACTTCAAAACCAAAAGTGATTTGATAAAAACACATTAGCCAATAAACAAACCATTGAAACCAAAAGTGATTTGATACAAAACATAGGTTTTAACCTTATATAGGTAATTGTTTCAAATATATTCTTAATTTAAAATGAAAAATATTTAATGTAAAACACATGCATTCTTATACACCCTTACATCTACGTAAAGTAGTTTGAGTGATTCGACGGGTCCTCTACACCCTTCATAGGGTATAATTGGGACAAGTAGTGTTAACTTCTACAAGTTCTATAGGCAGAGTCTGTAGAGGGCTAGGTAGCCTTTGGATCTCATCTTTTATGAAAGGAGACATATCTAGTAAATGGCCCTATAGTCAATCTATAGAATAGATCTAAATAAAAGTTTTTCATTTTCATATCCATGGTCTCAAACAATGAGAAAGAGAAAAAAAAAACCTTGTATATTCAATGTAAAACAAAAATTAGCCATAAAAGTTTCCCATTGAAACCAAAAGTGATTTGATACAAAACATAGGTGATTTGATTAAATGGAAATGTGTATCTTGAATATCTAGCCTAGTTATGTAATTGGTATGATATCCTTTTAGAAAAATCTTTTTTAATGAAGTAAATATATCCATAGTGATCCACTGATGTTTGTTCACAGACAACTATTCCATTTTGAACTTTTATATCTCAAAATTATGCTCATTGAATTTATGCATCTATATTTTTAAACTACTTGAAACTATTTTATTACACCATAGGATTCATTTCAAAACTATGCTCACTGAATTTATGCATCTATATTTTTAAACTACTTGAAACTATTTTATTACACCATAGGATTCATTTCGATATATTTTCCATTTTAATGGGGTGTATAACATTTCGAGACAAACATATTAGCCATAAAAGTTTCCCATTGAAACCAAAAGAAATTTGATACAAAACATAGGCTTTAACCTTAGATAATTAATGTTTCAAATAGATTTTTAATGAAATGAAAATTATTCAATTTAAAACACATGCACATTAACATATAATTGTGATACTTTCCCTTCTTTCCAACTTAGTGGACATCATTCTAGAAAAAACCCTTTTAATGAAGCATATATACATCCATAGTGGCATTGATATTTGTTCACAAACAACTCTTCCATTTTGGACTTTTATATCTCAAAAATATGCTCATTGAATTTATGCATCTATATTTTATTACACCATAGGAATCATTTCGATATATCTCCCATTTTAATGGGGTGTATCACATTTCGAGAAAAACACATTAGCCATAAAATTTTCCCATTGAAACCAAAAGTGATTTGATACAAAACATATAGGTTTTAACCTTATATAGGTAATTGTTTCAAATAGATTCTTAATTTAAAATGAAAAATATTCAATGTAAAACACATGCATTCTTATACACCCTTATGTCTACGTAAAGTAGTTTGAGTGATTCCACGGGTCCTCTACACCCTTCATAGGGTATAATTGGGACAGGTAGTGTTAACTTCTGCAAATTCTATAGGCAGAGTCTGTAAAGGGCCAGGTAGCCTCTGGATCTCATCTTTTATGAAAGGTGACATATCCAATAAATGCCCCTATATCCAAATAGAAGTTTTTCATTTTCATATCCATGGTCTCAAACAATGAGAGACAGAAAAAACATTTTATATTCAATGTAAAACACAAATTAGCCATACAAGTTTCTCATTGAAACCAAAAGTGATTTGATACAAAACATAGGTTTTAACCTTATATAGTTTAATTGTTTCAAATATATTTTTAATAAAATGAAAAATATTCAATGTAAAAAACATAGTATTTAGAAACAAAAAGTATTTTGATACAAAACATAGGTTTTAACCAAGTATATAGTTAATTGTTTTGAAAATAGATTCTTAACAAAATGAAAAATATTCAATGTAAAACACATGCACATTAAAATATAATTGTGATATTTTCCCTTCTTTCTAACTTAGTCCATCCTTCTAGAAATATCCCTTGAAAATATATTCTTAACAAAATGAAAAATATTCAATGTAAAACACATGCACATTAACATATAATTGTGATATTTTCCCTTCTTTCCAATTTAGTCCATCCTTCTAGAAATATCCCTTTTAATGAAGCAAATATATCCATAGTGATCCATTGATATTTGTTCACCAACAACTATTCCATTTTGGACCTATATACCTCAAACTATGCTCATTGAATTTATGCATCTATATCTTTAAACTACTTGAAACTATTTTATTTCACCATAGGAATCATTTCGATATGTCTACCATTTTAATGGGGTGTATCACATTTCGAGAAAAAACACATTAGCCATAAAAGTTTCCCATTGAAACCAAAAGTTCAATTTGATACAAAACATAGGTTTTAACCTTATCTTTAAACTACTTGAAACTATTTGATTTCACCATAGGAATCATTTTGATATGTCTACCATTTTAATGGGGTGTATCACATTTCGAGAAAAAACACATTAGCCATAAAAGTTTCCCATTGAAACCAAAAGTTCAATTTGATACAAAACATAGGTTTTAACTTTATATAGGTAATTGTTTCAAATAGATTCTTAATTTAAAATGAAAAATATTCAATGTAAAACACATGCATTAACATATATAATTGTGATACTTTCCCTTCTTCCAAACTTAGTGGACATCCTTTTAGAAAAATATTTTTAATTGAAGAAAATATGTCCATAGTGATCCACTAATATTTTTTCACAGACAACTATTCCATCTATATTTTTAAACTAATTGAAACTATTTTATTACATCATAGGATTCATTTCGATATATCTCCCATTTTAATGGGGTGTATCACATTTCAAGAAAAACACATTAGCCATACAGGTTTCAACATGTTTCAACATGTTTCAACAAGTTTCAACAGGTTTCAACACATTTTGAAACCTTTTATATTCAACATGTAAAACACAAATTAGCCATACAGGTTTCCCATTGAAACCAAAAATGATTTGATACAAAACATAGGTTTTAACCTTAGTAAATTCCCCTTTAGTCAATCTCTAGAATAGTTGTAAATGGAAGTTTTTCATTTTCATATCCATGGTCTCAAACAATGAGAGAAAAAACCTTTTATATTCGATGTATGTAAAACACAAATTAGCCACATCTCTAGAATAGATATAAATAGAAGTTTTTCATTTTCATATCCATGGTCTCAAACAATGAGAGAGAAAAAAACCTTTTATATTCAACATGTAAAACACAAATTAGCCATTAAAGTTTCCCATTGAAACTAAAAGTGATTTGATACAAAACATAGGTTTTAACCTAAGAGTAAATGCACCTACAGTCAATCAATCTCTGGAATAGTTTTAAATATATAGAAGTTTTTCATTTTCATATCCATGGTCTCAAACAATGAGAGAGAAAAAACCTTTTATATTCAACATGTAAAACACAAATTAGCCATATAGGTTTCCCATTGAAACCATAAGTGATTTGATACAAAACATATGTTTTAACCATAGTAAATGCCCCTACAGTCAATCTCTGGAATAGTTTTAAATAGAATTTTTTCATTTTCATATCCATGGTCTCAAACAATGAGAGAAAAAACCTTTTATACTCGATGTATGTAAAACACAAATTAGCCACATCTCTAGAATAGATCTAAATAGAAGTTTTTCATTTTCATATCCATGGTCTCAAACAATAAGAGAGAAAAAAACCTTTTATATTCAACATGTAAAACACAAATTAGCCATTAAAGTTTCCCATTGAAACAAAAAGTGATTTGATACAAAACATAGGTTTTAACCTAAGAGTAAATGCCCTTACAGTCAATCAATCTCTGAAATAGTTTTAACTAGAAGTTTTTCATTTTCATATCCATGGTCTCAAACAATGAGAGAGAGAAAAAACCTTTTATATTCGATGTATGTAAAACATAACTTAGCCACATCTCTAGAATTAAAAAAACTTTTATATTCAACATGTAAAACACAAATTAGCCATTAAAGTTTCCCATTGAAACCAAAAGTGATTTGATACAAAACATAGGTTTTAACCTAAGAGTAAATGCCCCTACAGTCAATCAATCTCTGGAATAGTTTTAAATATATAGAAGTTTTTCATTTTCATATCCATGGTCTCAAATAATGAGAGAGAGAAAAAACCTTTTATATTCAATGCATGTAAAACACAAATTAGCCACATCTCTAGAATAGATCTAAATAGAAGTTTTTCATTTTCATATCCATGCTCTCAAACAATGAGAGAGAGAAAAAAACCTTTTATATTCAACATTTAAAACACAAATTAGCCATAAAATTTTCCCATTGAAACCATAAGTGATTTGATACAAAACATAGGTTTTAACCTAAGAGTAAATGCCCCTACAGTCAATCTCTGGAATAGTTTTAAATATAAGTTTTTCATTTTCATATCCATGGTCTCAAACAATGAGAGAAATTTTTTTTTATATTCAATGTATGTAAAACACAAATTAGCCATATATCTAGAATATATCTAAATAGAAGTTTTTCATTTCCATATCCATGGTCTCAAACAATGAGAGAGAGAAAAAACTTTTTATATTCAACATGTAAAACACAAATTAGCCATAAAAGTTTCCCATTGAAACGATAAGTGATTTGATACAAAACATATGTTTTAACTTTAGTAAATGCCCCTACAATCAATCTCTGGAATAATTTTAAATAGAAGTTTTTCATTTTCATATCCATGGTCTCAAACAATGAGAGAAAAAACCTTTTATATTCAATGTATGTAAAACACAAATTAGCCATATCTCTAGAATAGATCTAAATAGAAGTTTTTCATTTTCATATCCATGGTCTCAAACAATGAGAGAGAAAAAAACCTTTTATATTAAACATGTAAAACACAAATTATCCATAAAAGTTTCCCATTGAAACCATAAGTGATTTGATACAAAACATAGGTTTTAACCTAAGAGTAAATGCCCCTACAAGTCAATCAATCTCTCGAATAGTTTTAAATATAGAAGTTTTTCATTTTCATATCCATGGTCTCAAACAATGAGATAAAAAACCTTTTATATTCAATGTATGTAAAACACAAATTAGCCATATCTCTAGAATAGATCTAAATAGAAGTTTTTCATTTTCATATCCATGGTCTCAAACAATGAGAGAGAAAAAACCTTTTATATTCAACATGTATATAGTATTTAGAAACAAAAAGTAATTTGATACAAAACATAGGTTTTAACCAATTATATAGTTTTTCATTTTCATATCCATGGTCTCAAAAAATGAGAGAGAAAAAACCTTTTATATTCAACATGTAAAACACAAATTAGCCATAAAAGTTTCCCATTGAAACCAAAAGTGATTTGATACAAAACATAGGTTTTAACCTAATCTAGTAAATGCCCCTACATTCAATTTCTAGAATAGATCTAATTAGAAGTTTTTTCATTTTCATATCCATGGTAGTTATATAGGCAGAGTTTGTAAAGGGCCAGGTAGCCTCTGGATCTCATCTTTTATGAAAGATGACATATCTAGTAAATGCCCCTACAGTCAATCTCTGGAATAGATCTAAATGCCCCTACAGTAAATGCCCCTACATTCAACATGTATATAGTATTTAGAAACAAAAAGTAATTTAATACAAAACATAGGTTTTAACCAAGTATATAGTTTTTCATTTTCATATCCATGGTCTCAAACAATGAGAGTGAAAAAACCTTTTATATTCAACATGTAAAACACAAATTAGCCATAAAAGTTTGCTATTGAAACCAAAAGTGATTTGATACAAAACATAGGTTTTAACCTAATCTAGTAAATTCCCCTACATTCAATATCTAGAATAGATCTAATTAGAAGTTTTTCATTTTCATATCCATGGTAGTTCTATAGGCAGAGTCTGTAAAGGGCCAGGTAGCCTCTGGATCTCATCTTTTATGAAAGGTGACATATCTAGCAAATGCCCCTACAATCAATCTCTGGAATAGATCTAAATTCCCCTACAGTAAATGCCCCTACAATCAACATGTATATAGTATTAAAAAAGCAAAAAGTAATTTGATACAAAACATACGTTTTAACCAAGTTTATAGTTTTTCATTTTCATATCCATGGTCTCAACAATGAGAGAGAAAAAACCTTTTATATTCAACATGTAAAACACAAATTAGCCATAAAAGTTTCCCATTGAAACCAAAAGTGATTTGATACAAAACATAGGTTTTAACCTAATCTAGTAAATGCCCCTACATTCAATCTCTTGAATAGATCTAATTAGAAGTTTTTCATTTTCATATCCATGGTAGTTCTATAGGCAGAGTCTGTAAAGGGCCAGGTAGCCTTTGGATCTCATCTTTTATGAAAGGTTACATATCTAGTAAATGCCCCTACAGTCTGTTGGAGTTCCCATGTTTTGGCCAGGTTGGAAAGACCAAAAGATGAGACAACATCAAAACCACTTTCAGACCTTAGGATATAGCCCTCCTAGGTCCAGCGAGGGATCTCTCTATGATTATCAAAGGTATATGTATTTGAAGCTCAAGGTTTAAGATATTAGGCTAGTTATGGGCACGGGTTTGTTTGTTCGTTTAAGTTTGGTTGTTGGGAATCAGGAAAGAAGGGTCCAGTATGAGACAAGGACGAGCAAAGAGGATTTTAGGCAAAGTTGGATAATTCAGAGAACATCAAGGCCATTGGGCAATGGAGTCAGTGAAAGGGTTTACTCGTTGTTCAATGTGCAAGCTTTCAGTTGGGCTAGTCATCTAAAGCATTTGGATCCTAAAGATGATATGTGGAATGAAACAATAAGGAGAGAAAGGTGAAAGAATGAGGGCAAACTACTTTCTGTCTATAGATCAGGTCAGAGGTCATTTAACTCCAGACTTGCTTGGACATACTCATAGACAACTCTCAAAGGAAAGTAAGGAGAAACTTAAGGGAACTTAGTAAAGGTTCAATTGACTGAAAAGGATCCTAGTGAGACAGGGACAGAACTCTGAACTCCTAGTGTTCCCAATTCATTCATTTAAATCTAAACAAGAACATCTAAAGACAAATCCCATCAATTCATAAATCAACTAGCAGGCAATAACATCCACTACACTGGTTAAATCAATTGAAATCTATATTTATATAGCACATTAAGCATAAAACATTAAGGCAAGGAGAGCAGAAACATAGGGTGCCTAACAAGGGAAAATCCTATGCCAGATTTCTGATGCAAGCCAGAAGGAACGTAATGTCATGAAAAAAAACACAGAGATAGGAAAACATCACCAGCAGCTTTAGACCAGGATCCAAAGAAACGTGCTTTTCATATTAAAAACAACACCAATCATGTACAACATTGCCCACAGCTCGAACATTCAACCTGAATACATCTTTCCTCCGCCTATCTTATGATTTTACATAGAAAATATATCTCAAGAGAAACTACTTGCAATTCTCTGATATCTCGTCAACAACCTTTACAACAATTTTTTTTGAGTTTTATAGCAGAAGATGAGCTGAGGAGCTAGGTGAAGCACTAAATGGAACATTAAACACAGAAAGAAAAAGAAGGCCGAAGCCCATTCTGTTTTAAATTTATGCATTTATCTCTAACATTCCTTGGACGAAAAGATGACCTTCTTCAGATCTCGAGTTACTCTAGGTATGTTTCTAGCGTACTTTGGCATGCAAGACTCTGTGGTACTATTGGTGAATAAACAAAAGGTAAATCAATGAAGCTTGGATCTGCCATACTGTGAACCTAATGCTCTGAAACATAGGACTGCTGTAGGGGGAGGGAAAAACTCTGCTTGGGCATAAAATAGACTGAAATAAAATGTGTACCGTGTCCTTGCCCAGGAAGAAAACGTTCTACTAATTTGAAACCCTGATAGTATTGTTTTCTGAGCGCTGGGCCTTTCATGCTCTTCATGATGTCCTTACACCAGTACTTCTGTCTTCTAAAATCCCAAAAAAGGCTCAAAGTCTTCCATTTTTTGCCTCGAGCCCTCTGCTGTTCCCGTACTGTCTTTGTTTATACATTTTGAGCTTTAATGGCGCTGGAGAGGGTTTGTAGAGTTTTAACTCTGTCCTTTAATGAAATTAATGTTGCGAGCACCCCTTCCGGACCTTTCATTGTAAAATCGGCTCTGAGATCAGCCCCTTCAGTGCACTGTGCCGTTAAAAATAACGCATATGAATCATGGTGGTTTTCCGCCTCTCTGAGACCCTGCAAAATAGAAAACTTGTCAAGAAAACAATGAAAGGGGTGGTGGACGCAACGGGGACGATGAGGATGGCCATGCAGACTGGTGAGCTAGCGGAAAAGTGCAGAGACATGGCGGAAGATGCAATATGACAGCGGGACGTGGTCTGGTGGACATGGACGGAGTGCAGCAGTTTAAACGTAAAATAACGAACATTTGACCTTTTAAATTGAATATATACAATGGGAAAGGCGGATGTACAATGGATGCACGTGGGGGTGACGTGGTGAGACAAACAAATCTGGACTGTCCATTCTCGGTGGAGATCGACGGTGAAAAACATATTCGGAGGGCGATGGACAGTGGGCCAGGAGTACGGTGGCCATAGGTTAAACTACGTGTAGCTTCGCGAAGCGATAGTCGTTGGATGAGCTGCTCCAGATCTAACGGCTCGCAACAATGTCGCTGCGCATCCACGGACGAAAGTTAACGCACGATGAGATAGCGGTTTTGAAACTGTACCAGTGCCACGCGTCAAAAGCTGTATGGAATCGCTGGCCGATCGGGAAATACCGCCCTTTGCCCAAAGGCGGTGCGATGGAAACAGGTCGGTTTATGAACAGTGCGCGGGGTCCACAGGAGCGGGTAAACTTTGAACCATCGGATCTGCTTGTAAATGGACGGCGATGGTGCGATCGGGGAAGCGGGAGCGCTGTGGAGTCCACGATCACCGTCCAATCAACCAAGATCAACGGTTGATGATGCGCCCGATAAACGAATACGACAAGCGCCTTTTCGGGCTAGTGGGTGGTTCTGGCACTGGATCACGTGGAGGAAATGGTGCGGGGGCTAGGCCGAAAGGGGATAAGGCCTAATTGAACGGGAAACAAGGATTTTGGCCTATTTTTAATGGATTTTAAGACCAAAGAAGGGGAACAATAGATGAGTAAAGGGTGAATTGGACCAGACAAGGGGTATGGGTAGAATTTAAAGGGGATTAGGGTATGATCTAAGGAATTAGGGGGGCATTTGACAAGGGGTAAACGAAGGATAAAATGGGGTAATTTGCAGGGGTATAAGGGGAAAAAATAAGCCTTTTTGAGCAAATTTTATCATTCAGCAGGCTCATTGATACCATAATCAATAGAGGGAAACAATCAAAGGCAGGGAAATAAAAAGGCTTCAAGGATGATGTGTTTTCAAGGGAAATTCATTCCTTGAAGGCTCACAAGACGTTCTAGCCCCTTTGCTTGCTTGTCAAGGAATTTATAAGGGGCTAACACAGTCAATCTCTGGAATAGATCTAAATGCCCCTATAGTCAACATGTATATAGTATTTAGAAAAAAAAAGTAATTTGACACAAAACATAGGTTTTAACCAAGTATATAGTTTTTCATTTTCATATCCATGGTCCTCAACAATGAGAGAGAAAAAACCTTTTATATTCAACATGTAAAAGACAAATTAGCCATAAAAGTTTCCCACTAAAACCAAAAGTGATTTGATACAAAACATAGGTTTTAACCTAAGATTAAATGCCCCTACATTCAATCTCTAGAATAGATCTAATTATAAGTTTTTCATTTTCATATCCATGGTAGTTCTATAGGCAGAGTCTGTAAAGGGCCAGGTAGCCTCTGGATCTCATCTTTTATGAAAGTTGACATATCTAGTAAATGCCCCTACAGTCAATCTCTGGAATAGATCTAAATGCCCATATAGTAAATGCCCCTACAATAAACATGTATATAGTATTTAGAAACAAAAAGTAATTTGATACAAAACATAGGTTTTAACCAAGTTTATAGTTTTTCATTTTCATATCCATGGTCTCAACAATAAGAGAGAAAAAAATTTTTATATTCAACATGTAAAACACAAATTAGCCATAAAAGTTTCCCATTGAAACCAAAAGTGATTTGATACAAAACATAGGTTTTAACCTAAGAGTAAATGCCCCTATATTCAATCTCTAGAATAGATCTAATTAGAAGTTTTTCATTTTCATATCCATGGTAGTTCTATAGGCAGAGTCTATAAGGACCAGGTAGCCTCTGGATCTCATTTTTTATGAAAGGTGGCATATCTAGTAAATGCCCCTACAGTCAATCTTTGGAATAGATCTAAATATAAGTTTTTCATTTCTCCCATGCATTTGCAATAAATTTCAATTTAATATATATATTGTTATTGAATTTTTTTTTTTAAGGGATAAGAAAATCATTAAATATGGTTGAAAAATGGAGATTATGCATAGAAGTTTCTTGCTATCCCAATCTGGGGAAAGCAGTGATTACATATGTGCTTTCCAATATTGCGACTAGAAAAGTTGTCCAAAGGAAAATGAATATACCGGGAAGAACAACAAACAATGAGGCATATTATATTGTATTGATAGAAGGCTTGGGAACAACGATGGAATATGGATCAAATGGAATTGTAGTTTTCACCAATTCTGAACTTGTGTGCAACCAGATGAATGACGTGTACCAAGTTAATAAGGAGAGGCTAAAAGAATTGAATGGAATAGCAAACAATATTGTTAGCCAATTTCAAATGTTTAGTATAAGGCATTGTACAAATGTGAATAAGATGTCTGCTTATTTATTGCGTAAGGCAATGCAAATTCAAGATTCATCTATCAAAGATGAATTAATAGATGAATTAGAATTATATGGGGCAATGCCAATGCAAGATTCATCTCTCAAACATGAATTAGTTTTGAGACACTCTTCTTCAAAAATTCAAGATTCTTCTCTCAAAGATGAATTAGTTTTGAGACGCTCTTCTTCAAAAATTCAAGATTCATCTCTCAAAGTTGAATTAGTGTTGAGATGCTCTCCTTCAAAATTTATTGATCGACATTGTAACATATCTCGGATATGTGTGTGTTGTGTACTTATAAATGCGTCTTTTTTAATGACCATGTGCTTTTTTCAATTATATACCAAGTATGCTCCCACCACACCATGTAAAGTGCAACTTGATGAACTTCACATTTGCAACAAGTGGTGAACTTCACATTTTTATGAAATTAAAACGCAGGGACATCAACATATTTTTGTTTAAATGGAGTTTCACTTCTTTTTTAATGACAATGTGTTTTTTTTCAATTTTATACCAAGTGTCCTCCCACTATGTAAAACAAAATTTGGTAAACTTATCATTTTTATAACTTTTTTTTGCTTAAATTGAGTTTCACACATCAATTAGTGCTTTGAAAGTTGTGTTTTACATAATTTGTTTACACTAAATTATATTAATTTTCTGAAATTTATTTTGAATTTAATTTAAATTAGTTATTTAAAAAATAATTGTAAATGTCCACCGTAGATATATATATCATAGAGGATGAACGAAGAAGATCAACAGAATCCCATATCTCTACGAGAGGGGGGGATCAGGGATCGAGAGATGTTCATGGTAAATTTAAATATAATCTTAAATCTCTATACATGTGTGTACATATGGAATTGATTTTTTATCAACTTTGTGAGTTAAATTAGTTGTTAATAAGTTTCATTTTTTATTTTTTAGGAGCTAATAAGAAGAGAAGGATCTCTACTCCATCCATGGATGCCCATGTTTCACCCAGTCGTGGTATGGTTTTAACACAATTTAATCAATGAATATGTACACGTGTATTTATATGTATGCATGTATTTTTCAATTGATTATAAATTCGTATTTGTTTATGGAGCTTCTCTCTCCTCTCGAGAGGTTGGTGGTGTTTCAAATCCCCTTAGAGGGCCATCAATAAGTGGTAGCAGGTTGCGTGAAGGTGGTGATATTTATTCCCCCGGAGGCCAATCAACGGCTGGTGGTGTTGGTTCTCACCAGGGTTGTTCTGGTTCTCAACAGTTTCAGGGTGGAGAAGATGCTAGCCAACCACATCGAGGTTGCCATCAATTTCAATATTTTTTTTCATTAAATTTGTACAAATTTGTTTACATGTGTTTTTTCTAATATACAAAATTATATATATATTGATGCAGAGGCTAAAAATGTTCCAAATGTTGGTCAAAATAAATGCAGGGCAGAATGCTACATTCAAGAAGAAGGTTGTCTACCCACCACAACTTATCCGGCCGACATTTCTGATATACCGTGGGAAAGAAACATGGTGCAATGCACCTTAGAAAAGTGTCAAAAACTTCATGCAAAATTGAGGAGAGATCTTGTGGCTTTGACTCTACCTGTTGAGAGTCGAAAAAGCCTCGAAATAGTTACACATTCATTGGGCGAACTAGTAAATGTGTACAAAAATCTTGGGCCAACGACTGATACATTTGTAGAAGTCATGAGAAAGAGAAAGGAAACAGTAATGGGTCCCAATAAATGGGAGGATGTAAAACAAAGAGTTACAAAAGAAATGGCGAAGTCAATTTTTAATTTCAATGAAGGGCCAAAAAGAAAAATGTTGAAAGTGCAATATTTCAAGCACCTTGATATTGCTCACTATTTGTATGATAGGCACCTTGCAGCCTATGGAAGACTCCCATGGAACGACGAGGTTCCTGTTTATTTTGCAAAAAAAAATTACGCAGAATTTTTTTTGGAAATGAAACCCAATTACAATGACCTTCTGTCAGAATTTTTTGGTCCGGGGAAAGGTCGATTGTGTGACCGTAGGGGCGTTAGGCGAGATGTGGAGTTGCCTCGCCCTAAGCCACCATTGGTGAGTCGACCTTTTCGGGTCGAAACTTTGCGGTCAGAGATAGATGCGACTTCTCAAATAAGTCGAGAAGAAAGGGATGTCATCATCGACAATGTTCACAGTGGATTGGGTGAAGTCGATGTTTGTCTAAATCGACAAAGAGCACGTGAGAATGCACATGTCAATTTTGTGTATTGCACAGATGAAGAGATTGACAACATGAGTGTTGAAAATCTGAGAATATATGCAAAGAATTGTCGCAATGGTTGGCAAGACCTAATTCTTCATGAGAAAGAGGGCACGAGAACGATATGTGTTAATAACCTTAGGGTTCAATTATTTTAACACATACATGTGTACAATTTGTAATAAATACATGTGTATGTACATGTATACATTTATTTGTATGTACATTAATCTAACAAAAATGTATCATTATATGTTAAAACACCATTTGCAGTTGTCACACATGATGAATGACGAAAATGTTAATATCACGTTCAGGGCCTCTGGTTCAAACAATGAAGATGGGTCTCACCATCAAGATATGTTGACAAATGTTAGTGTTTTTTAAGTGATATTTTTAAAATAAATAATTGTGCACACATGTACATGTACATATATAATAATAAAATGTTTTAACAGATTCCGATTCCGTCCAATGTTTTTGGGATGGCAGTACCTTCTTCTTCCTTGGGAGATGTACCTTCTACATCTTTTGGGATGGCGGTACCTTCTTCTTCCTTGGGAGATGTACCTTCTACTTCCTTAGGAGATGTGCCACATCCACAACAAGTATGGACAATTTTTCACTTTAAAATTTATGTTTAAGTTATATATATATATTCCACCTCAAAAAGTTCCATTAAAAATTGAGATATATATATCTATATCTTGAGTTATTTTAATTTTTTTGAATTTTAGGTTTTTGGAGATTTTCTTTTGGAGCCTCTCTTAGGAGATGTCCCAAATTCACCTACATAAGTATTCAATTTTTCACTTTTAAATATATATATATGTTTTTTTTTAAGTTATAATTTATAAATTGAAGTTTATTTAAGTTTTATTATAAATTGAGATCTTGATCTTGAGTTATTTTATACTTTTAAAATTTTGAATTTTAGGTTTCTATAGAAGATTCCTTTAGTCCACGGACTCTAGCGACGAAGATAGGAACATCCACACCATTTCAACAATTTGAACAAGTTGTCTAACTTTTTTTTTAATATTATTGAAAATAAGTTTATATATGTACACATATGCATTTTCATCTAATTTTTTTAATATATATATAACTGTACATGTATATTGTACAATGTACTGTTGGAGATGTTCCCATGGGGGAAGTTGTAGCAGGCGAACAAATGGAGAGGGAACCTCATGAGGTATTGCATGTTTTTTTTTTATATTTTGTTTTTTACATGAAGTTCTATATATTCTCACTCATTTTTAAAACATCAAATTTTAATGTTTGTATGTGCATTGTGTATAGGTTCCCCATTCTTTGCAAGATAGCGTGCGGATTGAGACTCTGATAGGAAAGACACTACATCCATCTGTATTTGATGGACATGATTTGTAGATTTGATTTCAAGATTTCTAGTCTTAAATTTACTTTTTTATATATTATCTAGATGCACAGTCATATATATATATATATATATAACTTGATACTTGATACTTGTGAGATCTATAATTTTTGGACATATTTTATTACAGTGTTAATATAATTTGTTTTGTTCCAAAAAGTTAAGTTTTGGATGGTTTTAATACTTTTGGCATGTGAATGTGAAGTAATGTTGTTATACAATTTGTTTGGTTTTTAAAAATTTTAAGTTTTGGATAGTTGAACTACTAGTAATTTTGTCATCTATAAATTAATGTTTTTCTTTTGAACTACATTTGGCATGTTATGTAATGATGTGTTATAATTTGTTTTGTTTTTAAAACTTAAGTTTTGGATGCTTGAAGTACATTTGGCATGTGAAGTAATGTTGTGATCTATAACTTTTTGTTAAATTAAAAGTTAAGTTTTGGATGGTTTCAATCTATATTTGGCATGTGATATAATGCTAAATAATTTTATTGGATAGTTGAACTATAATTTGCATGACATGTGAATTACTGTTGTGATATAATCAAAAAGTTTTTAAAACTCAAGTTTTGAATGGTTTTAATCTACATTTGGTATGTGATATAATGTTAGATGTTAAATGTTTTTATTGGATAGTTGAACTACAATTGGCGTGGCATGTGAAGTAATGTTGTGATATAATCAAAAAGTTTTTAAAAGTCAAGTTTTGGATGGTTGAAGTACATTTGGCATGTGAAGTAATGTTGTGATCTATAATTTTTTGTTAAATTAAAGGTTAAGTTTTGGATGGTTTCAATCTAAATTTGGCATGTGATATAATGTTAAATGTTTTTATTGGATATTTGAACTATAATTGGCATGGCATGTGAAGTAATGTTGCATGATATATAATCAAAAAGTTTTTAAAACTTAAGTTTTGGATGGTTTCAATCTACATTTGGTATGTGATATAATGTTAAATGTTTTTATTGGATAGTTGAACTACAATTGGCATGGCATGTGATTTAATGTTGTGATATAATCAAAAAGTTTTTAAAACTCAAGTTTTGGATGGTTGAAGTACATTAGGCATGTGAAGTAATGTTGTGATATAATCAAAAAGTTTTTAAAACTAAGTTTTGGATACTATTTTAATCTACATTTGGCATGTGATATAATGTTAAATGTTTAATGTTTTTATTGAATAGTTGAACTAAAATTGGCATGACATGTGAAGTAATGTGTTTTGATATAACCAAAAAGTTTTTAAAATTCAAGTTTTAGATGGTTGAAGTACATTTGGTAAGTTTTTAAATTTTTTTTCACTCAAACAATAGTATGTAGTATGTAAACATCAAAAGCAATCTTAAAATTACTTTTAAGTATGATCAAGTGTTCTTGAAACATTTTCCCACATGATGATACCTTCATTGACCTATGAACTAAAGTAGTTCATAGGCCATATGTTCTACCTCTTTCCCATATAAATCCCTTTAATTTTGATTGGAAATATAAAAAGTAGATATATGTTTGTTGAATTGGGGTCAATGTCATTAATGCACTCAACTAGGTAGCCTTGTTGATTTATAAATTGGTAAATTGATGACATTCAGTTTTAATTGCATTCTAGAACACACACACACACACACACACACACACACATCCAATACGTGCACAACATTTTTCATCAATGCACATAGAACATATTCGACCATTGGACAGACAAATTTTGTACTAGATTTTCAATCAGGAATAGAGATGTGGGTCAAATCCCACCAAAAGTCGGAGAAGTGCTCCAAGTCTCTTGTCTGAAAGGAATCCTCATACAAAATTATACTGCGGATGATTTATTTACATTGTGGATACTTTTTACCAAAAAATCCCACAATAAAAACTGGGCGTGCATTGAGTTCGTGTATATATCCAGTATATGCAACATTTTTCATCAATGCACATAGAAAAAATACTTTCAGTTAATTGCATTCTAGAACATATATATTGAGTACGTGAAACATTTTTCATCAATGCACATAGTAAAACTACTTGAACAATTAATTGCATTCTAGAACATATGTGTGTGTGTGTGTGTGTGTGTGTGTGTGTGTGTGTGTGCAACATTTTTCATCAATGCATGTATAAAAAAGCTACTTTCAGTTGATACTAGAGTGTGCATGTACCAAAACAATTTGTACATGTGCAAACACTTGCACATATAACATAACAAAGCAGCTCAATTTTTAATTGAGTACTGGAAGTTCTAGAACATATAATCCAAAGAGAATAAATTGTTGGGTAGTTCAATCAAAAAAATTCCAATGGAATGCCATCTTCAATAATCCATTCATGATCGTATTTTGACATTTTCCATTTCTTAATATTCGTTTTTTCTTTGATTGAACCTCGATCAACCTTATGCATGCTACACAAACTAAGTGACTATATTGAAAACTTATGAAATCAGGTTCATAGTCTTCAAAGTAAACAAAATTCCCACTTTGATTAGTTTGTCTGAAAAAATAACCTTTCAGTATAATAGATCCTCTTTCATATGGAAATCCGTGATCATTATAGTCTTCTAATAATTTCATTTTTCGTTCAGTGCAATGCATCAAATAATACTTCACATTTTCATCGTTGTCAATAGGTGCAATTACAGCAAAAACATCTCCTGCACAATAAAATAGAAATTTAACATTTAATTATGCATATTTAAATTTATTTCTATATCTTTAAATCATTAGAAAGTAATTCAAATGTTACCTTCTCTAACAAGATCAGAAACTCGATCACCATCGAATGATATTGTAGTTTCCTCTGATTGCATTTCTTCAAACATTGCAACAGACATTTTGCCCTTTGTATTTAGCTTTGTATGTTTCCAATCGTTCACATACATTTTGTTTTCACAAACGTCATTGGATTTTGTGTTGTCTATGCAAACATCACAAAAACAAGAATATTTTCTTTTATCCAATGCAAACACATTTCTAGACGAATTTGTTTTAATTGAATGCAATTTTCGAGTCCCTTTTATTGTTTCAACGTCATTTCCAATTGATTTATCTACGTCTTCGATCCCAATATGCCAAAAAAACCTTTATATGGAAAATTTAAAGAAGAATGTAAATATGATATCAAAATACAATCAAAGATAATCATTGTGATAAATGTACACTGTTTAAAATTAGATATCCAATAAAAATTAAATTGAATGTACCTTCGCACTTCCCTTGATCGGTTAGTCTCATGGCTTAGAGCATCGATGCACCATTGAAAAAATTCTTTCGCATCCACAAGTTAGCTTGTAGAGGGGTTCATTTGATATCTTTGAAGTGCTCATTTTATGCATGCCCCTACACCGTCATGTTCTCCTTTTCCATGGCCAGTCTCAAAGAAATTCCAACAATGTTTAATGCAGGTTTTCTTATGAAGACAACACAACCAAAAGAATGATCGTGTAGATTTGAATTGACCTGCGCATCCGTCTGACCATATCCAATGTTCATTGAATGTTATTCCACGATTTTTCAATGAATCATAAATTTTTCCAAAACAATGTTGTACAAAACATGTATCATATGTACGATCGTCACTGATATAAAAGTGATATTCTTTAATGATATGTCGATTTTCACTCGTGCTTTCTATATGATCGACATTTTGTTCAGCATGTCTATATAGAATATGGACGAGCATGGAGACTTGGTCAGAATGATAGTATTCACTCTGAATTTCTTTTTGTGGAACAAATGTGTAGTTTTTTGCAAAATCAATCACTGACAAAATGGTCCCTAGTGGAAAAAATTCACGAGATTTTTTGAATTGCAAGTCTTTCCATCGAGCTCTATGGGAATGCTTGGTGTATTTGTAAATTTCTGCCTCAAACTTTCTCAAAAAGTCTATCAGAAAAATTTCGTCTTCTAGTAATTCAATTCTTTTAACACTATTTGTACCTTGAATCGATGTATCGATATATTCATATCTCTTCCATTTCACTTTCATGTTGGACAATGATTGATCATTTATATCAATACGATATTTGTTTTGAAATTTAGTCAAATTTCCACAATCATCGCATTTTTTACCACCAACACATTTCTTTTTGTAAAATAGTTCATCGTTTTCTCTTTCACATAGAATTTGAGATATGAAATCACGGATAGTGGAAGGAGGAGGTGAATCCTTCCAAAATGTTCTACCAAAATCAAGGAATGTGTCATAATATAATTCAAATTCCACATGATAATGACAACAACAAGTGTAGCGTACGGTGATAGGTTTTACATACCATGGTTTTTGTTGAACAAAAGCACTGATTGAAACATGAATTTCACGATTCTCTTCTTTGAAATTGTTGAACAACTCTATCTGAGTGGTTTCCAAGAAATGTTTTTCATGTTATTCATACTGATTCTGTGCTATTCTTCTTCGCATCACATGCCTTGCAGTTGGCGGAACACGTGAATTGTTCTTCCAATATTCATATATTATTTTTTTAACATTTTCTCCAAGTTTATCTTTGTATGGTTACCTACAAATAGCTCTCCAACACGTGATTTCATCATTTACATCTATTTGCAACCAAAATTTTTGATGTTTGTGCAAATTTTTTCGCGAGGTTCCTAATGCTCAAGCAAGGATTGCTCTCTCAGGAAGTTTCCTTATCAGACAAACCATCAAGGTGATTTTTTAAAACTTTTTCAGGCCTATGCCCTTTTGTTTCTAAGCGAATTGCTTATTCAAACTTCTCTAAAATTATTTTTTATTACAAAATTTGGATAGAACAATACAAGAACATGTTAGGAAATGTAAAGAAATAAATATTTGGAACAAACAACTCTTGACCTCAAGAGAATTGATACACTTTATCTTAAAGCTACATTACCTCTACAAATAATTTACTAGTTAGTGCTCAAGAAAACCCAAACAATTAATTGCTAATAAAGGAGTTGGAAAAAAATCCATTTACACTTTGGAATGAAAAGGAAGGTTCAAACCATCACACACATTACACCTTTGGAAGACATCTCATTAAATCAATGTTTGTTGTTAACTCCTAGAGAAACACTTAAATAGAAATGGAACTATCTTATGTTTCTTGACATGCCTCTTTCTTTTCCCTTTCCTTATCTCCTCTTATATTTTATTGTATGATAAAAACTGGAAATAAAATAAATGAATTGTATAACAAAGCATCTCTCAGGTGAGTACTGCACCTGGAGATTGCACAAACTGGAGCATACACTCGACATTGAATCAATCAATGATACAACAATAAATACATCACAAAAGAATAGAGAGTTGGGAATAAACTCCTACAACCTAGGAACTAATCCTAACTTAAGGAGTTGCGTTACAACTATGTAACCATTTCTCCACTAATACAATATAATATTAATTATTTTCAACTCTCCCCCCTAATGGAGAAAGGATTATGTAACATCCCAAAAATTTAACATGCAACTAATTATATAACATATGCAATTAATAATCAACACAAAAACTACTCAACTAATTAGCATAGAAATGTCAGAAACACGAGAAAATATGACTTACATGTAACGATGATATTCCTTACTTGAGACTCCAAAGTTGAACGCTATTAGAATCTCGTTAACCGCAACAAAGTTTTGGGGACGACTCTCCACCCAACCGTAGGCTCAGCTACACACAGTTGGCCACCCCCGAGCCCTCAATCAACGTACTACTACCAGGGAAGCCTTTGCCTCACAATACCTTTCTCTTAAGAGAATGTATGAAGGAATGATGAATGAATCTACCTCAATGTATATTAAATAGACCAAACAATGGAAGGGGAACCACATGCGCACATTCACTGTGTCAACATGCAACCTTCATTTCTTTATTTTAAGTTTTACTTAATTTAGTGTTTCTCTTAATTTAACTTTATCTTATTTTATTCCTTTTTTCTTTTTGTTAACTTATTTATTTACTATTTATAACTCCAATTTATTATTTACTATTTTATTTAGTTATATTATATCATTCTCTTTATTATTTCTTATGTATTTACTACTATTGACTCATTATTTTTTTATTTTTTTTTAATTATATTATATTATATTATATATTATTAATTATTTTTATTATTATTATTACAGGACATTACATACTCCCCCTCTTTAAGGAACTTCATCCCGAAAGTAAGTTGAATAATTATATTGTATTATTTATTTAGTTATTTATTACTTCATGTTTGCGCAACACCCTTTGCTGAACTAGTATAACCAGCAGGCATCGAAAGTTTCCACAACACCCGAGAAATCTTAAGTAATCTCTATTTTTTTTCCCACTTTCGGAACCAGGCATAAGCCTCCCTGGTCTGTACCATAGTCCAAGGCTGGCCCCAAGGCTCGCGCCCGAATCAAACCTCATCTACCCCAAGGAAGACATCTGGTGCTAGTACTCAATGACTCTGGGCATCTCGCAAGGCTGGACCACTCCCTTCACACTCACTAAGGTGCACAACCCCAAGCATCGAAGTCCTTACACCCCTTCTAGACTTCAGCATCCCAATCCAATACCAAGCACTTGGCCCACAATATCAGGCCCTTGGCCTCCTCAAGATGGTCCCATAACCCTTTAGGAGCTATCCATCAAGAGCTATACAAGACAAAGGAACCATTGGCATATGTAGTGTTGATTGAGTTTGTCCCCAACCCATATGGTGTTACTTATTCTCCCTCATAGGTATGGGCTCCCACGAGATCATCAAATAACTCAGCCCTCTTGGCCCATTTGTAGAGTTCCTGTCAGTTACCACATCTCAACATGCATCCAATGCATTAGTTATAATCATAAAATCATAAAAAATAATCCACATGCAAACTCTTGCATGCCATCATGATAACATAACATCATTGTTAATCACAACATTATGAATAGTAAAGAATGACATGCTCATGCATGCCATAAAATCTACATGCAATTACCGCATGCTTCACCTTAGGAAATACCATCATAAGTTATAACATCAACATATTTGCATCAAGTATATATCATGAAATTACATTATAAACTAACCACATGTCAATATAACCTCATATTATAACATCATAATTCCTATGCCACGTTATGCATATCATATCCATCATGAGCATATAACATCATTATCATAACAAACCACATGTTCATCATTATCGTCATATCCTCTCAATACTTATCAAATATAGAACAATAATACATTATAAGCATTCTTATCATGATTCATCGGAAAATCAATTTAATTTGCTTGTATGAACATTGAATACCTACAATGAACTTAGATTATTCAACATTCTTCTAGGATCTATGTTATCTCATGAAAACTATTAGTGTAATATTTTCATCAAGATACCAACTACTTTTCAATAATAATTTCTTGTTCTTTCTATTAGGAAGTTGACCATTTACACCGTAGGTATACTCATCAAAGCACATATTTAAATTTTAAATGGCCCTCATTATCTTGGGCCTTAATATATCATCATATATCATATTGGGCCTTAATCTCTCATCGTATATTCTTCCTTCCCCAAGAAAAAAATATTGAAATTCATTGTTAAGATATTACTGGTTGTACGATCATTTAAATCATCAATATCAAATTAAAATTCCATGATCACTATACATATTTTGTTTATCCAATGGCACCCATACACGAGATCATCCTTATTTAAGTCTTATGTTATGCTTAATCCACCAACATGAGGGCTTGTTGTCCCTTGGTGATTTATCCATCACTCACATAATTGTCATTGTTCATCTTTTAAAAGATTTTCTTATCTCATCAAGTTCCCACTTGATCTCTTTTATCATAGATTCACTCATATTCAAGTTGGACTAGGGATTCTTCCACCTTAATTTTCACTTATTAAATCTCAAGTTTAGAATTTTAAATTCATGGAACTACTACCACCATTGTCATTCATGAATGATTTGGTATGCCCCATGTGTTTGGCAATAACTTCTTTCAATACTACTAACACACGCTAGTAAGTTGTTTTATATGAAGTAACACTAGATCATCAATCCACTCATGAGTGACATTTATTCAAATACACCCTTTATTATTTGATTCTCACTTCTTCTGCCAATTTATGTGTAATCATTCTCAAAGTATCATGCTCGGTGTTTTCTCATTAGTCTACATAGTGTCTTCCTTTTTCCAAAAGTTAAACATTCATTATCCTTGAAACACTTTCCTAGTTTATCACTTATCATTTCTCACCAATTACAAGTGCTCATAACTTCCTACCTTGACACTTCTAAATTTATATGTCATCACTTTGACCCTTACCAATCATGTTGATCAATCCACTCATCATATCTTTAAGAGATTTTTCTTCTCGATGGAATCACCCCTTCACTTCCTCATATCGAATATTCATAGATACAATTTATTTCTCCATTGGTCTCATTTACCTAATACTCCATGTCTACTAGCTTCAACAATGAAAAATTCTTCACTTTGTTCAATTTTAAAAACAAATTATCAAATTGGCTTTAATTTCTCACCTCTAGTCATTGTGGTTTCTTTCCTCTTCTCTTAAATGCATAACAATGATACACTTTGGAAATGTTGCTACTATTCCCCAACTTGGGAAATACCCTATAAATAAATTTAATAAGGTGGCTATCAAATGTAATCCACTTATCATTTCCTGTTTTAATTCATTAAACTAATATAATTTCCTAATCATACATCTTGATCTCCATAATTCATGCATGTAGTTAGTCACCTATGGAAAACTTTATAATGCGGCTCTTACATTAAAGGGAAAAAATATTATAGGTGTTGTCATGCCCACAAATTATCTCCCTTATGTTATCACTCAGGTTTTCCTAGAAGTTGTGTAAGAGGAAAGTATACCCGAGGTAACCACAAACCAACCTTTTAGATGCAGAATCTAGCCAATCTGCATCCAGAGAGGGCTCTCTCTTTATAATTTATCTTTGTTCTTAGAAGGTTTTAGGCTAGCTATAGATTCAAAGTTTGTTTTGGGAAAATGGTGGAATCCACAAACTAAGGGCAAGGTTGAGGGCTTTCAGTCCATTGGGCTATGGAGTCTAAGGATGGCTTTACTGGATTTCTTTTCTAAACACAAGATGGTATTACAGGGCAAGATAGCTAGACAGAGAACAATCCTTAAAATTTAAAGTGGATGGATGGTCTTGAAGGGATGAAAGGCAGCTAAGAATCTTTCACCATATTCAAGAGAAAGAAGAGAAATGACTACAAGCAAAGAGCAATGAAGGATTCTTTGTTATAGTAATCAACAATGATTAAATTAGCGAAGCAGGAGCATTTAAGAATTCATGCTTATAACTAATTTAGAAGAAAACATTAAGAATAATCACATTTGAAAACAGAGTACAATTAAGCAAATTCTGTTTCAATCCTTTATGTAAATTATTCAGAAATGGATATGATGATATTATAAACTAATATAAAATTTCAGACAAAAGGGTAGGAAAACTTATTGAACTGTAGTCCAACACATGAATCCTGCAACAAGTCCAGTGCTTTAAATCGTCATCCAGTAAGCCACAAGTAAATTTCTCAAAAAATATTTTATTCCGAAAATCTCAATGTTACAGCAGAGTAATAGAATCCACCCCAAATGCTTCCAAGAGTGGAGTATTTATACAAATTCTAAACTAAAATATCTTGAATCAAATATCAAAATTGGTTCACAAATCTCTCCAACTATTTTACATAAATAGAACTTAATTAAAGGACACTCAAACTAATGCATCTATTTGGCACTATTTTGTATGGATAGGTGATGACAAAGAGGGGAATTCGAATTTGATCCAACTCTTAGTTTATGATGAGGCATCCAAGTCACTAACTGCTTCCTTTCTTTGTGCATTCTGCTCCAACAATTCTGCAAAATTGGGGTCAAATGATATCTTTGTATTTCTCAATCCGTAATAGATATGTAAAAAGTGAAAGAGGTTATTTTAGATAAATATTGTTTTGAGATACACCTATTTCACTTTCCTAAAATTCCTCTCCAGATGTTCACAATAGGCTCTGCAAAAAGATGTGTAAAACAGAGTTTTACAGAGTCTGAAAAATAGCCTCTAAAGATGTGCATGTATCTCTCAGCCTGAAATCATTGTCGAAAAACTGAGATAGGTTGTTGTAGCTGGTTCTCGTAGGAACACAAACCTCCTTCAGTTTTGTAAAATGTATTTTTAATTGGCCACAATATTCTCTGAAAAATGATGACTTAACAGGATTTTTCTGCACAAAGTGCTTTCCAACATTGTTTAATATTTCCAAAACCATAATGGCTGTTAGAAAAGTGAGAGAGGTTTTTGTAGATGGCCCTCTTAAGAACATAAACCTCCTTCATTTTTGTAAAATTCATCTTGGATTGATCACAATAGTTTCTGCAAAACTATGACTAAAATATGCAATTTCTGCAAAAATGTTCCTTCTTGTTATGTTTTTTCATCTTTTTACTTTCTTGCTCTTTTGACTGTTTTACTTTCACTTTAGACAAACCTCAATATTGGTGAAAGTATTCTCATCTCTTTTTACCATTTTACTGCCTTCTGTACTTACTTTTACTGTTTACCTTTGACTGCTCTGTAACTTCATTTTAACTGTCACTGACTTTTACCTGATACACTTTAACCATTGATACTCTTTAGTTGTTATTCTTTCTAACCTCTGTTTGAATAGATTTGATAACAATACTGGAGTAAACAAATCTTATGACTAGTATTAAGACTGTTTATCCAAGGATGTGATCTTCTGATTACCTCTTCAGGGGACAACCGAGTAGATTTTTCAAGCAATTCCCCAATGGACAAGGGAGTGAGGTTTTGACCAGGTTCAAAATGGAGCATCACATTGATAGCTTGGGGAGTAATGGGGAAAAGAACACTCTGGTCAGGGGATATTACAGCTCTTTGAGTCAGATCATAGTTAGAATGGCAATAGTAGATAATTTCTGGGAAAGAAATGACTGAGGGGATGAGATATCTCGGGAGATTGGATTCCCACAACCCAATGACATATTGCCCCTTTGAATAATCGTCTCTGCAGCGACAATAACTCAGAAGGGGACTTTCATCAAAATTCAAATCTTTAATCTGAAAATCTTTATCTACTAAAGGCAAATATTCTAACTCTCTGTGGGGGGCATTCAATGGAGTCACATTCAGGGCTGCCGGGGCTTCCATTTTGGTTCTTGTGGATTCAAAACGGAAGTTTCTGGGTTTTCTTCACAGGCCGGGTGCAATTTCAATTTAAACGAAGGAAATTAAAACAATTGCAGTTTCAAGGGAGCAATTCATAGTTTTAAAACCTGAGGGAATGATCTCAGTGATAAGATTTAATCACTAATCCAGTGGAAAACGAGGAAAACAAACTTTCTTTTGGAGTTTCTGAGCGCTATAAGATAAATACCTGTTCTTGGAGGAAAACTGGCTTTTAACAGGTATCAGGCGGTAGCAGGATGATGCTTGAACACAGGTCTGGCGGAATTCTGGAGCGAAATCGAATTGAACAGTGGATTTCAGTGGAAATTTGAAATTCGTAGCGGAAAGCATAGTCGCGTTCAAATGATGAAAATGACATAAAAATACGCGAATTTGTTTTATTTCCAAAATCAAAAAAGGGGTTTTTAGTTTTTCGAGGAGTGACGTCACTTTGGTACGGGCTGACGTGGGGCAGGGGGGCCGGGCGGTAAGCGGTTAGTCCCCGCACCGCTTTTGAACAAGGGTGGTATTAGTCGGGAGGGCAGAGAATCCACAAAGTTATCGACACGTGGACGGGTGACTAGTCAAATACCACCAAGTCCCCGCGTGTTAAAACTCTGACAAAGGATGGCTGGCGGAATTGACGTGGAGCGTCGATCTGCGGAGGGGCGATCCAACGGTGGAAAGTACTGGGAAATGGTGGGGCGTTATCGAGCGGGCCCGAGTTAATTAGTGTTTGTTTAATCATCCCGGGTGGCATATAATTGGTGGAAAAAGGTTATTAATTAGTTCTGATAACTAATTAATCCCATAGTTACAAAGGGTCGGGGTAAATGAATTTTGCGCGCGGGTTTTAATTGTGTTTGAAATGTCGGGTAGAATGCCAGGTGGTTGAGCCACGGTGGCATAGGGACTTTTCCAAAGCTTTAGTTTTGAAAATAAAACTTCAGGTTTTATTTATATTTTTGTGTTAAACACATAAATCATATGTTTAAACGTTATTTCGTATATTTGTTTTTTTATTTTATTATATGGTAATAAATAAACATTATTTAACTACCATAAGGGGCGGGACTATAATATAAAGGTATATTTAACCAAAGGGCATATGAAGCGGGTTTTTAATGAATATTTGGGAAGAAAATACTTTGGTTAAAACATAATAGAGGGGTTTTTGGGATATTAATTTTAAAAGGAATTATATACTTAGGATAGGGCATTTTCACTAGGGATTTAGTAACTAGAGTTAAACATTAATATGACAAAGGGACAAGGGAACTCAAAACACTTTGCTCATCTAAGAAAGTGACAATTTCTGAAGTAAATTGCAATATCTCATCTTCAACACTTAAACTTAGAATAGTAAGTTATTTTGAGGGATTCTTATGGAAATTTGCATAATTTTCCTAAGCAAAATGAGATTTTACTTAGGAAAAGGTTAAAGATGAATGATTATAATGATGAATTATCTCAAGTACTTAGGTCTTTTTGATCATTAGGCCGAGGGTCCGGTCCCTCCAAAAGTCAAGGAAACGCCTTGAGCCCTTTTGATCTCTAAGTACCCTAGTACTTTGGGGGAAATTAGTAAAACTTTAAGGGGAAAGTGATGAGGGAAGTTAATGATTTTGACTTTGCTTGCTGTGATTTTCCAGTGTATTTCCTGCTCCAGTATTTGTGATGAAAGTAAAGGATAAAAAATATTTAGCAGCATCATTCATCAGATAAAACTTTGCATCACCATCTACCTACCCTATCTACTACTACCATTTTTCTTTATTAGGGTGCATTTAGACCTGCAAACCCTTTTCAACCTTTTCTTTTTACATGATAAATCTATCTATTTCTACCTTTATTACATCTAAGGGCTCAGATTAAACTGTTGAGCACCTTTTATTAACTCTACCTATCTACTTATCTGCCAAGATTAAACTGTTTGGTCAGATATTTATTCTCTATTCTATAACATGAAATTGAAATATGAATAAGTCAAGTCTAAACAGTTTGACTATTCATGAATTGTGGCAAAAGTTTGACAAGCTGCACACAATTGCTTTATTACAAAAATGAAATAGTAGTGGCATTGGATTTGCACACTTTCCTTGGTCTATTTTTTGCTTGGGGTTCATTTCTTTCACTGTTTTGACCAATTTATTTTTCTTACCCTTTGATTTTCTTTTAGGGTACACCCTCTTCACATTTTTTAAATTTTTTGATTTTTTGGTTTTTCAAGAATATGGAACACCTTTGCTCAAGAAAAAGGTTTGAACATATTCCATAGTTCAATCAAGACAATCATGAAAAATGACACCTATTGGTATAGGAGTCTAACACCTTAATTGATCAATTTTATTATGGATTTACTTCTTTAATCTAGGTTATCATACTTTTCAAGTTCCTTCAAAATGACCTTCATTATTACAGTAATTATTTGAACTTCATTAGTTGGTTTCCAATATTTTCTTCCTTGTATGCATCACCCTTAAATATACCTTATAGTGATTCTCATCATGTTCTCGTATGGAGATAATTCTATGATTCCACAACCATTTGCCACCGAATTTTTCATTTAAGGGATACCTTTAGAGTACAAAGTTATGATTATTCCAAAATATTCCATTATGTTCTAAAATAGGCTACCATTTCTTATTGATTTCTTACCCTTGTGATACTTATATTCAACCACCTTAAGTATATATCTAGCACCCCCCCCCTTTTTTGTGTTGGTTGACATAGTTCCTTTATTGCCATTTTTCCCTCTTAGGAAGAAACATCCTCGAAGCAAGATAGCCAATGGGCGTTAATGATTTCAACCACCATAAGTAAAAAATCCTCTAAATTCGTGTTAACATAATCTTATTCATTCAATCATCTAAAAACTATTAAGTCATCATCACTACATGACTCATCTTGATTCGATCTCAATGTTTTACACTTGTAGGTCCTCTTTCTAGTATATGGGAGAGCACAACACACTTATTGATATGGATATTCTTCCCAATCAATGCTTATCCTATGATCATAACCCTCATGAGTTGTATGGATTACATACTTCATTCATGCAAGATATTCAACCAATGGACCATGCTTTCATCCACCAATCTCAATACGTCACATATAATTCACAAATAATAATCTCATTCTTAAACACTAGCTCATTATTGTACATGTCACTACAACATTAATTTCTCTATAGTTAATCCCAAATAGATGTAATATTTCTCTTCACCACTATTAAGCATTTCATAGCCCTTGTACAACCACAAAACCTCTATAATTCAATCTCAACAATTTTAGAGCTAAGGAACCAATTGATCTTCATACCTGTATATTCTTCATATCCCATTGTCATTGTGCCAATAGATAAATTTATCAAGTTGTGCCATTTTCAAATAATATAAGACTAGATAAAATCTTATGTCAATTATAGTATTGATTTCATAATTAATCTCCTCATATCAACATTAATTTATTCATAGTTGAATATTCATTACCAATACAATAATATTAATATTATCTCTTATCATATTAAAACCTTTAAATCCTTATTTTCTCTTTCATATACACATTCAAAAAGCAATATCAATCAATGATAATAATTAATTTTTTTATTTAAATAAAGTATAATTCAAACCTAAACAAAATGTCGTAGTCTAACTGGACTGCTTTTTTGCCATGAAAATTATGGAAATTCCAGCAAGGATTTTTGTAAATCCAGGTTATATTTTAGGTGCTTTAGAGGTTTTGATGGTGCTGAAACCATTTCCACCATAAAAAAAATGATTCAAATACTACTACTGCAAGATTTCTTCTTATTATTATTTTTTAATACATTTCACCAAAGGAATTTAATGGAGTTTTAATGAATATTTTTTAGTGTGCTATGATTAATAGGACTAGAGTAAACTAATGGTTAGACCCCAACTTTCAAAAATAAGGTTGGAAAATTTAATTCTGGGTTTACAAATAAAAAATAAAAAATAAAAATGAAAGTAAGTCTTGGTTGAATTTTGATTACATCAAACAGTTCCCTAAGTTCGAGGCCACATGTATAACTTATTGATTTAGTGGTTTCCATCTATAGATTCAGTAAATATTAGTTTTTTTTTTCTCTATAACTATGAAATAATTAAATAATTGTAAGAAATTATTTGTAATAATTAATCATGAAAACGATAACCCAAAGCTCTCTCTAATAATTGTATATTTAATTAATTAATAATTAATATTAAATTGTGTATTAGCCATTTTATTAATCAATAAAATATATATAACCATATATAATATTTATAAACTAATTTCCTATTCCTACATTCTTATTTATAATTAATTAATTTTTTATATCTGATATAAAACTAACATTTACTATATGAAAAAATACATAAACTTTAAAAAATTCATTGTCTTATGTAGGAGTTTTCTTAATCTTAAGAAAAAACCATCATGCATAAATTTCAGGTTTGTATGTTTTAAACTAACCAAATAATTGACTATATTAAATAAAGTAACTAAATAATTTGGAATCAACATGCATGTAAATCCTTTATTTTTTTCTAATGCGCTCCAAGAAAGAAACTGTAACCTAGTAGCTAGGGTTTGAAACTATGATCAGGAACCTTGCAACTTTGCCATCTAGTTCAGCAATGGTAGCTTCCTCGGGACGGGGGCCGAATCCCTCCTACCGTAATGTTACCAGCATAGATCATTCTACGAGCAGCAGCAACCTGGAACTTCTCAGCAAAGAACAACTCCTATTCTGGGAGCGGAATGGCAAGCAAAAACAAAGGGGAAATGTCTACCAGGAGCGGTGAAAAAGCCAAGATTTGTCATACCTGCATCTAAGTTGGATGAATACAGAGGCTATATGAAGAACCATGCATTAATCTATAAGTTTATTGGTATTTTGCCTACAGAAAAAGATTTGTTAAAATGGATACAAATAAAATGGAAGCCCAAGGGTCACATTGATTTGAAATTTGGGGCTAAGGGTTTTTTTACAGTTATTTTTACTAGTCTATTAGATAAAGAACACATTTTTGAGGGAGGGACATATTTTTATAGCAATGCAGGGCTTTTTCTTAGACAATGGGAGGAATGTTACAACCCAGAACAAGAGCAATTTCTTGCTGCACCTGTTTGGGTGTGGTTATTTGGGCTTCCCATGGATTTCTGGGATATGGATATCCTAGAAGGTATAGGAAATTCTTTAGGCAATTTTTTTAAAATAGAAAAAACCACTTTCCGTGGCCGATATACTTCTTTTGCTCGAATTTGTGTATATATGAATATATTTGAACCACTGCCTGAAATGATAGAATTGGAATATGAAGAAAAGATCTGGCTTCAGCTTCTTGACTATGAACATATCCCATTTCGCTGCCAGAGATGTCATGAGTATGGGCATGTGTATAAATCATGCCCTTTGAATGTTCCAGAACAACAACACTCCCATAAGCCTGCTCCTAATGATGGTTTTGTTAAAGTCACTAATAAAAAACGTAGCAACAAAACTGGAAATAATGGTCAGAACCAAAATATTGTGCAGAACCCTCCAGGCCAAAAATCTGCAGCAAACTGGTATGAAGTTTTGCAGGAAGAAGGTGAACCATCGGTTATTGAAATCGTTGATGAAGGAACTAAACATGGTCAACAGGAGGTAACTCAGAAAACTCTGTCAATAAAACGAAAGGAAGATCAAGATAATATCGAGACTGAGGAGAGTACTTTGCAGGAACTCACACCTATGGAAGTGGAAAAAAATAAAGATGACCTAAGTCTGGAAGAGAAAATTTTGAAACGACTCCTGTTTGAATGGAGGAATCTAGATGACAGATTCATTCCGGCGGACTAGAAGAAACTATACAAGGAAACCATTGAACATTATTTGATAGCTCAAGCTCACAAGGAAGTACAGGAAATTGAAAAAGTAGCTGGGAAGAAGGTTAATCCTCCACCAAAACAATCTAAAAAGTGAGGAAGAAGAACCTTACAAGAATCAATACAATTGGTTGGAGAAATGCTGATTAATACAGGAAAGATAATGCCGTTAACAACGGTATTCCAACAACTACCTAAAGTTACCTAATGAAAGTAATCTCCTGGAATATTAGAGGCCTTAATAGTAAAGGCAAACAAAGATACCTGAAAGAAAGATTAAAAGTTGAGAAACGTCAGGTCATGCTAATTCAAGAAACCAAGGTGTCAGGTCAGAAGCTCCAACACATAATTCAATCTTTTAAACTAAATTATGAGGTGATGGAAATTGACTCAATAAGTACGGCAGGGGGAATATCCATTCTTTGAAATGTAGCTGAAATTGTAGCAGATGGATGGATGGGCCTTCCCAGAATTTTAATAGGTAATTTTCGGCAAATTGGATCAGAGGAAAAGATTCTCATATCGGCAGTTTATGGGCCTACAATTCTAGGAGAATGAGAAGAGTTCTTACAGAATATTGGGGCTTTGAAAAACATGTATCAAGAGAAATATTGGCTTCTTGGGGGAGATTTCAACATGATTCTCCATTTATCAGAAAAAAAGGAGGAATAAGAAGAGAAGATCTAGACATGGAGCTCTTCAGAGATTTATTAATTGATCTGCGTTTAGTAGATATCCCCACGGTGAATGGGAAATTTACTTGGAATAACGGATGTGGAGAACGTCATCAAGTAGCATCACGGTTGGACCGATTTATTGCCTCAGAAGCTCTGGTGAGTTTAGATATATATTATGAAGCAACTATTTTACCAATGCTAGGATCAGATGATTGGCCGATTAGAATAGAAATAGATGTAAAAGAAGCTTTGAAAAACAGGCCTTTTCGGTTTGAATTATTTTGGTTACGAGACCTAAGATTTCTGGAAAATGCTAAAAATTGGTGGAATTCTAATCAGATTACTGGAAGGAATAAGATGCATTCCTTTTAATTAAGATTAAAGAAATTAAAAAAAGAAATAAAACAGTGGAACAGCATAGAATTTGGCAATATCCAACAGGATCAGATTAGATTGACAGAAAAAATGAAAGATATTCAACAAAGAATAATTCTCCATGGCTGAACAGAAGCGTTAGCAATTGAAGAAGGTAATACACTCAGCTTGCAAGAAGAACGCTAGAAACAAGAAGAGATTTTATGGAAACAGAAATAAAGGATTCAGTGGCTAAAATAAGGTGAGAGAAATACAAACTTTTTCCACAAGACAATGAATAGAGAAGATAGAATAATAGAATCTTTTCATTGAAAGATGGAAATGGTAATAGATTTCTAAAGCATGAGGATATGGAAAAGGAGCTGGTTGCTCATTTCAAACATTTGCTTACAGAGTCTAACCATAATAGATAAGCAGCATTCGATAAAATAACTGCCCATATTCCGAGAGTGGTTACCAGAGACCAGAACTTAGCGTTACTATGGGAAATCAGTCTACAAGAAGTCGAAGAAGTAGTCATGAATATGCCATGGAATAAAGCCCCTGGACCGGATGGTTTTACCAGTGAATTATTTAAAGTTTCCTGGAATTTCATGAGTCAAGACATTTTAGAGGTAGTTGAAGAGTCCAGGAGAAATAAGACTGTCTATCCAGCCTTAAATGCAACCTTCTTAACTCTTATCCCCAAACAGAAAAATTCTGATACCCCTGTAGGATTTAGGCCCATTGCTCTATGTAATGTCATTTATAAAATTCTCTCCTCGATTATGGTGAATAGACTAAAACCGAGTTGCTGCCAAGGCTGATTACTCTAGAACAGACTGGCTTTTTTAAAGGCAAACAAATATTAGATGGAATTGTGACTGCCCAGGAAGCAATTCATTCCCTAAAAACTCAAAAAAGGAAAGGAATGATAATCAAATTATACTTGTCTAAAGCATATGACTGCATTAATTGGCATTACTTGATTGAGGTTATGCGAGCGTTTGGGTTTGATGACGGATGGCTACAATGGCTGCGTTCTTTTATTTCTTCTCCTAATTTCTTAATTTTACTTAATGGTATCCCAGATCAACCGTTCAATAACTCTCGAGGCCTCCGTCAAGGGGACCCCTTATCTCCATTTCTCTTCATTATAGCTGTTGAAGGTCTAGGTAGATTAATCAAGGCTCATCTTGCAGAAGGAAAGTTGTAGAGCTTAAAATTGTGTGGACCTGACCTTCCCTTGACACATCAGCAGTTCGTTGATGATGTTCTTTTATTTTGTTAGGCTTCGGTGAAAGAATGCAAAGCTATTCTCCAGATCCTAGAAACCTTTATGGCAGCTTCAGGTACCCAAATAAATAATGAGAAATCCGATGTTTATTTCTTCAACTCTAATATTGCAACTCAAAATTTTCTAGCCAAAACGCTGGGGTTTAAAATTGGTTCTTTTCCAATGAAATATTTGTGAATGATATTAAATACTGCTCCAGTAAGAAATGCAGACTGGAAGGACCTCATTCTCCAAGTGGAAAAAAGAATTCATAATTGGGCATTCCGAGTACTAAACACCCCAAGAAAAATTATTGTGTTAAAATCTGTGCTTCAATCCCTTCCTCTTTACCAATTGTCAGGAAGAGCTTGTCCTAAAGGTACATGTAATCAAATGGTTAGTCTCTTTAGGAAGTTTTTATGGCAAGGTGTGCAGGTCAATAGGAAATGGGCTCTCGTAACTTAGGACAAACTAATCAAACCAAAGTCTGCAAGAGGATTGGGACTTAGAGATCCCTTCGTTCTTAATAATGTTACGGGAGCTAAACTTTGGTGGAGATGGATTCAAGGAGGAAATGACCTATGGAAGAGTATATGGGCAACTAAATATGATATGCCACATTCAGTTTTAGGTAAATTAAAAGTGGATATAGTACCAAAAGGATCATCAATTTGGAATCTGGCAACAATGAACAAGCACCTAATTAGATCCCATAGCTTTTGGGAAGTAAGGGAAGGAAGAACGACACTCTTTTGGGAAGATTCATGGCAGCAAAGAGAGATTCATGGCAGCAAAGAGAGAAGTTGTTCAGCCGACTTGATTTAGGAGAAAATTTTCTTTTCACTAATACACCGAACAACAGACTTATTAATAACTATTGGTGCCAACAACAGAACAATCAGTGGAGAAAATGGAAAGAGAAAATCCATTCGCCAGAAGCTCCAGAAATGCAACAATGGGCTAACTTGGAAAAAGAACTCAAATCCAGGAAAATTTTCCAAGCAAATGGTTCAGATATTCTCCGATGGGGTTATCAGACAAAATGAATGTTCACTATCAAGGAAGGATATCATATTCAATCACAAAATGTGCAGCAAAATGAAAGAATGATATGGAAGAAAATTTGGGTATTGAAACATTAGCCAAAAGTAGAATATTTTCTATGGTTGTTAAGCCATCGTAAGATATTGACATGGGAAAATTTGTAGAAGCGAGGAATGTATGGCCCATTCAGATGTTACCTATGTCGTGTAGGAATAGAAGCAATAGAACATCTTCTCAATAGCTGCTCCACCGTTGAGAATCTATGGAGACGTTTAGAACAACTATTTAGACAAACAGATAAAAATAATCAGAGTATAACATAAACTATTCGAAATTGGCGAAAAGGAGGTTTTAAATGCAAAGTGCTGAATAGAGCTTGGAGACTATCACTTGGGTTTCTCCTCTGGAACATATGGAAAGAAAGGAACCATAGGGTTTTCAGAGATGAAGAACAAACCATGAATCAGATCTGGCAGAGATTAATAGAGAATATCCATGAAACTATCTTAGTGGAAAGTTGGTCTGATTAAGATTAGCAAGCTGAAGGTTTTGAAGCTCAAATGCTGGTCTATTTAAATTTAAAACCCAAAATGTTATATAAAAATATTTGGAAATATAAACCTCCACCTCAAAATATAGAAGAAAAGTGGAAGGCCCCCCAAAATGGATTTATTAAACTTAATTATGATGCTGCATCAAAAGGCAACCCAGGTCAAGCAGGAGCTGGAGGGATTTTCCGAAACTCCCAAGGGGAAGCCTGTCGGGTTTATGCCTCAGATTTGGGATTTGCAACAAATAATGAAGTGAAACTAATGGTGGTAAAACAAGGGATACTTATCTCCATCAGAGAAAACTATCAATGACTCATTGTAGAGGGAGCCTCTGCAATGGTTACAGGTGTTCTCTACAAATTACAACAAGATTCGACTTGGGAAAAAATAAGCAAAAGTTGGAGAACAACGACTCTAATTCAGGAAATAAGCATGCTGATTAAAGACATCCAGTACCTGATTCCAAATCACAATCGTAGAAAAGTAAATGAGGTGGCAGATTATTTAGCTAATTGGGGCTGTAAAAACTCAGATAGATATCTGGAAGCACGACGAATTGATTTAATCTGGAACATTGAGTTACACTCCCTTCAACTTATTTTACAAAAAGATCTCAGTGAAAATGCAGAACCCTGATCAGGGTGGCAGAATGAGAGGAGGACAATGCCATCTGTAAGGCATGTCAGAAGTTAATTAAGGAAGGATAATGGTAACGAATGTGGCTTGTTTCACACAAAGCTCACCCATCATCCCAATGCATTTCCATTATTGCAACAACAGGCGTGACAGTCTGGCTCTATTTCGGCGGCAAGGTAGGAGGGTAATATCTGTTTCCAGTTATGGTTGTCAGTCTATTGCTCGCTGCACAGGAGAAAGGTTTTGTACAATGCCAAGGAGGTTGGAGAGGAAGGTCGGGCTGCGTTTACTGATAGGGTATGTTCAGGTTTCTTTCACTATGGCTCCTAATCTTTTTCTAGCTAAGTGATTCAAGGCGATGTCTTCAGCCCCAATTTCAAGCGCTTTCACTGATGTTGAATGTTGAGGTTATCAATTGTGATTTTTAGACCTACATATCATGATAGAAGGCATTCACTTTCATTTCCAGACCTGTTTTAGAAGTCCCGATTTAGTTTGTCGGGGGTTAGAATTATGGTTTCTTTCCATTGCATGCAGCCTTAGGCTTAGTTCAAGATTACTTTTGAAAATGCATACTTCATCTAAAAATCTTGCATATTTTCAAAAAATGAGTTTACAAATGGCTCGTACTAGATGTTGGGGCCTTCTTCTGTTAGAGGATAGTTTAATAGTTTTCTTATATTCTCTATGGCGCATCTTTAAAACGTTATTGGCTTGGAACCTTGATGATTTGCTTCCGCCTCCTTATAATTCTGGTCTGGGTTTAATGTCAGTTCTCAGGTTTGGTTTCTGTCGTTACAATATGGCTGAAACTGATAAGTTGGTTCCTAACATCTTCTATTCTAGTCAGGGTTATTTGTCTATGCCCTAGGTTTGTTTATTTAGCTACAATATGGCTACACCAAATCGTTTCTGGGTTAGGTATATAGTTGTTTAGAATTATGGTGGGAATAATTCCTTAGATGGTCATTTCTTCAATTATATGATGTCTGAGTTTGTTTTCCTCCAGGTTTATAGTGATGTTCTTAGGATTCTCATCTTGTTAAAAGTTACCATGAGTCTTTCTGAGATTGAGTTCGGGCTTGTTTATTGTTATCTGCGTAAAAAATTAAACTCAGTTGTTTTCCATAGTACCATTCATAGTTTCCATCAATCAACTTAGTCTCATCTCGTTCTCTGTGCGTCTCTGTATGGCGACTCAGCTCAGTATCATAATTTTCATCGGAATCAAGAAGGGAGGGTCTGGCATTATGATTCTGAGATTTACTTAACCACTACTGTTCCATATACAGGGTTTCTTCCAACTCAAAGCAGGAACAGAGACACTTAGGTTACAATGACAAAAGGAAAGGGAAGAAAAATCCACACAAGCCAAGTTACGGAAACCAGCAAATGAGGAAGGAAAACCAACCAACAGACTCTAGAAAGTTTATCAAAAAGCTATGAAACTGGAATTCTAGTAGATATCCAAAATACAATAAAAGGATGGGAGAAAGAGACTAATGATGAAGAGGATGAAACCCAGGTTGGAATAGACTTCCTCTTTGACCCAAGCAATACACGAGGGAGAGTCTCTCTATTTCAACGATTTGTTAAAACATACTGGAAGATTGAATGTGTGCTTGCAAAAGCACTGATGAGTACATAGGAAAAACAACTCAATTCTTACCTAATGTTTGAACTTCAGCAGATGAAACAAGACATGAGGGAAATGACAAAGGTACAGATCCAAACCAATGCCAGATTAGCACAGATGGAGCAACAACTACAAAACCTGCAACAAGATGAGATCCCAGGGTCTACAACGAAAGACCCTGCACCGGTTGATTCATTAGATAGCTAACTTTCCTTTCAAGATATATTTTGTATGTGTTTTGATGTTATTAGGCTTACTATATGTTTTATATACAGTTTTTTTGGATATAGTAAAGGATTACTAGCAGTAATTAGAAGGAAGAAACGATACCAATTTTGGTTGGCTTTTAACTCTCTGAGGTGGCCAACAGACCTGGTTTCCTTTGGGCAGGTTGAGGCTACCAAACAGTGCATCTATTGTATAGCAACTTGCTCTTTACAAAATAGAAAATAGACAGGACCTACGAAATTTACAAAAAAAAAAAGAAACCCTTTATTTTTAAAAATCATAAAATAAAAAAATTGATAATATATTTGGGAATCCGCATGCATGTAAACAGGTTAAAAAAAAATAAAAATTGATAATATATTTGGAATCCGCATGCATGTAAACAAGTTAAAAATAAAAAATTGATAATATATTTGGAATCCGAATGCATGTAAACAAGACTTATGTGGAGTTCATATCTAATTATTTTAAATAATATTATAATAGTATTTTGGGTAGCATGTATATAATTATATTAATATTTTGTAGAGCCTTATACATGCGAGTAAGAATGATGCAGGAGCATCATGGTTCCAAAATTTTGTACATTTAGTAGAATCTAGGGGGTCTTATGTTTTTCAAAAGAGTTGATTTTTTAAGTATTTAATTAATGTAATATCCAATGTTTGATTTGCTTTATGTGAGACATTTAGAATATGATTTAATTAAATATTGAGAGACATATTTGTAAATGTTCTCGAATGTAGGAGAACATGAGTGATTAATGAGTGATTGGTGTGGATTGAGATATTCTAAAATATTGTAAATCTTAGTTTAGAAAGTAGTTCATGATTTATGGAGGATCCTTTGGATTTAGTTGAATGTTGAGATCCTCAAGGGATAAAGAAAATATAATATTTTGAATAAATCTTCTTACACAACCCAACAAACTATTTTTGTAAATAGATACATATTTTGAGAGACATAAATTTCTTGCACAACCAAACAAATTAATTTCATAGTTGCGATGCTTTTTCCTATCACTAACATATGTTTTGTGTTTTGTAGTAAGATTTTTCATTACTTTTATTTTCATATATCCATTTTTCCTATGAAAGTTAATGCATGTTTGAATTGGCATGAACAATTAGTGAATCATGTTAAAATGGTACAGAAACAAACATCAATTCCCCACAATCTTGTTTTCTTATGTGTTTCATATTATATGCATTTCATAGTTGTTTTTCATTTATGTTTTGTCTCTCTTACTTATGTGTTTCATAGTATATGCATTTCATAGTTTTTTTACATTTATGTTTTGTCTCTCTTAACAAGTTATGGTTAGTTTTCTGATGTAGTATATCATCTAAAGAACATTTTAATAGAACGTTGATTATATTTTCATTGAAACATTTTTTTAATATAATATCTATATACTTAAAAAAAAAAAATCAAATATAAAATGAGATGTTTATAAATTTTATAACTTCTAACTAAAATATAATGCAATCTTTTAAAAAAAATATCTTTAAACAAATATTTTTAAAAACAATGAGTTTATTATAATATGTATACATATCTTTAATTGTATTTATAATTTAATAAAATTTAATAAATTTCATTAATAATATCCCATTTTTCATATACACAAATAAAGTTTTTTTCTTTCTATTATTTAGATATTAAAGATTTATCTACTTTATACCATTTTTAAATGTTAAATGTAACATGTAATCATAATCACTATACATCTTGAATTTTGAAAATCAATTTTCAACTTGTTTCTATGCTTTAATTATTGGAAGTAATGCTTCCATGTGTTATTGTGAGTTTTTATTGTGATTTCCAAAGAGTCAGTCTAGAAGTTGTTGTTTCCTATGTATGAGTTGTAGTCATGATCTAGATGTGTAGAAGTTAGAGATTTATGTCCTATATATGTGTACCTGTTGTGATCAATAAGAGATATCAAAGTGTGTGATTGGTTGTGTTTAATGTCTCTCCGATCTCTCTATTTTTCTAACATGAAATCAGAGCTGGTACTGGCTTGACTCCCTCAAGGGAAGGCCGAGAATATGTGAGGGATCCTTAGTGTTATTGTTTTTGTACATGTTAGTATAGATGTGTGAGAGTTTATTTTTAATGTGTGAAATTGTGTACGATCCTCTGTGTGTAAATTTTTTTGTTGTTTGCAAGTTCTTCAAGCATCGTCGAATCCTTCTATCATATTGCAATATGTAAATGTTTGTTTGTGATTAGTTGTGCGGAACCTGCAAAGGATTTAAATTCATGCATGGATGGTTTTGTCAAAATTGTGTGCACTATCATATTATAAATCTGGAAAATCGTGCCCAGGAAATGTATGTGTTGCTACAAGGATATGGACTTGAGATCTGGTGTGGAGGAGTTTCAAGTGGCTAGTGATATATGTCAAAAGTTTCAAAATTGGAGGTAAATCTCAATTTTTCACTTTTAAGGGGAAGAGATCTCAATATGTGAGTGTAAGTTTGTTGGAATTGACCACTCTAACAAATTCTTTGTGAAGATGGACCAACATATATTTGGTTTGGCTTAGTGTGGATCTACAATTGAGAGCAATGTGTACATGTTTCAAAATTATGGTTCTCGAATTATCAAATGGTGCAAGATGTATAATTGCGACATGCAAGTGGAATGTTGGAATTTATCATTCTAGATCTGAACTAAAAAAATATTGTGGTATTTTTTATCCAGAGATCGAGATCCAAATGTTGCAGGTTTGATGAAAATTACCACTATGTAAAGTTATTATTATTATATTTGATTTGTTTTGCACATATCAATAAAGAGCAGTCGTTGATTTTATCTATGTAGTTTTTGGTGGTTGGTGTTTGTGTTTTTATTGGTTATAAAAAGGATTGTGGTTCTTAAAATGGAAGCCCCAGGGTCTGAAACATCAATTCTTGTGTGTTTTTATTGGTTATAAAAAGGGTTGGTGATTCTTAAACTAGAAGCCTCGGTGTCCAAAACATTAATGCTTGTGTGTTAGTAAGTTCAAGTTGTTTGATAACTTTTTAACACATTTAGTATCCAAATCTCCATCCTAGCAATTTACGGATAGCCGAAAGTGAAATATACAACAGATGGTGGTTGGTCTATAAGATGGTTCATTATTTGACAACTCTCATCCCAGAAGCCCTGATGAGCCAAGGTGTCAATATTGTCGATATTGCAAAGTTCCTCAATGGTGGTAAGGGGCAGTTATGTTTTAAATGGAGTTCAAGTGACAGGTCGAAGATGTTGTGGTGAATGAACGATGTTTGCAAGATTCCAGAGTGGAGGTGAGTGCTGATGAAGACTAGTCAGACAAAGATTATCCTTGTTGTTGTACTAGTGTTTTCAATGTTTCATGTAAGCATTAAGGGAGAGTATTGGAAGTAATTCTTTCATGTGTTGTTCTGAGTTCTCATTGTGAGTTCCCAAGCATTCATCTAGAAGTTGTTGTTTCAAATGTATGAGTTGTAGTTTGATCTAGATGCGTGGAAGTCAGAGATTTGTGTCCTATATATGTGTAACTGTTGTGATCAACAAGAGATATCAAAGTGTGTGATTGTTTGTGTTTAATTTGTCTTTGCTCTCTCTCTACTTTCTAACATCAATTCCTCACATATCGATATGTATACACAAATAATCTACCAATCTTATAGATATATTCTTGGAAGCAATGATTAATTAAATAACTCATGGAGAATGACTCAATATAATAATGAGTACATCAAACTATGGATATTATTTATTTGGGAAGAACCACCCTTACATGCGGTCGCCAGGTAACATTGTTGATGATTTGTGAGTTCTGTTATTTACTATGGTGTTGAATTGTTTTTTTAATCAATCATAAATAGAATTTTTAACTTGCATTGCTTTTTGAATTGCATATGATTACTTATGTTGAAGGCTTACAACATGTATCTTACTTTACTTTGACATAATTCGCTTCAAAAATTTATAGAAGTTTTTTCATTCAACAACATAGATACATACAAGTATTTGCAATCAAAATTTTCATTAACATTAAACTTACAAAATTTTGCAGACTTATACATTTACTCATATATACATACAAGTATTTGCCAACAAAATTTTAATTGACTTTTTACATGATTTTGTAGACTTACAAACTTACCCAAATAACTACTGTAATTTTTATAAACAATATTTTTTAAATAGTTTTAAATAATAATTTTAGAAAATAAATCACCATTACACCTTGATTATAAATCCTTTCAAATTCTATTCCAATTTAATAGCTTATTCCATATAATACATTATTCTAATTTAAGAGTTTATTTCATATAATACATTATTCCAATTAAATAGCTTATTCCATATAATACATTTGGTTACTTGTGCAACTTTTAAATTATTATAATTTAATTATTTTACATTTTTAAAAGATAATTATTATAATTTATATATTTAAAGTGAATCTAAATAAACAAATGGAGATGAATAACAAATAAATCTAGATAAAATTAGTAAATATTTTTCCACGAATACAAAAAATAATGCCCATCAATATTAAACAAATATATATCACATGTCTCGAAATGTATTTATAGCTACATATCAGATTATTTGGAAAACAAACCTACATATAAATGAAAACATTTTATGGGCACCTTCCCATACTCTAGCCAACTATATCTAGATATCAAATCACTTATAAAAAAACCTACATATAAATGAAAGCATTTTATACTCACCCTTCCATACTCTAGCAAACACAAATACATAGCATAATAGAAAAATATACAATAATATGACACAAACAATTCTTAATTTAAACTAGTTTTTAGGGGGTCCGTGAAGAGGCTCCTCAACCACTCCATCCATGGTGCTGCCGATTCTTCATGCATCTCTTGTTTGTGTTTCTCTCCGTTCCGAAACTCCCCCATCCCACTGGCCATGGGCATGGGGTTCTTATTGCATTTTCTTGTTGATTATGTATTAGGTTGGGGTGGGTTGATTCCTGCACATATGGACCTGGTTGAGGAGTGGTTTGATGATAATCACTAAATCATAATTTGTGGCGGTGAGTCATTGTGGTAGTTATCATAACCTTTCATCTTTGACTACTGATCTAATCAAATGTTTACAAGCATCACTATTTGTAGGTGAGTGAGTCATGTGGTAGAAAAAGGGGTGATAACCTTAAGGGGGAGTGTTTTTCACCAGCACGTTCAAATGCCCTCTCTCACTGTTGGAACCTGGATTCCTTATTCTCGGCTTGGGGAAGGGATTCCTTAGAGAATATTATGAAAGAAAAAGAAATAGTCTCTTCTCCAAAATCTTTATAAGAGGAAAAGGAATTGGAGCGTGGGAATTGCAGGCGAAAATGGGGACCATCTCCCATAAAGTGCTTGAACTTCATTTCACCTCCATGATGGGGGTGCTCGAACCTCAAACCTCTTCTTCTTCCTTTGAAGAAATTGAAATCAATCCCTCTTGTTCTCATGCAGAGAATCGAATCACCTTCTCCTTCTCTCGGCTGGAAAACGTAAAGAGGAAGAGGACCTATGGCCCATAATCACCGGATATTTACCACAAATGAACATGAAATTGGTGTGGGAAATTAATTCAAATTCCAAATTCAAATTACCAGTTGTGTTGGGAGTAGCAACTGCTGATTGTAGGAAAGGTAAATAATTAATTCGCCGTGTCGGCTGTCATCCTCGAGCGACCCGAAACATCTTCTTCGACCGACTGTTGCCTCATAGTTCTCTGTCATCGGAAGCGGATTTTTTCGTGGGCGACAAAAATTCCCGAGCGAATTGGCCACCTGGGTAGACTACTCCATTAAAATTTTACAATTTCACATACAATTACAATTACAATTACAATCTTACATACAATTACAATCACGATGCATACAATTACAATTACATTTTTAGAATTTTACAAATTTACAAACTTACAAATTTTACAATTTTAATCAAACTGAATGATGACAATATATATAATTACAATTAAAATTTTACAATTTCACAATACAACTATGTACAATTACAATTACAATTTTACAAATATTTTACATACAATTACAATTACAATTACAATTTTACATTTCTACAAACAATTAAAATTAAAATTTCAATTACAATCACGACATAATATTTAATAAATATCATGATATTAAGAATAAACATCACGATCATGATAACCATCGTACAAACATCATATTCTTAAATACACATTCAAATTCGCTTACATTATCTAATCATCGTGATTGTGATCATCTAACAAAACATAAGCATTGTATAACATCATTACAACACAAACATCAAATATACACCTCATGTCAAATAACTGCTATCACATACACATCTATCTGCAAGCACATTAAATGAACATATCTAACATGACCTAACAATATACACATCACGATGAACACCAACATGTAAATTAAGTACATAAACATGAACATAAAATACATGGACCATATATACATATACATATACATATACATCTACATCTACATCAATACTAGTACTAGTCGAGGCCTTCTCAGTTGATGGTGCAACCTCATGCTCAGATAGATGATGTGCCTGATCCAGAGGTGCTTGCTGATCAGTCGATGGTGCAGTCTACTTAGGAACTGCCTACTAATGTGTCATCGATGCTGTAACTTGCTCAATGGATGGTGTGGCCTACTCAGATGGACCTACCTGCTTAGATGGACTTGCCTGCTCAGGATCAAATGCCTGCTTAGTCGATGGACATGCCTGCTCAGTTGATGTCGTGCCTTGTCAGGACTAGGTGTATGCTGAGATGGTGCAGACTACTGAGAAGATGCATGTTGATCAGGATTGGATGCTGGCTACTCATGATCTCTGGCGTGAGGTGAAGGAGGAGGAGGTGGAGTACTAGAATGATGATCACTCCCCTCATGATCGTGATCATCAGATGAGTTGCTCTACCATGCATCTTCATGATTCCTACCACTCCTAGCCCGCGCCAGTGATCTGGAAGCTCCAACGATATAATGCATGAGGGTCATCATATCACGGGGCATGCCTCTCTAGAGCTATGTGAGCCTACGATCATCCTAAATCTCTATGATCGTAGTAGGGCAGACTCCCTCATCAACTAAGATTAGACACAGTTGGTCACCCAACTCCATCCTAAATCAAGTGTCTGGCCTACGCCGCACCCCCGCAGGTATCTACACCCGATCAGGATCAGGTTTGTCACCTTGATCCTCTGCCTTTGCAATCTCCTCATCAAATTCTACACCTGGATCATTCGGTGGGGGTAGAATCATGTCTCCAATGAATGTCCCAATATCTACAAAATATATAGTACACAACAATAATTACATAATTTAATTAAACAATTTAATAAAACAAGTTAAAGAATGTGTTAGAATAAATTTGATAATTCTAATTAATTAATTAAAACAATAAAATGAAACTATATTAATTTAAATAAAACACTAATATTACCTCTCACATCCGGTGGCTCATCCTATGTGAAGAGGATGTTGGTACACCCTCACCAATCCAAACTGGCGTACGTACATGGCACCAGAACAAACGAGTCATCATCAGCACTGGCTAGCAACTCTAGTGCATCAATAGATATCATGGTGGGAAAGTCAGACTGGCCCCTCTTGGGCATCATCTGGCCCCACATATGCATCCGTACATGCAACATCAGCTTATGAGGCTACCGAAAAAAAGTATTCCTCATCTTTGGAAGCCTCTAAAAAAATAACCAAAATAACTTTGAAGCAAAAGGGAAGGTCAACCTCCCACATAAAAACATCAATTGAATGATGTACAGAACTAAAAATCACAGACCATCTCACAAGTCATGGTGCCTGGAATAAAGAATCAATATAAAATTAAAGCAGGCAACTAATGCGTTACTCGTCACTGGTATAGTGTGAAATAGTCATTAGTAGTAGTGAGAGGCACCTCACCTCCTCTGCACCAAACAATGCAATACATAACTAACCATCAAACACCTGAAAATCTGTAGGAGAAACTATATCATCCCTAATGTATCTCTGGGAGTATGCCAATTCACTCCCTGCTGCATAGACGAAGGGGAGATCTGGGAACTAGGGAAAATCCTGCCCTCTCCTAGATAGGCCAGTGATAAAATATATGTCCTCCTCAGTGGACACGAACCACTAGCCAGGACCTACATGGAAAGCCTATCGGTGGGCATCCCACATAAAGATCAGTTGTCCCAATAACCCACTATGGCCCTTCAGGGATGTAGCCTCCTCGTAGAACTTGAGGAGGCCTACCTCCCTTAGGAGCAACTGCGTGGCTGCCATAATAGGGCGAGGGTACAAAAGTATCTCCCTCTCTCATGCCTCCCATAGTTGAATCACGTTATAATGGTCGTCCATATGTTCTTGTTATTCCCTTTGTTCTCTCCATTGACATCGTTGAATGATTCATATATTAAATACATTTTTTTTATTAAATGAGAAATTTATTTAATATACATGTATATGTGTATATATATATAATTCTTAAAAAAAAAAAAAAACAGTCGGTGTGCCCAAAAAAATAATCACGCTCCGGTACCGGTGCGTACTTTTTTATCGTGCACTGCCCTCGGTGCACATGGAAAATGTTTGCGCATCGCCAAACAAGGGAATATTTTCTACAGTGTGTTGATGAAACTATTTGCCCCAGGGCAGATAGTTTGGTCAACACACTGCTCAACAACAGTACATGGTCAATGGTGCGGTCCTATAAATGACCACACTATTGATCATGTAATGTTGTTTGGTAGGTGATGTGTTGACCTAACTATCCACCCCGGGGCAGATAGTTTGGTCAACGCACTATCCAACAACAATACATGGTCAATGGTGTGGTCTTGTAAAATATCGCACTATTGACTATGTAATGCAGTCAGGCGGGTGGTGCGCTAACCTAAATATGCACCCCTAGGCGGTTAGTTTGGTCAATGCACCCCCTCTCGACACTATTACATAGTCAACGACACGGTCGTTTAAATGACCGTACCGCCTTGTTATTTTTTAAATTAGTTATGGTGCATGTTTTCCGGTACTGCACCAGAACCTGGTGGGGTTTCCGTTAATACCGTTGGCAGTGTAGCTTGTAAATTTACAGGCAACACCATGAACGATGCTAGCGAACGGCTCGAACACATCGCATAGAAATAAATTTTAAAAATGGTTAATTTTAAGTTATTTTCAAAATTTAATCCGCTAAAAGGTTTAGTTATTGAGAAACAAGTAGATTACCTGTACATTTGCGCATCGAGGAGCCATATTTGCTATGGAATTGAAGAAACCAAAATTTCCCACCATTTTCGAAAATTCGAACTCCACACTGTGGGCAAAGGATGACAACAATGTGTGCAATGGGAGAATCGATGGTAGGGCGCCTCACACAAGACAAACTCACATCGGTGCTTGAGAGGTATCGAGCACTGAAGAAGTAAAAATGACATTTTTGCGGGCGGTAATGTTTTTTTTTTATTTAACCATTTTTCGGTGCTTGAGTTTTTGAGATGCATCGAGCGGTATTATCAATGGTTCACCATACGTCGTTACGGTGTGCTATATTATGAAGACGCACTGGGCCTATTTATACGTAGAGCACCAGTGTGTTAGAGTCTTAGACGCACCGAGTGGGTTTGTATGGAGAGCACAGTTTCTCGGTGTGCCAATTTTTAGTGTGTACCGATGCATTTTGAGTAAAACGCATCGGTGTGGTTTATGATGAGAAACACATCGAAAAAAAAACATCCACAAAAACCTGCACCCGCCAACCTCCTCTAGAGACCTCCGTTGCAAACAGATATCTAGGCTATTTTTATAAGGGATTCCTCAAAAACATCCACTAAAGGGTCTTTTCCTTGCAGTGCTATATTGTTTACAAGTATTAATTAAGGACATAAGAAGGTTGAAAGGATTGGGGTATCTCTTTAACATGGGAAAATATGCAAGTGGTTAAATATGATTATAAATTCTTTAGTAGGTTATAGCTTCACAACATGTATCTTTATGTTTCATTTGTTGAAGACCAATATGGTATACTTTGAAGAGTACAACCATTTCAAATTCACAACTAAACTAGCAATTCAACTGACAAAATTTAGTAAATAGTGTAAAAAAATAAGTTAGAATATAAAAAATACACACAAACATTTCATTAGGTTAGGAATCATGTTTATATGTTATGTTAAATTTAAATAACAATATTTTCACCTATAGGTGTAAAAAACATGCAATATTTTCTTGTTAATAACTAATATTGGGGAGATTACTTCATGGATATGATATTGGACTTATAGATGGATAACAAATGAAACAAAATTTAGATGTACAATATCCATAATGTACTATTGTAAAGGCATATAATTTTCATGTCAATAATAATTACAAATAGATAATCCATAATTACCAAACATTATTGTTATTGTAAGTGAACTAACAAGACTCAAAACATTGGCTATTGTGCTTTTCAAAAACTATAATATAGAAGAACTTTGATCATTTGAGGTAATTGCAACATTTCTTGCTTCATTTGTATTTCTAAGAAAATTAGATATGCTTCGTATCAATCTATGAGAATCAATTGAATTTTCCATCAAATCATTTTTGATACTCTCCAATACCATTTCCACTTCTCTCATGGTTGGTCTTTCTTCAGGTGAATCTTTTGAACAACTGAAACCAACATGTAGCAAAGAAAGGAGGAAATTGTATATATTATTTTCTTCAAATTCATATTCATCCACCTCTTAAAAAAAAATCACCAGTTACCTCCTTCACTCTATTTGGAAATGCAAGGCTCACCCACTTGTGCAAATTTAGCTCTCCAACAAACATGTCACTAGTTGGTCGCTTTCTAGTAAGTATTTCTAATAACAAAATACCAAAGTTATAAACATCTCCTTTTGTGGAAATTTCCATTCCCAATCCATACTCTACATTAATAATAATAATAATAATAATAATAATAAAATTAAAAAAAAATCATTAAATTTTACTTAACCAATCATATAATACAAAACTAATACTGAGAAAAGACAAGTGAAAGTATTGTTTTAAAAGCCATACCTAGGGAAATGTAGCCCATTGGTCCTTTCAAAGCAAGTGATGATGTAAGTGAATCAGTTGAGGTTTCCATATTATAGGTTGTATATTTTAAATGTAGGGGAAGTTTCCAGATATAAACTTGGGAAAACATTAAACAATTTAAAGAGCTAACTATAATCAAATGAACTCAAGTATAAAACACTAAAATTTTTAAAGAGTTAACTATACTCAAATGAACTCAAGTATAAAATTTAATAAGGGCTTTATAATATGTGTTAAGCTATGAATTTATGGCATTTTCCATGTGCTTATAATCGATTTATTGTGCCTAGAAATTAATTTCTTAAGCATGGTTGACATCTCTAATATTGGTCCAATTGCATTCATAATGCAAGTGCTCCAATGGGATTTGATGCGCCTTTTTAAAATGATTTACAAGTTATATAAAATATGGCATGGAATTACATATGCACCACCATATGTGGCAACATGTGTTTCCTAAGACGTGATGGCTATGCAAGGGCATAAGCTAAATTGTGATGACTATGCAAGGGAATGTGTCAAATTTGTATGCTAGAGGTATGCTAAAATAATTTCCCAAATGTATGCCCATTGGAACAAATGTTAAACCAAAATTTAAAATGGAATATTTGAAGTGAATATGATCTAGGGCGTGCCTTCCAACATGGATTTTGATTTGACACTAATATGGGAAACGAGGAATGGTGGAATCATGTGGAAGCACAAGGAAAGTCAAGTAGACATTTATTGGTGGTATCAAATCAATGGCCAGGTTGTTTTGGCCAATCCAAATGAATCTCAACAACAATGGAGAGGTGTCACATACCCATTGTATTGGCCCAAACCCCTCCATAAGGACCCTTGAGAGAATTAACCCCTATCCATTTTAAAATTTCCAATACACCCTTTTGACCGTTGATAATTTCTAGAGACATCAAAGCATACGATGTGGAAAGTCCATTTGAGATAGCATCAAGGTATGTATTTTTGAACAGCTAAAGAGGAATGTGTGTGGGTTCACCTATGATTTTATATGTTAGAAATATAAACATAATGTATTATATATTTATAATGTCATGATAATATGTATATATTATTAATAGTTAATTAAATTAATTCATAATTTTATTCATTCAAGTATGCATAAAGTAAGTTAACTAGAGTCAATGGATGATACAACAGGGTTAGGTGGCCCTGGTACTGATAAGGAACCACCCCAAACTGAGATGTGGAACTAGGGTGCCATGTCATTTGCCACATGTTAGTGATACAATCATGTTGACATGACACTAGTACAAAATATTCCAAGGGCCATATCTCGGTGCTCTAAGCCCAGAATGAGATGGAATTTACATCATTGAAATATCTTGATGTGTAGAAGACAATGGTTGCCTTATAAATGGGGTTTGAATTTAGTAAAGGAAGCAAAAAAGTTATAACCACGCCTCCTCAAGGTGACTTTAGGGGTTGGGTGTGTTACAAATCTATACTATGTTATATTAATGTTAAAGAAGTAAACATCTGTCCATTTTAATGATAATAATTCTCTATCAAAAAGATTATATGCATTCTCTCATCCAAATATATATTTGTTGTTTGACATTATATCAAGAACTAATCAATTATAAATTGCATCTCAATTAGATAGCCAAGTGGAATAGAAGTAGCAAATACATAAAATTATGTATTTCCCAAGGAATAAGTGCCACATTATTATGTGAATTGTGTCCCTTTTCAAAATTTTTAAGTGGGTTAAGCTTAAGTCTTACTATTTATAATTATATCCTCATTTCTCAATAGAGAGTGGTTAACAACCATATATGTGTAGCTCATTGCATTACAACAAGAATCAATCATGGTTTTTCCTTAGCATTTTGTTGTTGGTTTTGCAATAGAAGACATGGGTGGTCATATTTTTTTTATGGATTAATTAGAGGAAATCATTTAGAGTAAGCCTCCCACTTGTGCCTCAATGATAAAAGGAAGAAAGAAAAAAGTCACATCCATAATAATACTCAACCATGTTATATTTGTGCAAAACTATTCATAGTAATAGGAATGTGTTCAACATAGAGATGCATGTAACAAGCTTATATCCCTTTCTCAAAAATGAAATTATGTGTTCCCATGCAAATATTGTGTAGCCCCTAAGATTTAACATATAACATTTCAATCAACAATAATAAAGAGTTGACATTTTGTGTTTACTATGACCTTTTAACAAAGAAAGGTGAAAAAACATTCTATGATATTGATGCTATGCCCAAGGTGAAGGAAGGAACATGGAGTAAGGAATTGTAGTGAAATATTAGGAGGATTAATAAGGAAATAAACCATGACATTCTTGAGCACAATAAATTACTTATCATGAAAATTTCTTCTCTTTCTATAGTGGTTAAATCTTTTCAATGACTAGGCCCAAGCTTGTTAGGGACAGAAAAACATGTTTTAAAAGGTGATAGCATGAACAAATCAGTGACTAAGGAAACTCCTAGATCTTTAACCATGGGATTAGATGCCCATGAAATATATCAATATAACACAATTATATCATCATTAGGTTCCCTTGGTAGGATGTCATTTGCTCCAACATAAGGACTTTAGACAAGGAGAAGATGATTTGGAGTGACTAAAAGTTCTAGTCATGTGGATGAACAATATAGTAGATGTAGGGGTTTTAAAAAGGAAAATAGTGATAAGGGTGTTGGGAGTAATGATGATGAAAAATAAGAGACATATCCTATTCAAACTCCAAATATACCAAATGACTTAGTTTTTAACAATAAATCAACCTTAAACTCCTGTGGTTGTTGTTGTTGTTTGCAGAAACCAGATCATCCATAGTTCCATAAAACAGATGTCGACGTTTCGAATCCTTACGTGGATCCATCTTCAGGACGAGAAATTTGAATTAAGGAAGAAAGAAGGTCGCAGGAAGGTATAAATGGTGAAGGCCAAAGGATATGAAAAGAGGAGCCGACACTAAGATAGCTAATTAAAAATATTTTTTATAATATTATAATAATTTAATTAAAATTTTTAAATCAAATTAATCTCTAAGCTTAAAATAATAAGACATCAAAATATTTATTTAATTATTATTAATGAATTAAAGCTAATTCTAACCCCCAAAAAAAAAAAAAAAACACCTAAAAAATCTAATATCTAAAAAAGATTCAATTAGTCTAAGAATAGTTAATGGGAGGAAAAAACAAGATTTTTTATTTAACCTAAATATATGCTACTAAATGAGTTATAATCAAATTTTATTAATTAACCCTAAAAAATAAACCAACTATTTAATTAATTCATATATATATATATATATATATATATAAAACCTATAATAACCAAACAAACCCTACTATGCGCTAATTCTAAAAATAATTATTAATCAAATATTTCTTTTAATTCATTAACCTTAAAAAACTAAAACTTAAAAATGAGCATCCTAAATTATTATAATCCTCTAACTCATAATAAATAATAATTAATTAATTAATTATTATGAGTAAGTGGCAATTTTTTACTAAAAAATTTTTACTAACAAGAATTTTAATCTTATTAATTCTCCACATTTAATTCCTAAAGAATTTTTTAATATTAAAACTTAATAAAGAGAACCACTAAATATTAAAAACACCTAACTCATAATGAGTAATAATTAATTAATTTTTATTAATAGAATAAAAATTAATTAATGAAATTAATAATTATGAGTAAGAGGCAAACTTTATAATTTACTAACTAGATTTTCAATAATAAAGTGAACCATTTACTAATTCTCTTTTACTCATAATAAATAATAATTAATTATTATGAGTAAGTGGCATAATGAGAGTATTTCTGAGTTGCCACAACCCTAAACTATAAGACTAAAAGGAGGAAGAAGAATACCTGCAACATTATACCTTGGATGAGGACGAGCCTAGGGAGAAAATCTGTCTAATAAGTAGTCGCCAACTATCACTAATCTCATAACCACCGTCCCTGTTGATGTTGTGTGGGTGTTTTATAATTTCCAGTGCTTCTCTAATCTTACATCTCTAATGGTGTTCCTCCCTTGCAATAATTCTAGCATCCTCAAGGCGCAAGTGATGTTTTGATTTTGAAGAGTGATCAGCAAGAGCCGAGGTTCGTGATTGTTCATGTTTAATATCAGCACCATGTTCTTTCAGACGCTTCTGCAAAGAGCGCCATGTTTCACCAATGTAACACTTCCCACAAGAACAATCAATCTTGTAAACACCTTTGAGCTGACCTTCACTAATGCTATCTTTAACTGAGCGCATCTTTTGTCTAATGGTGCCTACTGTTAGGAATCTGTAATTTTAGCAGATTGGTGAGACTAAAAATGCATAAAAAACATCGTTTCAACCAACTTTGGGATTCTAGGATCTAGGCCTCCTGAATCCGGAGAGGGATCTCTCCAGTGAGTTCAAAGATGGATTTGTCTTTGAAGTTTGGGGTAATGATATTAGGCTAGTTATTAAGGCCAAGGGTTTGTTTGTTTTTTGGATGGTTGAGCATGATTACTGTTTGAGGTGAAAAGTCCTGAATGCAAAGAGTTTCAAAAGTGAGAAGTTGCAAGCAAACAGAGTAAGTTTCGGCCAAGATGATAGATAATTGCAGGTTTTAGTTCATTGGGCGATGGAGTCATAATAGGATTTAATTGGGATAGAAAGAGGCAAGAGTGGTCCATGGGGCAAGTCATCTATGTATAAGGATCTCTTTGGAGTTTGATTTATGGAATGGAATGGTACAACAAGAAAGGGAATTCAACAGATGAAGAACAAAGAGCAGCCCAGGCTCTAGTAAGTACTTTGAAACTAGCCAGCCTTTGACCAAGATCTTGAGAATGACATGAAAGAAAACTAGGATGTGGTAAGTACTTTGAAACTAGCCAACCTTTGATACACTTCCAATAGAAAACATACAAAAACAAAGGGAAACTTGAAGGCAACCGTTGGAGTTGAAACTAGCGGGCCGGGCTCACCACAAATCCTCTCCTAGCTCTTCTTTACTTGGTTACTTTCAAGACAATCACAAAGATAACACAGAATGGCCTAAGATTTGGTAAGTACTTTGAAACTAGCCAGCTTTTAACACATTCCAAGGGAAACATTCAGATAGTTGTGGAAATAAAACTGGGACCAGGGCTCACCATATCTTCCTCAGTTTATCTTCACTTAACATATACTGAAAATAACATTGCAGAATAACATTCAACTAAGACAATAAGACGAGGGAACACCAACATTCCTATGCTTAGACTGAATTAAATCATTCTTCAATAACACAGATTGGAAGAAAAAATTCAGATAAAGATTTTCAGTCAGAGAAGGTTACTGATATACAGTAGGTCCTAACCCTATGCATGCTGTTCTTTATAAGAGAAAATGAAACACAGTGAAAACATAAATAAAATAACAAGTTACAATGAGAAAAACATCACCATCAACATAGACCAGGATCCCATAAATCAGCTTGTATTGATGCTCCAAACCAGTTACAGCTTCAAGTCCAATGCTTTAGTTTAGCATTCATCTACACATCTTAGCCTAACCTATCTTTCACAAGCAGAGCTCCAAGAGCCAGTGAACACTATTTACAATCAGAAGTCTCCAGCTCAGCTACATTACAATGTTCAGCAATCAACAATCAACAACCAACCCCTCACTCATCTTCTACAGAAGTATATATAGAAGAATGAGGAGGTGAGATCTGATAAAAGATCTCCAATTACAATTTAATACAGACTTAAATGGCTTCTCGGCCTTTGAGGGGCTCGATGAAGAAATTTACATAGGTGTTCTCTGTATTAAATGATTTACATTAAAATTAAGCTCAGTGGGAGCTTTCTTTGACTTTCGTGGCTTTGTGTCATGTTGGAGTAACACTCTAGATATTTTTTCATTGAGTTCCTGGCAGAATTTACCCTTTGACTGTGTTGTGAGGCAGATATTTGATCCTAAATAATAACTTCGGCCTCTGATTGAATACTTTGAGGCACAGGTGGCATTTTGGTAGCTGGGAGGAATCAATTTGCCTCAGATGTGGTGGTGGGGGCTTTTCTGTTTGATAAAACACTTTGATTTTTCCTTTAAAGTGTGTTTTAATCTGGGGATTAGGCTTTTGATAAAAATTCTTGGCCGTGATCCCCGCAAAATCTGTCTTTAATCTTCTGTCCTGGTACAATTTATCTTCGGCACTGATACTCTTTGACTGGGCCTGATTCATGGTGTTTTTTGCTGGTGTGCAGAGCTGCGCAGGGTTATACGGCATCAATGCCTCATGAAACACTGATGAAAATGTGGATTTAACACCTGTGAATGATTTCCCTTAGTGAATCGAAGGCGGGAGGATCGTCACCCTCTTCTTTCGAATTTTCTTCAGACGTAGCGGAGAAATATTTTAACCCTGCAAAATACAAAAAAATTATTATAAAATCCTGCATATATAGGTTTATTGCTACAGAGGACGTGTGGAGAGAACGTGGCCATTGGATGGCATCATCCAACGGTCAGGATCGATCGGGAGAGATCGTGGAACGAGCGGAAAAAATGTTCAATCTGGGCCGTCGATCGCGCAGAGATCGACGGTCGGGAGCAAAGGTTGAAAGTCAAACGGAGAGAAATTGGGCGATGAAACGTGGACCGTCAATCTATAGATCAGATCGACGGTGGAGGTTGATTTAATGTCGCGTCGTGGCCCGGTTAAACATCGAGCATCTTGGGCAGGCAATCACCGTCGGATGGATGGCCGCAGATCAGACGGCTGTCGTGCATATCGCTGCACGTCCTCGTCCGAACGTTAAACCCATGAATTTACTCTTAGATAACACATAAAGCAGAAAACATCAAAGGTAGGGAGAGCACGAACATAGGGCACCTAACAAGGGTGAATCCTATGCTATACTTCTGTTGCCTACCAGAAGAACATGAAACAACATGAAAATGTAAATAACAGAGTTAAGAAAAACATCACCAATAGTAATAGACTAGGATCTTGTGAAATGTGCTTTGATTAATTGATGCAAAACCAGTCATGTACAACAAGCTCAATGGCTAATACAGTCCAGACTTTCTCCTCCCAGCCTATTACATACAACTACTCTGCAATTTCCTCCCAAGACTGTTCTAACAGTCACGAGTGAATCCCACTAACAGCAGATGCCTAGCAAGGCAACAACAACCTTTTCAATTCGTTCTCAGGGATCTTTTATAGGAGAAAAAGAGCAGAAGATGGTAGGTGAAGAATTGAACGAAGAATTAACGCTCAGAAGAGGAGGAAAACTGCAACCCATACTGCTTTAGGTCTGTGCATTTACTTCTGGTGTTATGGCTGCAGCGTTAATGCCATTTTCTGTTGACTGGAAAAAATGGTGAACTAATGATGTTAGGGTCGACCATACCGTGCAACAAATGCTTCTGATGGTGTAGGACTGCTGAAAGGGTGTAGATCTTCATTTGGACGCAATGTAGACTGAATATTGATGTGTACTGTGTCCTTTCATGGAAGAACTCTCTGCTGATACGGAAACCCTGATAATATAATATCTTTGTGCATTGGATCGTCCTAGAGATCCACGGGGTCTTCAAACCGATGCTTTGCCTTTCAATCTTCAAATTAAAGCCCAAGATCTTCATAACCTGGCTTTAATTTCCCTTTTCTCTGCGCCGATACACTTTGCCGCTCCATTTTATTCTGACAGGGTAGCTCGATCTTTAATGGTGATGAGAGATTTCCAGAGTTCGGAAATCCACTTTCTTTAATGCAACTCCTGTCAGCAGCTTTCTTTGACTTCCTTTAACTGTACCAGCTCTTCAGATTTAATTTCGCCTGCGCAGCTTGCCGTGTAAGACCATGGTGGTCTTCGACCTTTAGAACCCCTACAAGACAACCAACTGTGAGGAAAATGATCATGGCGGATGATGGGGGAGGCGGAGACACACTATGAATGGATAGATCAGACGTGCAGACGAAGATCTGGGATGGAACCGCGACGAGATGGTGAACCGAACTCTGGTGGAGGATTAGTGATTCGCAGGGTGAAAACATACGAAAAAAATTAAAAACACGAGCCTCGGACGCTTTTATGCAATGGAATGAGGAACTGTACGGAAGGCGCACGTGGAGTGATGTGGCAGAACTGAAACGGTGGACGGGTGACGTGGAGGCCTGGGGACAATCGTAATGGTTAACAATGAATAGGGAGATCCGGACCGTCGATTGGGTGAAGATCGATGACGGAGAACAACGTATAGTGGGCCATGGGGGCGAGGGACAACAGGTTAAACACCGCGCAGGTTCGAGGTATGAGCGCCGTTGGATAAGGGCTTAAAGATCTGACGGTCCATATAAATTTCGCTGGGCGTCCATTGACCGAACAATAACGCGCGGGCGATGGGCCACATGTACGGCGGAGACGGGTTAACGAGCGTGCAGCTTTGGGAGTTGGCAACCGTCGGATGAGGGGCCAAGATTGGACGGTGCACGTTAATTCCGCTGGCCATCCTTTGACCGAACGTTAATGCGCGGACAACAGGCGGTTTTCTCCCCGTACAGTGGACGCGTGTTAGTTAATGAGTGGGATCGCTCGGCGATGGAGGAAAACCGCTCAGCGCGCGAGGGTGGTGCGGGAATTACCGGCGGGTTTGGAGGATGACGTCAGGCAGGCGGGGACCACAGATCTCGGGAGTGCTCCACGCCGATGGATTAGATTTCCGCGGACGGTCGAGATCTGTTGGTCAACCGAAATATATTAAAACCTGAAAGTGTGCATTAACAAAGGTTTTCAAAGGAAAATCGCGTGGAGAAAGGTCTGAGTGAAGGGTCACGGCGACAGGTTCTATGGAGGAAAAGGGGCGCGGGATTAAGGCTAAGGGGGCTTAGGCCTTCAATAATGTGGGAAATGGGTTTTTGGGCCATTTAAGTGGATTTCAAAGCCTAGGGGGAGGAACGGTAGAGGGGTAAAGGGGAATTACGACCAACAAAGGGTAAAGGGAGAATGCAAAGGGGATTTTGGGGAGATTAGAGGGTAAAAAGGGGGAATAGAAGGGGGGACAAGGGGAAATAAAAAGGAGGCTAGAAGAAGATGAAATAAGAGGAAAAAGGGGGCCTTCGGGCATTTCTTCACTAACAGAGAGGCTTAATGAGGAGAATCCGCAGAGGGGATTTCATCAAAGGATGAAAGGCACATGGAGGCTTCAAGGAGACTGTGTTTTCAGAGGAAATGCATTCCTTAAAGACTCAACAATGAATTAGCCCCCTATTTGCTTGTCAAAAATTTCATAGGGGGGCTAACAATGGCTCCACATGGGGATGGCTTCTTCTTGAAGGAGTCAAGAATTCAGAAAATGATCTCTTGGTGTAGGCCAGATGCCTACTGCTTGAGCCATCCTTTTCTTTCCTTGATCAGCTGCCACAACTCATGAAGACAACATATTAGTAGTAAAATTCTCCAAACAACTACCTACCCACACTATAGTCCTATCATTTTTTCTTCTTGGGTGCATTTGGACTTGCAGACCCTTTACATCATCAATTTTTACAAACAGGAAAAAATAAACCTATTATAAATCTACCCTTATTGCTCCATGAGGCCATATTAGACTGTTGGCCTCATACAATTCTCTACCTAAACTACTACCTGCTAGGATTAGACTGTCTAGCAGGTTTCTTCACCTACATTCTAAAACAGAAAATGAAATAACTAACTACATGCCCATAGACTGAGCTTTATTGAGCTCTTCCTACCTACCCTACCCTAACTGAAATATTTACAGGTCTAGCTTACAAACATGGTCTTCCAATGTAACCAGTCCTTCAAGTGATCCCATGAATGGTCCTTCTTGCTCAACTCTTTGAGCATGCTAGATAGGCAGGGCAGCTCCCACTCTTTTCGTTCAAAAATAGTAGCTTTGAAAAAATATCTTTGTGTCTGTAACATGCTGCTGAGGAAAACCTTTGATCCTTCTTCAAATGTCTGCAGGAAATGTGCATAAGGATCATGAAAAGATACCTGGTTGTGAATGGCTGGCAGGCTAGCTCCGACCAGGGTCTCTTCTCCTTCCGCTGGATCAAGAAGGAGACTCTCTTAAGAGAGAGAATATCCCTCATCTTCTGAACTGGAGGAATCATCGTATATGGCAGTGTTGTCCTCCTGGAGCTCTGATATGTTCTGCTCTGGTGTGCTGAGCTCTGTGAAGAGATCCATGTGTTCTTGAGCAGGGGTGTATTCCTTTGCTTCCTCTTTTTCTAGAGTAAGCTCTTTGCTCTCATTCTGCTCTAGAACCTCTTCTTTGCTTTCCTCCTCATCTTCTGAAAGGAAAGACTGCTGGCCTCCGATCTCATGACACTCTTCACTGATGCTTTCATGACTTTCCCCATCAGTGTCTGTTACACTGAAAACTGTCACCTTGACATTTTACCATGAGTATGAGCTTATCATTACTCATACTTCCTCCTTTTGCAAGTCCAATATACCAGCTCCTCATGTCAAGCTTCAAAATCAGTGAAAAATCCCTAAAATCCCCTAAGAATTGGTATCGCACTTTCTCTATGCATTCCCTGCGGTCTCGCACCTAAATATCAGCCTGCCTGCGGAACCATACCGCACGTTCTTTGTGTAATGGGTGCGGACCTCTGTAAAACATAAAAAGGCGAGAAAATGAAGATAAAAAGTGAATTCCAGGTGAATTCTAGAAGATTCTAGACGGGAATTTTCGGGAATGGATATGCTTTGAAGAGGTTCATGCATCCCTCACTTAATGGAGCTAACCCCTTGATGTAAGGAGCTTATCCCTTTGAAGGAGGATTCTATCCCTTCATATTTGGAACAAGAAACCTCCTCTTTTCTACTATAAAAAGAGGCCTTGGGTAGCCTCAAAGGGAGTTCAAGCTTATGAGATTTGAAGTTAAATGCTGTTGAGATTCAGACTTAGTTAACTAAGACTTTCTGTGAGGTTAAATCACTCATCTTCATTTGTCTTAGTTCAAAGAGTGCAATGCTTGTCAAAGTAGAGGAGATTCCTGCTTCGGACCCCGGGAGGACCTGCACAACATCAAGGCACAGGTTGTAAAGGTTTTCTATCTTTGAAATTAATACAAATATACTCATTTCTCTCATTAAACTGTCAATTCATGGTTTATTTCATAAATTCCTTGATCATTATGATAAGTATGATTTGTAATAATGTCTATACAGGTGCTGCTTAATCTTTTTGCTTGTTTGTGATTGCAGATATACGAGGAACGTTCTTTCAGTGCACGGGAAGGACTTCAACAAAATCAAGAAAGCGTTGGACATAAGGTAGGCCTTACACCCGTATAGTGTTTTTATAAATCTTATATGCTTAGAGAGAGATTAGTATAATTGGTTGTTTGTTGCTAGTTACCTTTTGTACTAGAGAGATCGGTCTTGTCCGCAAGACGGATTAATCTACACAACAAAATGGCGACTCCGCTGGGGATGAACTTGTTTGTTCTTGGTTCTCTTTGATTTTTGACTTGAGAAAACGTTTTTTCTGGTTTTTGATTAATTCACATCTGTCTGGGTACTTTAGATTTTTTCTGTTTTTGAAAATTTAGAAGTGTTTTGAGTTTTTCTATAATTTTTTCTAGGACCGCACTCTGCATAAATTTGACAGTGCGGGAAGTTTCGCACGTTCTTTACAGAACACAGTGCGGGACCACACCTGTCAACACTGCTTACATGCGGACCCTGTAAAAATTTTAGAAAATTTCTAGGTTTCTTTTTCTGGTTAATTTTTAGATCTTTGGTTTCTGCCCAGACTGGTTATTGTGTCTATCAAGAATTCATTGTGTATGAACTCCAACAGTGTTAGTGTTTTGAATGATTTTCTAGGAGATTTTGCCAATTGGATTATTTTTCCTGCTTGGTCTTTGTAGTGATTCAAACTTTTGACAATTTGCAGTATCTCAGATTACATTGATCTCTTTTTGTCTTTTGAATCTGACCTTATTTTGGAAACATCCTATGTTGAGAAATTAAGCCTTTTGATTTCTTTGCAAATCTTCGAAAGAACTTGCTTTAAAGTTTTGAATTTCATTTATCCTTTGAGTGTTTTTAAGAAAAAACATATTTTGAGTGTTTTAATCTGTTTTTTATCTGAACGAATAGATTCTTAGTTTGCTGAACAACTAAGAGAAACATTCATAAAAATCTAAAAAGCTTCTACTCAATCTAGATCATATATCTTAAGATTAGATTTTGTAGTTTTGATTAGTTTTAGTTTTGTAGATTTCTTTCGAAAGAGAATTTTTTGGTAGCTTCTTGTTTGGAAAAGAAAAGAGTTTTCGTGTGAGCTTTGATAGTTTATTGAAAAGACAAAATAGTTTCTTTCAATTAGTTTTCATGTTTGAAGAAGGAATTTAAAGGTTGCATTCCCTAACTCTTCTTTAGATAGAAAGTTCATTGAAAGAAAAAAGAATTGAATATCATCATAGGTGAATTTTAGTGTTTTTGGAAGTCGAGTCTTCACATCATACAAAGTTTCATTTCCACACCCTTTTGAATTAAGAAACAGCTCTTAAAAGTAACGCTTAAATAAAATTCATCTAGTAATCTTTTTATTTCTAGGGCTCTCATCACCAACATAGCTTTGGCTAGTATCTTGGAGTAGGGAGTAATTAACTCTCCAAGATAGATAAAACAAACAAGTAGATATATCTTGTGGTAGGAAGAATTCCAGTTGTTGCATGTATGCTCTGGGAAGCTCCTCTTAAAGGAGTTAAGCACGAGATCATATCTGAACCAGTGGGGTAATCAATCCTTTCTCATTGGGAACGATAGAAGATATACACGTATTAAAAACGGTAAACCTCGGATAGACCATTGTCGAGGAGCCAGGGGTCACTTGTCGGTAAACCTTGGATTTTGTTCAAGGAGCCTTCAAGGGGATTGAGCTTTGTTACTCTGCCCTTGCGTGTGTATCGGATCGTAGACTGTTCCCCTAGGTATATTTGTTTCAGTTGGTAACCTTAGAGGCCATAATATTTAGGATTCTTTCCTAAGGTAATGGTGGAGGGAAGATCCCACTGTACCTGGAACAGACGTCGACTAGACTCACTTGGACTCTCTGGGGGGTTATCTTCACTCGAGATGGTTATGTGAAGAAACTTGTGCCAGTCTGTTTCATTAAGCAGGTTGTCGGGGTAACTGTTCCAACCGCCCTTTTCGTGTTAAAACTCTACTAAGTTGGATTTCATCACCAACTAGTGATTTTAGTATAGAAAGTTACTTGTTTGTGTGTGGTTTGAACTCTTAGATTTTTTAAGCGAGTGATTCAATTGTTTGTTTCTTAGAGACTTTAGGTGTTTTCATTGAAATTTTTCTTTTTTTGCGTGTGATTAGATAATTTTTCATCGTGGCGGAATTGCCGAGACAATCCTGGAGAATACAAGGGAAACCCCCTGAATTTACACCAGGTCATCTTGAAGGGCTTCGAGCTCTGGTACCACACAGTAGCCGTAGACTTAGATCAACAGAAGTTGAAACCTCTGCTATTGTAATACATCCTGATCATCAAATTCCTACAACAGAATATATTCAGGAACCGATTTCAGTTTCTGAAGTCACTGAAAATATTTCTCCTTCTGGTGAATTATCTGACGAACCTGAAATCTCTGAACCTAAAACTGAATCTTCTGTGTTAGAAACGTCCTCAGGATTTATCTCACCAAATTCTAGCGATCCAGGTTCACCTAGGGTAAGAAATATTATTACTGAAAATATTCCCTCTGGACTAATTTCTATAGAAGAACTTACTAATCCAGACGAAGACATATCTCTTCCCAACTCCCCTCAATCGTTAAATCTTAGGGAGCGTGAATCTATTTTCTACAGCCCTATTCGAACTAATCCATGGTATCTCTCTTTAACTGATTTTTTAGAGAATCCGGGTCTTGCTTTTTATCCACCTCGAGTTCCATTTCATCCTACACCCAGAGGTTATTATCCGTCATCTATTATGGCTGGAGAGTCATCCATGTTTTCGCAAACGCCTGAATCTTTTTTACATGGTGGTCCTTCTGTTCCTTCGGGATATCAGCCTTTGTCTGGTACTTTCTCAGGAGCAGCTCCTCAACCTATCGAAAATATGTTATCATCTAGTCTTGATAGACTTAAAATTGAAACGTCGAACGCAGAGCAAGTTTTTATGATGTCTGGTAACATTCCTAATCCTCAAGCTCAAGGCAGTCAGTTTCCTTCTGGGGGTCAACCTCAGGGAACTCAGTTACCGCCTGGGGGGCAACCTCAGGGTAGTCAATTACCGCCTAGGGGGCAACCTCAAGGTAGTCAGTTACCACTCGGGGCACAACCTCAAGGTAGCTTTTTCCCAGGACAACCTGTGGATCCATATTATTTTGGGGGCAACCCCAAGGACAGTACATACCTCAAGGTTACCAACCTCAAGGACAGTACATTCCTCAAGGTCAACCCCAAACTCAATATGCTCCTCAGGGTCCTCAACAACCCCAACTTCAGTACGCACCTCAAGGTTATCAACCTCAAGGGCAGTACCCAATGCAAGGTTACCAACAGCCTTCTGGTCAACCTTCTGTTCAAGGAGCCGGAACTTTACCTTATTATCAACCCTACGTTCAACTAGGTTTTGGTCCTTACGTTCAACCTTCTACGGGACAATACCCCGGAATGATGGTGTGGGATCCGTCCCAATATCAACAGCCTTTGCAGCCTACTGTGCAGTTACCTTATCAACCTGGTCAGCCATTGGTTTCTGGTTCAACTCAGCAACCTGTTCAGCCAGCTATTCAAACTCCTGCACCTAGTTCTGTTCAGCAGGCTAGGCCTAGTACACCTCAGACTCCGCCCCAAACTGCTGCAACTGCTGCAACGTCTGTTCAACCTTTTACACCTGTTTCTGGAGTGTTTGTAGCCCCGAGTTCGGCTATCCCTGTATCTGTGCAAATCCCTCAAGTCTCTGTACCTCAGTCAGCACCCTCAGTTCAGACTACAGTTCAGATGCCTGCAGGACAAGCCGGTACAAGTACAGTTGTTACAAGTCAACCTCAATTTACTTATCAATCGTACCAAGGACAGCCGCAATTCGGTCCCTATGTTCAGAATCCAAGCTATCAACCATACCCTGGTTATACTTATCAACAACCTCAGTATGGTCCGATTCATCCTGGTTATCCAGGAGGATATACGATACCTAATGCTAATCCGATTCCTAGTTATCCTAGGTATCCACCTCCTGGATCTGCTTTGGCTTCTCAAGGTTTTCGTGACCCTAACCGTCAATTACCGTTCATCGCAACTTTGGACTTACCTGATTTGACGCGCCTTACAAATGATCCTATTTTTTATTATCAGAACTGGCCGTCAATGCCTCATAAGTTTCCCAGTGATATACCAAAGTTTGAAGGTAAGTCAGGAGAAGATCCATCCAATCATGTTATGACTTATCACCTTTGGTGTGCATCTAATTCGATTATTGATGATTCGATTCGCTTACGTCTTTTTCAAAGGACACTCATAGGTCTTGCAGCCAAATGGTACATTGAGTTGCCACGAGGCTCGTTTCATAATTTCAGTCAGTTAGCAACGTCTTTCTTAACTCATTTCCAGTTGCTTGTCAGATACGACAATGGCACAGAATTATTAACTTCACTAAAACAATCTACGTCCACGTATATTTCTGATCATATTCATGAGTGGCGACGTAGACGACGTTTGGTGAAGGTTTATATTCCGGATCAAATTTTGGCAGAATGGTTTGTGAAATCATTACTGCCCCAGATCACTGAAGATGTAGCTAAGGCTGGTGTTGTTACTGAAGAGCAAGTAATTGCTCAGGCTCAGTACCTTGACCTCGTTTATACGCAGTCAGGTACTCTACATGAAAAAATTCCTGATTTACCCAAACAAGGTCAAATAGTTGCTGCTCCTTCAGGGTCTCATGCCGCTGACGGTATGATTGGTAAAATTAGTTCTAAAAGTAAGAAGAAATCCTCAAAGAATTCTTCTCCAATTATAACTTTACCTGATTCCCCGAAAGGAGAATCCTCTCAAGAAATTTCTGCCGATATTCATGTCGTCGAAACATCTACGGCAAAATCAAAATCCGGTGGTAAAAAGAAGGGGAGGAACAAAAACAAAAAGAATTCGAAGGAAAAAACAGATAAAGAAGAATCCAATGACGAGAAACGTAAACCTCGCTATCCTTGTTTCATTTGTGAACAAGATCATTTCACAAAAGAATGTCCATATCGAGAGGAGGTTACGAAACTCGTTAAAGGATCACAACAACCTGCTGTCTTGAAGGATCCATTTCCAATCCAAGATAGTAAGATGATTGGTTCTTCCTCGACCACTTTAGAAGAGCCTATTATGATGATGTCTCATGTAAAGGTTGCGACGCGAGCGCAAGATTACAGTTCTAAGAATCCCGTCGATGGCAAAGAAGGAGAGTCTTCTAATGCCAACACATCAAATACAACTCCTCCTGTATCCGGTCCGCTACAGATCGAGAAACAAAATCCAGACTTGATAATTAAACCGCCTGCTAAAGGTGTTCTTCGTAAATCAGCTTTCAATCCACATGCGAGAGCTGCTCAGAATTACAACATTGTTGAAGATTTAGCTGTTTCTCCTTCAGCAATGTCGGCTTTGGAAGTGCTGCAATCGTGTCCAGCACAACGTAAATTATTATTGTCTGCCATAGGAGCTGTTGATGTTCAGGATTCTAACCTTATAATCTTCGATTTAGAAACTAGTACACTGCGTCTTCCTCACCAAATGGCTTTCCAGATTCCAGTGTTAGTCAAAAACAGACCTATTTTTCGGACTGTGATTGATGAGGGAGCTTCAACGTGTATTATGTCGCGTCAGTGTTGGAAATCTCTTGGTTCTCCTACACTTAACCAATCTCCGACGATTCTAAAAGCTTTTGATGGTCGAGGTTTTCAACCTTATGGTATTTTGCAAGATTTACCCATAGGGGTTGAAGGAAAAATCGTTAATCTAGATGTGGAAGTGGTTGATGCCCCTCTAGATTACAACCTTCTACTGGGTCGTAGTTGGTCTTATGCTATGACTGCTGTTGTCTCTTCGGTCTTTCGACTCATAAAATTTCCACACCAAGGAAAGATCGTAACAATAGATTAGTTAAATTATTTTTCGTCCGACCCAGCCTCTACAGAAACAATCCAGCATGTTGGTAAAACGACTATCCCTTATAAGGATGTTGGAGTAGGTTTGGTTAAAGATTCTGGTTTACTAGGAACTTTTTCCTTTCCTCCTCCTAACGTATCACCTTCTACTGCAACTATTCATATGATTTCGTCAGACACAATTATGTTTGATGATCCTTGGATTCTTCCTTCCGAATCCGAGATAGACTCATTTGATGACGTGATGCCTTTGAGTCCATTTGAGAGTGCGTACCAGGCTTTACAGTCTTTTTCCGACCCCTTTTCAACCAAAGTTGATCCAATGAATGGGATCCAAGAGGAATCACGTTCTATATCTAGTTCAGTAACAACAACATTTCCTGAAATTGTTCATACAGATGAGCAAATTCGTGAGTTTTTGTCTGTTGATGATTTACCATGGGAAGATCTCCATCACCGATCTTCATTTTTACCTGAATTAGATCATTTTGAAAATGATTTCGCTTCAATTTTTACTGCTGAATATGCCAAGGAACCTCAGAATCCATTGCAAAATCCTGATTCTGAGTTAAATTTGGAAAATATATCTAGAACGGTTCCAATTGACATTTCAGTAAAACCAGGAATTATTGAAAACATTCATATAGGTGCTTGTTGTTCAAATGAAGAAATTCAAATTTATAAAACCCTATTTCAAGAATTCCGTGACGTGTTTGCCTGGTCTTATGAAGAAATGCCAAGAATTGATCCATCGATCGTGGTTCATGAAATTAAGACTTACCCGGATGCTAAACCTGTTCGTCAACGATTACGTCAAATACATCCTAGAAAAGCTGCTGCTATAAAAACTGAAGTTGAAAAATTACTTCGAGCAGGATTCATTTATCCAATTCCCTTAATGGATTGGGTATCGAATATTGTTCCTGTCACTAAAAAACAAGGAACGATAAGAGTATGTATCGATTATAGGGATATTAATCGAGCGTGTCCAAAAGACAATTATCCAACTCCCTATATCGATCAAATAATCGATGATTGTGCTGGTAGTGAACTATTCTCCTTTATGGATGGTTTTTCCGGCTACAATCAAATAAACATACTCCCTGCAGATCAACCTAAAACAACTTTCATTTGTCCATGGGGAACGTTTGCCTATTGTAAATTACCTTTTGGACTAAAGAACGCTGGAGCAACTTTTCAATGGGCAATGTCTTATGCATTTCATGACATTAAACACATTGTTCAGCCATATCTCGATGATCTACCTGCTCATTCATTAAGTAGGGCCGATCATCCCACTCATCTACGAGCAATTTTTATGAGATGTCGGCATTATCGGATAAGGTTGAATCCGCATAAATATGTTTTCTACGTAGAATCAGGTCGTTTACTGGGATTTGTTGTTTCGAAATCAGGCATTCGCGTCGATCCTTCGAAGGTTGAAGCTATTGTTAAATTGCCTCCTCCTTCGACATTACGCCAACTCCAAAGTTTGCAGGGGAAAGCAAACTTTTTATGTAGGTTTATTCCGAACTATGCCGAGCTCGCAAAGGGTTTTACCCGGTTGTTTAAACAGGACATTCCGTTCTTTTGGGATGAGGTCGCTGATCGATCTTTTGATGCACTTAAACACGCGTTGACCCATGCACCGTTATTGCATCCTCCCAACTACAACCAAGATTACATTTTGTATCTCGCTGCTTCTCATTCCACCATTGGAATGGTATTAGTTCAGGAAGATGAATCTCACAATGAACATGCGATTTATTATCTTAGTCGAAATCTCAATCCGACTGAAATCAAATACACACATGTGGAGAAATTGGCCTTGGCAGCTGTTCAAGCTGTCCAACGTTTTCGACATTACATCTTGTTACGTAAAACCACAGTAATTTTTGATTGCAACCCTATGATGTATATTTTGACCAAACAATTGCTAGGGGGCAAATATTCCAAATGGATAGTTATCCTATAGGAATTTGACTTGGAATTTGAAAAATCCAAGGCAAAGAGATCTTTGGTTTTTGCGGAACTGATGTGTGATTTCCCCTCTACTGATATTGAAACAGTGGCAGAAGAGTCCATTGTGGACGAATCTTTATTTCGTATCAGTACAGTTGATCCATGGTATGGGGATATTATTGTGTATCTCCAAACCCAATCTTTTCGGCCTGGCATTTCACGAACTCAGTGACGGAAAATACGCTTCCAATCCCAACAATATAATATCATTGGTGATACTCTTTATCGACGAGGAGCAGATTCTGTTTTCCGACGTTGTCTAACTCATGAAGAAGCTGAGAAGGTGTTAAATGAGTATCATTCTGGAGCATGTGGCGGTCATATGTCTGGGTATGCCACTGCCCAAAAGATATTGCGTGCAGGTTATTTTTGGCCAACGTTATTCAAAGATTGCATTTATGCGGTTCGGAAATGCCACAATTGTCAAATTTTTTATAGAAAAATGCGCGCGCCACCCGCTCCTCTTCACCCTATAATTGCTGTTGGTCCTTTCGCAAAATGGGGTATCGATTTTATCACATGTAACCCTCACTCGGCCGGGGGGCATGCCTATATTATTCTCGCAGTAGATTATTTTATGAAATGGGCCGAGGCGATGCCTACATATTCAGCTGACGGCAAGACTGCTGCAACATTCGTATTTAATCATATAATTGCTAGATTCGGTGTTCCTCAAGCTATTATTACGGATCATGGAATCCATTTTCGGAATATCATGATGACTGAATTAACAGAACAACTTGGCCTACGCCACGATAGTTCCACTCCGTACTATCCACAAGCAAATGGTCTGGTTGAAGCCATTAATAAAGTTTTGGTCACCATGATAAAACGAATTATTGGTATTCACAAGACGAATTGGAATTCCATTTTATTTTCAGCGCTTTGGGCATATCGAACCTCGGTCAAAACATCAACAGGTTTCACTCCTTTTCAACTGGTCTACGGTTTGGAAGCTGTGCTACCGATTGAATGCGAAATACCGTCACTAAAATTAGCCGTAGAATTACTTCCAGCTACGTCTGAAGAGGAAAAACGTTTCTTGTACTTCGCTCAATTAGATGAGAATCAACGAAGTGCTGCAATAGCAAACGAGGCTCATGTTAAAAGGATAAAAGCTCAGCATGATAGAAATGTGACCCCTCGAAATTTTTCAGAAGGAGACCTAGTTTTACTTTATGATCAAGCTAATGACAAGCTAGGAGCTGGAAAGTTCGTGCCCATGTGGCATGGTTCTTACATTGTGAAACGAAAGTTAGCAAAAGGGGCCTATGAGTTGATAGATTTTGACGGTGTCCCTTTGGATAAACCCAGGAATGGGCTTTATCTAAAGTGATATTACGCTTAAACGAGGTGTGGAGATTTTTGTTAGTTTAGATTTCTTACTGCTGGTGTGTTTTAGATTAGAAAAGTGTGCCTAGTTTAGAAGTGTGTTTTTGTCACTATGACTGCTTATCTAAGTTTTACTCTTGATATTTCAGATGTCGACGTCTCTTCAAACCTACATTGGTTTTTCTGATGGTGCTTGTCGTAGTACACGGAACATTTCTTCCGCAGCCTAGGTTATCTATTCACCCTCTGACGAGTTAGTATCCATGCATGGGGTAAGCCTTGGTCAAACAACAAATAACATTGCCGAGTATAGTGCAGTGATTGAGTTATTATCTGAGTCCATATCATTTGGAATTCGGAGTTTGATTGTAAGGTTGGATTCTGAACTTGTTGTATTACAACTTAACAGGGTTTATACCATTAGAAATCCGGTGTTATTACGGTTGTTTTTGAGAGTTCGTCTCTTGGAACGTGAGTTTGATTATATTGAATATCAGCATATTCCAAGACATTTAAATACATTAGCAGATTCGATTGCTTCTAGTATGATAAATAGACATTTGCAATAATTAAAAGCAGCAAAACAAACAACATTCATATATGTACATAGATAGCCGTCAAAATAGTGATATATATATCATAGGAGTGTGTTCAAAAAATATACATCGTCTTCGATCATAGGTTGGAAACACCTTATGATCGGCAAAAATGATAATAAAAAAGTACAAAAATGAGTCTATACGATCATCCCATCACTGATGATGATCTCGATAGGAAACAACTGCTCGGGCCACCCTGCATAGGAACCTCCTGAAAGGTCCTGGGACTCCAATCACATATCTTTGTAGCCTGAGAGGAATGTCATCTATACTGGTCTCTGGTATATCTAGAGTCAAACGCTCTAGATGATGCTCCAAATCAGTCAAAATCTCTACTGATTGGCCCGCTGGGGCTGGTGCGGGCGCAACTGGTTGTCTCCTCTCGAAAGGTTGAAGATGAGCTGGTCGTTGTGGACCCACATCTGTATTCAAAAAAATTTTGATTATTAGTTTTTTAAGACGATAAAAAATTAAAAAAAAAATTAGAACTTAGCAAACGTTGAAAAATGTTTTACTTGAATCATCCCATTGTTCCCCTGCCGGGAGAGACATCTCTTTATCACCACGGAAATCCATCCCGGCATACGGAAAATCCTCTATAACAAAAAGTTGGCGATCCAGCCAACGAAAATATGAAGAAGGGAATCGTACAATCTCAGTGCCCTCAATAGCATGACGGGCCATCAGCACGGACCAACGAACCATTCTTGGTTCTCGAGGTCGACCGGTACCAACTACAATACTTTGTGGAGCTAATAGGGGGATCCTCTCCAGAGCAAAGGAAACGACGATGGATCCGTATCCGAAGTTTTTTAGTTTCCCTGTTTTTTCTCTGGTAAGTTGGCCTTTTACATTTGCCAACACAGCTTCACACCAGTTAAAGATGGTGCCGCGAAAAAAGTCCACTGCAACACGCATTTGGGAACCAGTAGCTACATGAAGCGCGGCGCTCCCACACAGTTTGGTAACAGTGAATGCTATATTTTTCAGTTTAGGACGGATGATATGTTTTATGTCAATCCGTTTGTCCCGAGGATTTGCCTGATCATTGCAAAATTCGAGTTGAAGACTAGCGACAGTCTGGCCACCTGGCCTAGTCCCAAACAAGGATACTTGTTCGCCCCTCTTGGACAAACCAGTCAAAAAATATATATCCTCCAGCTCAATTTCGAGCCGGTGGCCACCAATGAAGAAACAATGGTCCTCCACATGCCATCTGTCTACCAACCATGTTAAGAGTTCCACTTGTGCCCTCATGCCAGAGATGGCCCAGAATTTGTATAAGCCACATGCTTTTAATGCCCTTTGTGTGGGAAAATGAAGTATTGCAGCTTCATCCACTTCCTCATTCTCTCTTTCTCGCCAAATAAGCATCTTGTTAATCCTACAACACAAAATAAGGCAAATTAGAATGATTTCATTTGAGAAATTTTGGCAGAAATTTGAGAAAACCGTGCTTTAAATTTGACCACGCGGGTACTGCACCCGCTCTTTGTAAACAGAGCGTACCTCCGCACGCGAGATGTGTGTCTGTAACATGCTGCTGAGGAAAACCTTTGATCCTTCTTCAAATGTCTGCAGGAAATGTGCATAAGGATCATGAAAAGATACCTGGTTGTGAATGGCTGGCAGGCTAGCTCCGACCAGGGTCTCTTCTCCTTCCGCTGGATCAAGAAGGAGACTCTCTTAAGAGAGAGAATATCCCTCATCTTCTAAACTGGAGGAATCATCGTATATGGCAGTGTTGTCCTCCTGGAGCTCTGATATGTTCTGCTCTGGTGTGCTGAGCTCTGTGAAGAGATCCATGTGTTCTTGAGCAGGGGTGTATTCCTTTGCTTCCTCTTTTTCTAGAGTAAGCTCTTTGCTCTCATTCTGCTCTAGAACCTCTTCTTTGCTTTCCTCCTCATCTTCTAAAAGGAAAGACTGCTGGCCTCCGATCTCATGACACTCTTCACTGATGCTTTCATGACTTTCCCCATCAGTGTCTGTTACACTGAAAACTGTCACCTTGACATTTTACCATGAGTATGAGCTTATCATTACTCATACTTCCTCCTTTTGCAAGTCCAATATACCAGCTCCTCATGTCAAGCTTCTAAATCAGTGAAAAATCCCTAAAATCCCCTAAGAATTGGTATCGCACTTTCTTTATGCATTCCCTGCGGTCCCGCACCTAAATCTCAGCCTGCCTGCGGAACCATACCGCACGTTGTTTGTGTAATGGGTGCAGACCTCTGTAAAACATAAAAAGGCGAGAAAATGAAGATAAAAAGTGAATTCCAGGTGAATTCTAGAAGATTCTAGACGGGAATTTTCGGGAATGGATACGCTTTGAAGAGGTTCATGCATCCCTCACTTAATGGAGCTAACCCCTTGATGTAAGGAGCTTATCCCTTTGAAGGAGGATTCTATCCCTTCATATTTGGAACAAGAAACCTCCTCTTTTCTACTATAAAAAGAGGCCTTGGGTAGCCTCAAAGGGAGTTCAAGCTTATGAGATTTGAAGTTAAATGCTGTTGAGATTCAGACTTAGTTAACTAAGACTTTCTGTGAGGTTAAATCACTCATATTCATTTGTCTTAGTTCAAAGAGTGCAATGCTTGTCAAAGTAGAGGAGATTCCTGCTTCGGACCCCGGGAGGACCTGCACAACATCAAGGCACAGGTTGTAAAGGTTTTCTATCTTTGAAATTAATACAAATATACTCATTTCTCTCATTAAACTGTCAATTCATGGTTTATTTCATAAATTCCTTGATCATTATGATAAGTATGATTAGTAATAATGTCTATACAGGTGCTGCTTAATCTTTTTGCTTGTCTGTGATTGCAGATATACGAAGAACGTTCTTTCAGTGCACGGGAAGGACTTCAACAAAATCAAGCAAGCGTTGGACATAAGGTAGGCCTTACACCTGTATAGTGTTTTTATAAATCTTATATGCTTAGAGAGAGATTAGTATAATTGGCTGTTTGTTGCTAGTTACCTTTTGTACTAGAGAGATCGGTCTTGTCTGCAAGACGGATTAATCTACACAACAGTGTCATAGATAGGAGGACCTGACCAAGTCCACCATTCTGAGCGCGCAGCAGGTCTTTCTTCGTCCTGATCCACAGAGGAGTCTTCTGAATCTGAACCAACAAAATCAAACAATGACTGAGCAGGAGCTTGTGTTCTATAGAAGATTTCTGGGGTGGACTGCTGGTTTAATATCCGATCAATCTCTTCTTCTGTCAAAAGAGGGATTTCCCTTTCATCATGGACAGAAGAGCAGCAATCCTCTTGCTCTTGTGTAGGATGATTTGGAGGCTGGATGTTTCTTTGAGCCTCTTCTTCTTCATCATATTCTTGAGCATCATATAGGTCCCGCTCATCTTCTAGATCTTGAGTTTGTTCTTGTTCTGAAGATGACATGGCCTGCTCTAAATAATCATCATCTGTATTCATATTGGCCATCTGCGTCTCCAGCATTTTGGTAAGCACTTCTATCTCTTCTCAACCAGTTCAGTGTTCTTCACCAGTGGAGTCATTTGGTCTTTGGATCATAGGGAGTGTGGAGTCGCCAGGTGGATGATTATGAATGTTTGAAGCAAGATGCTGTCCACCATCAGCAATGAAAAGCCAATCTAGAGGCAAAGCAATTCTTGACTCTCAGATTGTCCCCAGCGGAGTCGCCATTATGTTGGGGTTCCCATGTTTTGGCAGATTGGCAAGACCAAAAGATGAGACAACATCAGAACCACTTTGGGGCCCTAGGATCTAGCCCTCCTGGACCCAGAGAGGGATCTCTCCAAATAGAGCAAAGAATGATAAATCTTTGAAAGCTCAGATTGAGATGTTAGGCTAGTTATGAAGCACAGAGGGAGGTTTTGAATAATTTGGTTGGAGAGTTGCTGGGTTGGTTAGGAGAACATGGACTGGGAAAGCAATGGGAGGAAAGGAACAAGGCAGCAGGCTGTTTCAGCAAGGAGAATGGGCCAAGACAGTGCCATCCATTGGGCTATGGAGTCATAAAAGGAAATTACTTGCATCCACTAGCCAAGGCTTCCAAAGGGCAAGTCATCTACACTAAAGGATATTTTTAGATAGATGATGGGATGGAACATTAAGGAGAGAAGGTGGAAGAAGGAAAGACAACTAGATTTCTGTCTATAGATCAGGTCAGAGGTCATTTAACTCCAGACCTGCTTGGACATACTCAAAGGCAGCTCTCAAAGGGACAAAGGGGCTGCTTATAGATTAGACCAGAGGTCATCTAACTCCAGGTCTGCTTTAGCAACTCCAAGGGACAGACAGAGATAGATTTGACAAAGAAACATCCAAGAGGCAAACCCCCGAGTTCATACATCAGCCAGCAGGCAATAACATCCACTGCGCTGGTTAAACCCATGAATTTACTCTTAGATAACACATAAAGCGGAAAAAATCAAAGGCAGGGAGAGCAGGAACATAGGGCACCTAACAAGGGTGAATCCTATGCTATACTTTTGTTGCCTACCAGAAGAACATGAAACAACATGAAAATGTAAATAACAGAGTTAAGAAAAACATCACCAATAGTAATAGACCAGGATCTTGTGAAACGTGCTTTGATTAATTGATGCAAAACCAGTCATGTACAACAAGCTCAATGGCTAATACAGTCCAGACTTTCTCCTCCCAGCCTATTACATACAACTACTCTGCAATTTCCTCCCAAGACTGTTCTAACAGTCACGAGTGAATCCCACTAATAGCAGATGCCCAGCAAGGCAACAACAACCTTTTCAATTCGTTCTTAGGGATCTTTTATAGGAGGAAAAGAGCAGAAGATGGTAGGTGAAGAATTGAACGAAGAATTAACGCTCAGAAGAGGAGGAAAACTACAACCCATACTGCTTTAGGTCTGTGCATTTACTTCTGGTGTTATGGCTACATCGTTAATGCCATTTTCTGTTGACTGGACAAAATGGTGAAATAATGATGTTAGGGTCGACCATACCGTGCAACAAATGCTTCTGATGGTGTAGGACTGCTGAAAGGGTGTAGATCTTCATTTGGACGCAATGTAGACTGAATATTGATGTGTACTGTGTCCTTTCATGGAAGAACTCTCTGCTGATATGGAAACCCTAATAATATAATATCTCTGTGCATTGGATCATCCTAGAGATCCACGGGGTCTTCAAACCGATGCTTTGCCTTTCAATCTTCGAATTAAAGCCCAAGATCTTCATAACCTAGCTTTAATTTCCCTTTTCTCTACGCCGATACACTTTGCCGCTCCATTTTCTTTTGACAGGGTAGCTCGGTCTTTAATGGTGATGAGAGATTTCCAGAGTTTGGAAATCCACTTTCTTTAATGCAACTCCTGTCAGCAGCTTTCTTTGACTTCCTTTAACTGTACCAGCTCTTTAGATTTAATTTCGCCTACGCAGCTTTCCGTGTAAGACCATGGTGGTCTTCGACCTTTAGAACCCCTGCAAGACAACCAACTGTGAGGAAAAGGATCATGGCGGATGATGGGGGAGGCGGAGACACACTGTGAATGGATAGAGCAGACGTGCTGACGAAGATCTGGGACAGAACCGCGACGAGATGGTGAACCGAACTCTGGTGGAGGATTAGTGATTCGCAGGGTGAAAACATACGAAAAACATTAAAAACACGAGCCTCGGATGCTTTTATGCAATGGAATGAGGAACTGTATGGAAGGCGCACGTGGAGTGATGTGGCAGAACTGAAACGGTGGACGGGTGACGTGGAGGCCTGGGGACAATCGTAATGGTTAACAATGAATAGGGAGATCCGGACCGTCGATTGGGCGAAGATCGACGATGGAGAACAACGTACAGTGGGCCATGGGGGCGAGGGACAGCAGGTTAAACACCGCGCAGGTTCGAGGTATGAGTGCCGTTGGATAAGGGCTTAAAGATATGACAGTCCATATAAATTCCGCTGGGCGTCCATTGACCGAACAATAACGTGCGGGTGATGTGCCACATGTACGGCGGAGACGAGTTAACGAGCGTGCAGCTTTGGGAGTTGGCAGCCGTCAGATGAGGGGCCAAGATCGGACGGCGCACGTTAATTCCGCTGGCCATCCTTTGACCGAATGTTAATGCGCGGGCAACAGGCGGTTTTCTCCCCGTACAGTGGACGCGTGTCAGTTAATGAGTGGGATCGCTGGGCAATGGAGGAAAATCGCTCAGCGCGCGAGGGTGGTGCGGGAATTACCGACAGGTTTGGAGGATGACGTCAGGCAGGCGGGGACCACAGATCCCGGGAGTGCTCCGCGCCGATGGATCAGATTTCCGCGGACGGTCGAGATCTGTTGGTCAACCGAAATATATTAAAACCCGAAAGTGCGCATTAACAAAGGTTTTCAAAGGAAAATCGCGCGGAGAAAGGTCTGAGCGAAGGGTCACGACGACAGGTTCTATGGAGGAAAAGGGGCGCAGGATTAAGGCTAAGGGGGCTTAGGCCTTCAATAATGTGGGAAATGGGTTTTTGGGCCATTTAAGTGGATTTCAAAGCCTAGGGGGAGGAACGGTAGAGGGGTAAAGGGGAATTACGACCAACAAAGGGTAAAGGGAGAATGCAAAGGGGATTTTGGGGAGATTAGAGGGTAAAAAGGGGGAATATAAGGGGGGACAAGGGGAAATAAAAAGGAGGCTAGAAGAAGATGAAATAAGAGGAAAAAGGGGGCCTTCGGGAATTTCTTCACTAGTAGAGAGGCTTAATGAGGAGAATCCGCAGAGGGGATTTCATCAAAGGATGAAAGGCACGTGGAGGCTTCAAGGAGACTGTGTTTTCAGAGGAAATGCATTCCTTGAAGACTCAACAATGAATTAGCCCCCTATTTGCTTGTCAAAAATTTCATAGGGGGGCTAACACCTTGAAGGCTCAAAAATTTTTAGCCACCGTATACTATATCAAATTTATAGGTGGCTAACAGTAGCTCCACTTGGGGATGGTGCCTTCTTGAAGCCATCAAGAATTCAGACTTGCATTCTCTGGGAGGCTAATCAGTTGCCTCATCCATTGGGCTGCCCTTCCTTTGCTGGGATGATCTTCTCTGAAAACATATTAGTAGCCCTAAAAACAATGGAGCTTTCATCAACAAGTTTTCTACCTACCGAATTCTACTGATCTAACATTTTTTCTTCATTTAGAGTGCACTTGGATTGGGAAACTCTTTTCACAACATTTTATTCTTTTGAAAATAGGAAATCTAATCTATTTCTACTCCTTATTTCTCCATGGACTCAGATTGAACAGTTGAGCCCATATGATTCTCTACCTAATCTACTGTCTGTTGGGATTAAACTGTCCAATAGACTTTATTCTCTAAATTCTACAACAGAAATTTAAAAAGCAGTCAATTCAGGATTGAACATTCTAACTTGATGCTAATCTATGACATAAAAACAAGCTGCACATAGACATTTATTTTGTACATAATTTAAAACAAAATGGAAGGCTTGAGATCTGAAAGTTTCTCATCATGGCCTTCTCTTCTTTACAGCTCTGTTTTGACTCTTGTTTGAGCTATTGCTTCTTTGTTCTCTGGTTCAGATTTTAAGCTAATTAGAACTAGATTTACATCCTTTTGACTTAGAAAATGAAACAGATTTGAGTCATGTCTCTTTGGAAACTCTAGGTTCAAATTTTAAACATGTTTGAACCTTTAATTTCTATCCTAATCTACCTACTGATAAGCCAAGATTAAACAGTTTGGAAAATCAAATTCACTATCCTATCAGTAGGAAATTTAAAAGCCAATTAGTCAAGATTAGGCTGTTTGACTAACTAGAAGTGTCTTTTTCAGGAGTGGCATTTGAGCTTGCACACTTTCAGAATTTGTTTCTCTTTTTGGGTATGGGGCTATACCTTTCTTGTTTTGTCAATCTGCCCTCTTTTCTCTTTTTCATTGTTTTGTATTTTTAAATTTTACAACTTTGAATGCAATGGTGGATGAGATATTTATAATGGAAAAAAGATAAAAGGCTTTCAGAAAATGAAAAGGTTCAAGAGAAGTAATGTTTAAGCATCCTACCATTGACAGGACCTCCAAACAATTCTGCCCCATTCAACTTCTGCAAAAATTAGGCATTATTACCAGCAATTGAATGGATAGAATAAGGGCCAAGCCATAAGTTTTCAAATTTTCCATGCTTGCCCTTCTCTTCCCTCCTTGAGTCCCACTTTAAAACCTTGTCCCAAATTTTGAAATTGCTGGCCTTTGTTCTTCTGTCAAAAAGCCTTTTGATGCTGATCTATTTCTGCTATGTTTTGTTATAAACCTCCTCTCTGGTTTGCTGAAGATGAATGGTCTGGTTTATTCTTCTGATCATGTCATTTTCTTCAGTCTGCAACTCTTGAATCAACTTCATCACTGGTACACCAAGGCTAGTAGGAAAAATTGCATCAGTGCCATACACAAGCTGGGAAGGTGACATACCAATAGATTTCGTCAAAGTCAATCTGTCAGCCCAAAGTGCATGAACCAGCTTTGTGTGCCAAGACTTTTTGTTGTCCTCCAATAGTTTCTTAATTATATTCACTAAGCTCTTGTTTGAGGATTCTGCAAGTCCATTAACTTGAGGGTAATAGGCCGTGGAATGCCCCAATGTTATCTGATATCTGTGATAGAATTCAACCATCTTCTTTGATCCAAATGCTGCTGCATTATCAGTAATGATTTTGGTAGGACAGCCAAATATGGAGAGAATGTTAGTCTCCATGAATTTTCTAATATCTGAATCATTGGCTTGTCTACAAGGTATGGCTTCTATCCACTTAATGAAATAGTCTGTGGCAGTGAGAATCCATCTATGCTGGAAAAAATATGGTGGGTGTATTTCTCCTATGAAGTCAAGTCCCCACTGTTGAAAAGGGGCTTCAACAGTGATTGGATGCAGAGGTAGGGGTAGCAGTTTTTTCTTGCCTTCAAACAGTTGGCATTTATGGCAAGCAATGATCATCTTGTGTACATAAGGAAAAAGAGTAGGCCAATAAAAACTAGCCCTCAAAATTTTGTTGGTTGTTGACTTCTAGTACAAATGACCCCCACACTCTCCTTCGTGAAACTCCTGCTTAACCTTCTCTGCATCAAACTCAGGCAAAAATTTAAGCAATATACCACTTTCATTTTTCCAATAAAGACATCTATCAATAATGCAATAGTTTACAGCTTTTAACTTTAGGAATCTGGCCTTTGTTTTTGATAAACCAGGAGGTGTATTCAGATTAAGCAAAACATAAACAATATCAGCATACCAAGGAGAATTCATAAAATGATCTTCAACTATGGGAGTTGAGAACTCTTCTTGGTCATCCAAAGCATTAATCATATTAATATCGAGAACTTAAAAATTGGATTCAGCCATTAATCTAGCTAGACCTTGGCCTTTGATGAGTTTAGTGGGTTTTATCTCTAAATCATATTCAAGGATAACAACAATCCACTTACCTCTCTTACCATCTGGGCCCTGTGTTAGAATGTCTTTAACCACTGAATTTGGGACAAAGGCAATGGTGTGTGAGTGAAAGATGTACACTCTGAAGTCTTTCAACGCTTTCACCAAAGAAAAAGCTTGCTTTTCCATAATGTTATACTTCAAAGGGGTATCCCTAAATGCCTTACTAAATAATGCAATTGGATGCTCTAGTCCTTGTGGATTTTTCTATAAAAGGACAACAACAATGGTATGTTCTGATGCAAATGAAAAAATATAAAAATATTTTGAAAAATCAGGACTTATCAGAACTGGTGTTTTGGTTAACGCTTGTTTTACCAGTTCGAAAGAGTTCTTTGCTTCCAAGGCCCATTTTACCCCTTGCTCCTTTTTTAACATGTTTGTGATAATCCTAAGGAGCTCAGCCAGGTCTGGTATGAACCTTCTCAAAAAGTTAATCTTTCCAATGAAATATTGCAATTATTTGATGTTTCGAGGATGAGAGATTTGCAATATGGCCTCAATCCTCTTTGGATCTATCTTGATACCCTCTTTTGAAATAATGTGCCCAAGAAGTTTACCTTCTTGGAGACCGAACATTGTCTTCTTAGGGTTTAAGGATATTCTGAACTTTCTGCATTTCTCGAAAACTTTTCTTAAATGTTCTAAGTGTTCTTTATCTGTTTTTGAAAACACAGTAACATCATCTAGATAGATAACGATGAAGAAACCTAATTCCTCCGAGAATGCTATGTCCATGGCTCTCTGAAAAGTTGCTTCAGCATTCATTAGACCAAAAGGCATCTTCACGTACATGAAAGTGCCCCAAGGTGTAGTGAAAGCTTTCTTTAATTGATCAGCAGGGTGAACTAAGATCTTATTGTACCCTGAATAGCCATCCAGCAAAGAAATTCTTCTAGACCCTACCACCCTTTGTAAAATATGATCCATTTTGGGCAAAGGGTAGTTATCTTTTAATGAAGCTTTGTTTAAGTCTCTAAAGTCTATATAAAGTCTGATTTCTCCATTTTTCTTCCTAACAGACACCAGATTAGATACCCATTCAGAATATCTAATAGGGACAATAATACTAACATCATACATTTTCATGATTTCCTTCTTAACCAATGGCAACTGGACAGGGTTTATTTTGCGCAGCTTCTGTTTGAATGGTTTTTGGTTTTCTTTGAGAGGGATTTTGTGATGTATTATTTCAGTGTCATAGGATTTAAGATCTTCGTAGCTCCACGCAAAAACATCAAAAAACTCTTTAAACAGCTCTATATATTTGATTTTAATGTGAGCTGGTAAAGTCTTAGACAGCTTAATCATTTTCGGTTTTTCTTCGCTGCCAATATTACACTCTTCCACTTCAGTCTCTACAGGTTCCAATTTTGGTTTATTCGCCACATCGTTGAAATCGAACAACTCTTCTAAAGGGGCCAGACCTCCGGGCAAACTTTCATCTTTAGAATGCAGAGTTTCTAATTCCTCTGTTTCTGATTCTGCACTCAATTCTATTTCGTTTCTAAGTTTGCTAGTCAGAAGATTAATATTGACAAGCTCAGGAGAGGGTTCCTCTTCACCAAGAAAATTTTCTTCACTGCAGTCTGTATCATAGTCTGAGTCCGAACTATGTAGTTCGAATTCATTTCTGAATTGCATGAAGTCTTCTATTTGTTTGTCTCCGTCAAACACCTGCCAATACTTTTTATTATCAGGCACAGCTGGTCTGAATTTTACCTGAGTCGAGCAATCTTCGGTTTCATATGGCGTTAAACACGTCCTAGCTGCAGAGGCTAAATTATGGGCTATAAGATTTCTTTTTCTCAGGACAAACATCAGTTTGGACTCCTTAAATGTTTTCAAAAGATCCATGACATCGTTACGATAGGCCCTAAGTCTGGGATGATTTGCATTATATTCCCCATTGAATTTCCTGATGATTAACTCAGAATCCCCATAAACATTGATTTTTTTGGCTCCTAACTTTTTTAGCAAATGTAAGCCTAAGAGCAGGGATTCATACTCCGCTATGTTGTTGGAACACTAAAAGTTTAATTTGCGTGAAATGCATCCTGTGCATTTGCTTTCAGTGTTGCAGATCCAGACACCTGCACCAGCATTAGTTCTAGTGCAGGATCCATCGAAATACATACTCCATAGAGGATTATTCTCAATTTCATCTGTTTGGTGAATGTCCTCTTCAACTACTGTGCTTTCGGGTGTTTCTTGAATATCAACACTTAGTTGTGTTTGTTTTAATTCCTCAAGTTTTTCAATATGTTGAGGAATGTCTTCTTCGCTGCCAAGATTTAAAAGCAATGGACTCACGACTTGTAGATCAAGACCTGTGTTTGGTTTGCTAACATTTTCAAGTGCAGCAAACTGTTTTGACACTTCTACGTTGTGTCCCTCTTCCTCGCTGTTGGCCATTAATCCCGTTAACGTGATTTGTTCAATAAGTGTTTCATCATTAAACATGATAAAATAATCAAGGCTTGTACTTACAGAATACAGAGGAGAGTTTTGTGGTCTGTCTTGACTTGTAACTGTGTATTGCATATGAGACTCCCTGTAAAGTCTTCTAGTCTTATTGAAAACAAGGATAGTCGCATAGGTCATGTCCATTTGCATAGTCCCTTATAACTTAGCCCCCCAAGATCTTGACAATAACATTCCATACTTTGGGGGCACATCAGCCACAACAATATCCATAACCAAACACTTAGCTGGAATCTGAGCTATGTTAACGCAGAGGTCTTTGATTAGTCCTAAACATTTTACTCTGCTTGAGTCAAAGGAGTACAGGTCTTTGTAAGGTCTGGTGATTTCTAAACCAAGGCTCTCCATCACAGCTTTAGGCATTAAATTATGAGAAGCCCCAGAATCATGCATAGCGTTGTGCAAAATTTTTTCATGAATGTTTAAACTCACATAAAAGGGAGGAACAGGTCCCTCTTGAAACTTACCTTCAATCTTTGGACCAAAAATAAGCTCTGGTTGTTCATCATTAAGATTGACTATGTCATTGTTCTCTTCAATGTTTAAAGCCTTCAAAATTTGGGTCTTATATACAGGTTGGGCAACTAACTCAATCAAGGGAACATAGATTTTGATTTTCGAAATTTCCTGCTCCAGTCTGAAAGGAATTTGGTTCTTCAAAGTGATGGTTTCAGCCTTATTTACTGCCACTCTATCAACAACAACAGCTTGCTAATTTGTTCTATTTACACTTGAAAAAATGGTTGTAATAGGAGTACTAGCTGAAGTGTTAGTACTACTAATGTCTGCACTCTATTTTTCAAGATTTTGAGTGCTTTTCTCTTTACCTTTATCAGAATTAACAGCCATTGTTTTATCCTTTTGTTTGACCGTTTTAGGCTTGGTTGTAGTGCTATTTTGTGAATACTTTTCAGAGGTTTTAGTGTTGGGGATTTGTTGATTGGTTTTTCTTCTAAGGTCATATTCTCTTTAAGTCTCTATAATGACATTTTCCATATCTCTACAATTGTTTTCGTCATCATCTCTTTTTTCATCATAAGGTGTGTATAGACCTTTTTTCTTATCATAATGAATCTCAAAGTCATCATTATCCACCCCCAGCATGTTGATATCATCATCCTCTGTTTTTTCATCAGTTTCCTCCACCTCACTCCCATAGTTTTGATGAAAGGGAGGAGTGATCTGTTTATCATCTTCCCTAAGTCTGTGTGGAGGTTGGTTCCTTCTTAAATTCTGATTCTGGTTCTGGGTTCTGTTTTGAGGAGCATTTTGGTTTTGACTTGCTTGTGCTCTCTCAAGAATGATCATTTTCTTCATCATCTCGTCCATCATTTTCTCCAGTTTTGAGTTTGAAGTAGAAGGTGTATTTTCCTCTCTAAAAGAGACTCTCTTCTCGTTTTTCATTCTTGCTCTCTTCTCCATTAAGTTGACTTCTACAGAAAGAGCACCTCTTTTCATATCTTCAAGGGTTGCAAAATCTCTCTCTCTTAGTGAATAGGTCATGTCGGAGTCAAACCCTTCAGGAAATTTGTTTAAGGCTGAGCCCTGTGGAGGCTTTAGTTCTGGGGAAAGTGCATTATATACGCTGTTAAATCTAGTGCAATAAGCTTGTACACTTTCCCCTTGGTTCCTGTAGAGATTGTTGTAATCAGCAAGGACTTGGAGAGGATTCTTCTTCACTTCCCACTTGTTTAAGAATGTTTGATGGAAACCTTGGAGATAATTAATGCTATGGGGGGTTAAGGCTTTAAACCATTTTCTTGCTTCTCCCCCTAAACTCTGAGCAAATAATCTAAGCTTGACAGAATCATCATCAATTTCATTTCTGTCAAAGTAGTCATTCATCTTATCCACATGTTGTGATGCAGTTGTAGCATTGCTAGCATCATATAATGGAATTTTGGATTGATATTACTGAGGAAGATTGACTAATGGTACAGGAAGGACTAAGGGAGCATACCATGCTGCCATGATATGAGGTGGAGGTGGATTTACAGGTGGGTTGACAAAAGGGAAAGTGGGTTGAAGTGGAGTGGTTTGAACAGTGGATGTAAGGTGAGCAGAAGTGGATGGACCAGGAATAGACTGATGAACTGATCTTGGATGAGAGACACCTAAGTTATGAAGGAAATGTAAATCAGGAGGCGTTGTTTCTATACTACCGAGATGTTCACTTGCTTCCGGGGATGAAAGTGAAGAATCAGAGTCTATCTGAATTATATCATCAAATGACCTAGTTCTAAACGGGTTTACTAAGTCAGCTTGTGATTTTTGTAGAGCTGAAATATTTTCAGGGACTGAATTAGCTCTCAAGGGTGAACTGAAAACAGTTGTTAATTTAATCCTAGGAGACTTCCAAAGGATACTTTCTGGGTCATCTACTATCTCAGGTGGATTAGGGTCAGGATGGGCTCTAGTGTGAATCTTTTTAGAAGCCACTATGCTGTGTTTTTTAGACCCAAATAAACAAGAAAAGTTCAACCAGATATGACAATCTTTGAGAGGTTAACTAATCTGTTTACACATATTTTAATCCTAGAGTCCTCTAACAGAGTTTTAAATGAGTCCTCTAACTGAGTTTTAAATGATGTTATGATGATAAGGGTTCTTCCCAGTGGAGTCTTAAGGTCTGTTAAGGATTGTGGAGTCGCCAAGTGGAAATTTTTAGCTCGTTTGGAGGTAAAAGGTTTTATGGTCCACCACCATGTTTATTGAATTCCAATCTGAAATATTTTTAGGTGCTTTTCTGATTTATTTTTCAGCTGTGTGGTTTCTAAGGATATGCTAACTCTGCTTCAAAACTTAGCTACGGTTATGAGACAAAGATAGTCTACTCTTATGGCTAAGCCAGCTGATTTTTCAAGGTTAGATAAAGTATTATGAGAATCCTAGTGTTTACCTAGTTTGTCACTGATTCAAACAAGTCTCATCATGATTACCATTCTTTGGCAGTTCTTGAAAAGGTTTCTTTTTACTCACAAGGTTTTATGAAATGTTTGAGGGGAAAGTTCCCCAGCGGAGGCGCCAGAAATGTTAGGAATCTGTAATTAGAAAGATTGGCAAAGTCCAATCACAGAAACAACATTACTTCAACCACTTTGGGATTCTAGGATCTAGCCCTCTTGAATCCGGAGAGGGATCTCTCCAATAATGCAAAGATAGATTTGTCTTTGAAGTTTGGGTAATGATATTAGGCTAGTTATGAAGACCAAGGGTTTGTTTTGTTTTTGGATGGCTGAAAATGATCACTGTTTGAGGTGAAAAGTCCCAAATGCAAAGAGGTTCAAAGGTGAGAAGTTGCAAGCAACCAAAATAAGCTTTGGCCAAGATGAAAGATAATTGCGAGTTTTCGGTCCATTGGGCTATGGAGTCATAATAGGATTTAATTGGGACAGCAAGAGGCAAGAGTGGTCCATGGGGCAAGTCATCTATGTTTAAGGATCTCTTTAAAGTTTGATTTATGGAATGAAATGATACATCAAAAAGGAGAAATAACAGATGCAGAACAAAGAGCAGCCCAGGATCTGGTAAGTACTTTGAAACTAGCCAGCCTTTGACCAGGCACTTAAGAAAAACATGAAAGAAAACTAGGATCTGGTAAGTACTTTGAAACTAGCCAGCCTTTGATATACTTCCAATAGAAAACATATAAAAAACAAAGAGAAACTTCAAGGTAACTGTTGGAGTAGAAACTAGCGGGCCGGGCTCACCACAAATCCCCTCCTAGCTCTGCTTCACTTGGTTACTTTCACGACAATCACAAAGATAACACAAAATGGCCTAAGATCTGGTAAGTACTTTGAAACTAGCCAGATTTTAACACATTCTAAGGGAAACAATCAAACAGTTGCGTAGACAAGACTGGGACCAGGGCTCACCATATCTTCCTCAGTTCATCCTCACACAGCATATACTGAAAGTAACATTCAAGAGTAAGATTCAGCTAAGACAATAAGACGAGGGAACGCCAGCATTCCTATCCTTAGACTGAATTAAATCATTCTCAAATAACGCAGTTGGAAGAAAACATTCAGATAAATATTTTCAGTCAGAGAAAGTTACTGATATACAGTAGGTCCTAACCCTATGCATGATGTTCTTTATAAGAGAATATGAAACACAATAAAAACAGAAATAAAACCACAAGTTACAATGAGAATAACATCACCGTCAACATAGACCAGGATCCCATAAATCAGCTTGTATTGATTCTCCAAACCAGTTACAATCTTCAAGTCCAGTGTGTTAATTCATCTTTCCTTCGCAACCTAGCTTATCTGTTACAAGCAGAGCTCCAAGAGCCAGTCAATAAATCTTTACAATCAGGAGTCTTCAGCTCAGTTACATTACAATGCTTCAGCAATTACATCAACAACCAACATTTTCTCATCTTCTACAGAAGTATTTATAGAAGAATGAGGAGGTGAGATCTGATAAAAGTTCTCTTAGGACAATTAATACAGATTCGAGACTTCTTGGCTTTTTGAGGGGCTCGATGAAGAAGTTTACAGGTGGATTGTTGTATTAACTGTTTTACAATTATGAATAAAACTCGGTGGGAGATTTTGTTGACCTTTAGGCTTTGTGTAATGTCTAGAGTAACTCTACAAATATTTCTGCATTGATTTCCTTGCAAAATTAACTCCCCGGCTGCGCTGGAGGCGAATATCTGATTTTCTTCAATAACTTCAACCCCTGTTTTGAATGGTTTGAGGCAATAGGTGGCTCTTGTAGTAGCTGAGGAATCAATTCGCCTCAAATGAGGTAGTGGAGGCCTTTTCTGCCTGTTAGATCTTTTTGATCGTGTTTTAATTTGAGGGGTTAGGCTTTTGATAATCAATCTTAGCCGTGATCCCCACATCTGTCTTCAATCTTATGTTCTTCTGCGTCCTGTCTTCAATACTGATACTCTTTTTAAATGTGATTTAATCACAATGTTTTGTCGATGTACAGGCCGCGCAGGTCCCTTTACGGCATCAATGTTGATAGAGCATCGATGAAACAATGGAATAGAGCCCGACGGATGGTTCCTTTTGATAGATCAAAAGCGCAGGAAACGTCTTTCCCGACCCTCGGCTTTCTTATGGAAAAAACCATTTTAAACCTGCAAAATAAACAAAACATTAGGAAATCTTGCGTTTTTAGTTTTTAATTGCTTCAGAGGGCGGGAGAGGAGCGTGGCCGTTGGATGAAAGCATCCAACGGTGGAGATTTACTCAGAAGAGTTAAAAGAAGAGCGCGGAAAAAAACGAATGCGCGCAATAAAAAATGCGATGCGATGAAAAAATGCGATTGCGATGGAGGAGGGATTTGCGATTGATCAATCGCATCGCAAATATTTGCGACGCGATCAATCGCATCGCAAATACTTGCGATGAGTGATCGGGGGCTTCACATGAAATATGCGATTTTGCAATTGCGATGGAGGAGGGATTTGCGATCGATCAATTGCATCGCAAATATTTGCGACACGATCAATCGCATCGCAAATATTTGCGATGAGTGATCGGGGGCTTGACATGAAATATGCGATTTTGCGATTGCGATGGAGGAGGGATTTGCGATCGATCAATCACATTGCAAATATTTGCGACGCGATCAATCACATCGCAAATATTTGCGAAGAGTGATTGGGGGCTTCACATGAAATATGCGATTTTGCGATTGCGCGATCGGTCTTTCAATCAACCCATTTATATTTACACGTGACTTTGGTTTTTAGACCAAAACTTTGGAAAAGTGGGTCTTGGATTTTACAAAGGAAAAAGTGGATCGGGAATGGATTTTTTAATGGTTTTAAGCGCGGAGGCGGGCCCACTGGATATATATAAAATAATATGCGATCGGGGGTTTCAGAATAGTTAAAAAATGGGTTTTTAACTATGGAAAAGTGATTTTCATAAATGGAAGAAAAGGATTTATGAAAACGAGTTTTTATGGAGAAAAAGGGGAGGAAATGAAGGTTTGAGAAGGGGGAAAATGATGGTCTTTCAGCAGTTTCTTCTCATGAAATCAGCAGAATTTCTGAGTATAAAATGGGAATAGCAATGAAGATTTTGGACGGAGGCATGAGGCCTTTCAAGAGTCTTCAAGAGGCAACAATTTTAGCAATGAAATTTGTTCCTTGAAGGCTCAAAAAATCTTAGCCACCTTATGCTATAACAAAATTTTCTAGGTGGCTAACACCTTCACCAACAACGCTCCAAGCTCAGTCTCACGCAGCACTATGAGAATGAACTTGCTGCAATCTGGATGTGCGTCTAGAAATAATAAAGTTCTAGCATCTTTTAATGTCGACCACATTGCAATTGACCTGGATCCGAAGGGGAAAAATGGAAACTCATGTACGAATTCTCTCTTCAGATGTTGAATAGCTCAATAAGATCGAACACCTCACCTCTGAAAATTTGAATCAGAATTTTACGAATACACACAATCTGAATCTCTGTGCCATTTGATTTGCTCGATCAACTGGGATACACAATTCATTCACTGACTCTCCATGTGTGAATTAAATAATTGGTATGAGGTATATATCATAATCAATGCATATGATTAAAACCCCAACAGTGGTCCAAACCCCAATGGACGAGGCTCTACAGCCCGAGATTTTCCGTGCTTGGATGGTCGCCATCATTGCTTTATATGTTTTTTCATACAGAGAGAATCTTTCAAATGTCGAACAACTGCACCGAAGCAATGACAGGCTGCGCAGGTTCCAACAATATTTCATCAACAAAACTTCCCAGATTTCCCACAATCCCGTTAGCACTGCAGACGGTGAATATTTGATGCAGGTGAAAATAGGATCCCTAAATCCAGTAACACAACGTTCAATGGATAATGAGGTGAAAGATGATTCTGATTTGAATCAAAGGCACTTGTTGGATAATCGCTGGTGATCCGGTTCAATTTTCAAGGAACAAGAAACACACGCAGATGCTGGGATTCATGAAACAAATGAACACACATATACACACACAACATTCTCACAAACAAACGAATTCAACACTCCTAATCTACGTATGTACAGAGAATCTCTCCCAAACTATGTCATTTTCCTGGGCACTCCCGTGAGGGATTAAGCCTAACTAAGCTCTGATACCATATTAGAAATTATGAGAGAGCAGAGACGCACAATATTCACACACAATAATTGAATGTATTACACACATACACAAGAGATACATATAGTTGGAGTGAGATCCAACTAATACTAATCTTGGAGGGAGAGGTTGACAGAATCTCTCAACATCCTCCAACAAACCCAACCAATCCCTAATCTTTAGTATGCATCATAAATGAGGCATTATATCAAACTTCATTTAATTTATATACTTATTTTCCAGTTAAATATAAAAATAATTGATTTATTAATTTATATACCTATTCTCTTATTTAATATAAATATAATTATAATCGTAAATGATTTATTGATTATATTTATATTTAAAAAAAAAACCACATTTTACCCATCTAAACCATTAACTTATCTTTTAATATTTTAAATTAAAAAAGAAAACAACAACAAAACGCATCTTTAAATGTGATATCTGGTCGTCCAATTTTTTGAATGATTTACTATCATGTTACAACATTCATTTCATTCCCCCGTCAATTATAATGAAAACAGAGCTTTGCCCGTGGACAACCAATTTGGTTTGTCATTTTATTTCACTTGAACTTCATGAATAAATAGGAAAAAATCAAGTATGTGAAGATACATTGCATGCTGTGAGCCTTGACGATTAAGATACATTGAATGCTGTGAGAATTCCCTGAATTTGATCAATGAGAAGGATTGAACCTCGAACGTCCTAATTTACAAAACTTATTGGTGTGCCTGCACTAAAAGTTAGTTTCAACAGCAAAATAAGCAGATTGTAAAAAGATAAACACCGTTCCGTTTAGCGGGGAAGTAAAGAGACGCTGATAGATCCGTGAGATGTCCGAGTTGGAGCAGCGCCAGGTTGGGTCGCAGATTCCGGTATGGGAAGGAAATTCGCAAATCTGTCAGTAGCAACATCTATGAAAGCTGGTCGTGTCGGCTCAAAAATTCTCTCTGAATTGTCGATTAGCATTGACACAACCTTTGACATTGCCGGACACTGCGTCCATGAGCCCTGAGTGCATAGAAGTGCAATAGTGACCACTCTTAGCACTTCCTCTCGTGGGTACTACCCCTCTAACAATGGATCTACAATATCCAAAACTTCATTCTGCTTGAACTAATTCCACGCCTGCATTATCATCAAAATAATCAGCACAGTTTTTACTTCCATAGTTACAATTGTGTTTGATATACCATACATAGGCTAGCTCTATGCTAGACATTTTTTAAAAAGAAAATCTACAACTGTGCTAAATATAGGCTGCTTCCATGTTAGACTTTTCTGCATGCAGCATTGTTTGAAGCGTTAATAATTTGTTTGAGAATCTTCACATGATCAATATTTTTTTTTTTTAATTGAGCGTATAGGTTCATTATACAATCCAGTAAGGGGAATGTGTAATTTTGTTTGTGCTCAACTTGGAGTTGACATGTGTCCCTTAAAAAATACTTAAAATGAAAAAAAAAAGTTGTTTGCTATAATAAAAACATAAATTATTATACACATTTTGTTAGTTTTAATTAAAAAAATTATAAAACAACAATAATCACATTCTCATTATACTGAGTTAGTCAATATTCCATTCTCATTGTGTGTGTGTGTGTGTGTGTTAATGTTTACTTTACTAAAATATTTCAATGCTCAAAAGGAAAAAGTAATTAAAGATAAAATCATTTATTTACTTCTTAACTAGAGGAAAATGTGTCACTCATTAAAATAAAATTTTAACAATAATAAATTATTCAAAAATACAATTTAAACAATGAATAATTACACATGGTTTATATAGAGAGAGACAAAAAACCACTATAGATTGGTTAAATCACTTGACGTGTAGATATTTTTTCAAGTTTTGCATTCTAAAAAGATGTGTGCATATAATAATAGTTGATCCCTCTTAGCTCTTGGTAGATCTATGGTTAATATGGATGTATACTAGTTTATAGGAATGCGGGTCTTTATCTTCCATGTTATTTTTTGTTTCCCATACAGGTAAGGAAAATAAATTTCCAACATAAGTATGTAAGAATTTAGAGAGAGAGAGTGCTTTATAAGTGTGGTTAGCTTTATTAGTGGATTGCATTGGAAAAACATAGTTGAAAACATAGCTAAGAATAAGGTGTTGGAAAAGTGGAAGTCTTTTTGCTTATGCAACCCAAGCCACCAAGTTTGTCAATTTGAAGCTAAAACCAAAGCAATCATTTCATCCAACACAGAGGAAAAGAATGAAGACATATTGAAAACATGTACACATTATTGTTACATAAATTCATAACCATACAAAACTTCCCTCAACATTGGCATTGGGACCTATTTTATTGTGTATATTCAAAAGAAAACCTTTCACATTAGGACCTATTTTCCTCTCTTGGGCATGGTCAAAAGGCCCTAGGCCATCCCTATAGTGCAAAACCATTTAATGGCACCTATAATAAAACTTGGGAATTAAAAACTCCATAGGCAGGGAATGTGTTGTGGTTAGATGCCTTGTTCCTAGTGCTTGAGACATAGAAGGTTAAATTTCCTACATAATTAGTTTTTATTTCCTTTTCAAACATGATATAGGCCCATAGACCCATTTTTATTCGCAAGACCAAATAATGGTAGGCATGCCCCTCTTAAAGGATAAAGGTCCCATAGAAAAGTCCTATGGGGTGTTTAAATGCATCCTTCACTATACTTCAACCAAAGAAGTATTTTTAAAATCCCAAGGCCCTAATTATACATCCATGGCCATTTTCAAGAGGAAAAGGCAAGTCTTACTTAAGACATCAAAATGTACCCTTGTAAGCCAATTAGAGTTGAAATATGCCAAAGAGAAGTACTTTCGTTTGGATTTTAGGTGTATTTCATGGAAATTGAGAACTAGAAGCATAACTTAGGGCACAAGGATAGTGTTATTGTCTTCTAACCTTGGTTGGACCTCTAGTCCCATTATTCATGCACAACTAACCTAATCACGGTGTCTATAATTCCCTTGGAGGAACCAAATAACTAATTAGGTCTAATGTGGTGGCTCATGGACTCATATATAGAATTTGAGTCTATAAAGAAAGGTTTAAATGTAAAGGCTTTTAATCCAAAAAGAGGGCATGCGTTATTGTTTATAGGCATTGTTCATGGTGTTTGATCTCAAGAATTTTCAATTACAGATTAAGTTAATTACTTTTCCTTGATAATTTTTATGACTCAACACACATTTATGTTGCACAAAACCTAATCATGGTGTATGTATCCCACTCAAAGGATAAATATGCACTATAAAGTTCTTGTGTGTTGGTTTGAGTTCTTGTTCAAGGATATTAATCTCAAAAAAATTCAATAAGATTCTAATACATGTATTTCCATACCCTGATAATGGTTACAGCCCCACAAGCCACCCATGCTCTTGTGTGGTGTTCCAAGGAATCTATGTGCATGGTACTTATAATTAAGAAATTATGTTTAGGACTTGGTATGGTTGTTTCCCTCCTCTATCCAATGTTAAGTGCCTTAAGGTGTTGTTTCCTTGTCGAACAACTAAACAATAGTGTATGGAAAAAACTAATAGATCACATATCCAATTCACAAGGAAAATACCTTATGTTAAGAGATTTTGTTGTTATGCCTAGGTTTTATTCATTCCACTTAAGATTAAAAAGGGTTAATTAGGGCTTAAGACCCTTGTTTACCCCTTTGACCATGTGTGTTAGGACCCTATATTACTCGTGTAGTCCCTTATTATTGTTAATGTAGCCCCCTTATTGTTCTTGTTGTACCCATATAGTCCCCATATTGTTATTATTGTGCCCTTACATTATTATTGTTAGGTAGGCTAGGATTATATTGTGACCCCATCGACTCCTATATATAGAAAGGAGGTTTTGTCATTTGTGTCATCCAATAATTCTTCATTTATTTAATGTAAAGGATTTTTCTCCCTCGAAGTGACTGATTTTTAAGGAATTGATCTCTCTTTTCTTCTATTTTGGGAGCTAGTTTCACAACATCAGAGCTTTGGATTATAAGATTTCGTTGCTTCAAACAGGTCATCGTGGAATTTTCACTATAATTTTTTTTCTACGAAGGTTTGTAAGCTAAAAACAAAATCCATTTATGAAGAAATCCTGTGCAACTTGCAAAAATTTTAGACCTTGGTTCGCAATATTTTTGGAGATATGATTTGTGGAAGTTAGGGTTTTTGCAAGATCCTGAATTTCAAAATCAAAGAGGTGACCTTGGTAAAATCGTCATAACTCTCTTTGGTCATCGGATTGGAATTCTGTAAAACATGGTTGAAAGTACAGAATTTTAGGTTCCTTTGTATCAATTTTAGAGTCAAAGGAGGAAATAGTGACATGTGGCACGCCATACAAGTTCTCTCTACTGAACCAATCCATAATTAGTTCATTGTGGGAGATTGGGCATAAATTTGCCTTGAAGAATCCAAATCAGGTCTGACCTATGGCTTTGGAAAGATGATTAAGAGGGATACTGAAGTACCGAAGATAAAACCTTGGGGATATAAAATTACAGATATACATCAGTTTCAATATCGAGCTCCTCAAAATCAAGAAAAAGGTGTGTATTGTTTTTAAAACATCAACTATTATTTTCATGTTTTATTTTCAAGGAGTTATTTATTATTTTGATGTAATATTAGGTAAAGAGTTACTTATTATTTTGATGTTATATTATGTAAGGAGGTACTTTTAGGTTGTACTTAAAAAATAATCTGGTTACATGTATTTATATTACAAATAAATTGTGAAATTCAAATAAAATTAAGGAAAAAATAAATTTGTATTGAGAAAATGTTTTTATATATATTTGAATTTTGTTGATGTCCAATTAATACGACATTCAGAGTTAAAGGGGTTTGATATAATGAGTAATGAAATATATTCATATTTGGCTGAAAGATTATCTGCTTAAAATTCTAGATCTAATTAACTATTTAAAAGAAGAAGGTCCTTCATGTATTCTGTTAACAATCAAGCTTATTATTGGAGATCACATATTTCGAGTTTTCCAACCCTTTTCAAAGACATCCTCATGTAAGTCGAGATTTCCATTTTGCCCCCAGGAACTAGTCTCTCCTAAGTATTTTCTTTTCCTTTTCTCGTACTTTCCCCATTAGGATTTCCGCAATTCTCCCTTACTATTGTGACTTTGTAAGAGGGGATTTCTACCATCCTAACAGGGTCATTAATTGGTATCCTCATAAATATTTGTGTCAACTAATAACTAGTGTGCTTGTTGAGTGAGATCCTACTACAATAACTTAGTGGTAGCTAAATGTTTCAGATCTTTGTAGATACATAACATTAATGTCGCCCAAATATATACTTTCTTCATCTAATTAAATGATATCATGCTAACTTAATAAAATTCATTATTAATTATACTTTTCTCTTATTACATATAATTAAAGTAATTTAAGTTACAAAGAAAAAATGAAATAAAATATACTTTTAAACATGGTAATAAAATAATTATGAAAATTTACCAATATAATATTAGATAATCAGTTATTAATTATTTATTTTATTTCAATATAAATCATTCTTATCTCTTATCACATGCAATTAAATTATTTTAAACATAAATCAAGGATAAAATGATGTATGTATTTTTTTTTAAAGTAATGAAACAATGGTGAAATTCTACAAACCTAGCCAGTGAAATTAATAATTAATTATATATTTTTAAATCTATTAATAATTAATTAATAATTATAAATTATTAATTATTAATAATAAGTTAATAATTATAAAATAAATATAAATAATTAATTAGTATTTAAATAATCATAATAATAATGGTGTAGAATATAAGGTGAAAAGGTGTTTTGTTAAGATATTTTATGGTCAAAAAAGTCATTGGTTCCAAACTCTATAGGAAAAATCTGAACCATGCTAAGGTTAGGTGTGATCCCAAGTGTTTTTGACAACTTAAATGCCTTTAGGTAAAAAAAATAGATGTTTTGATTTTCGAAATTTTAATTTAATTTTAATTTTAACTTAGAATTATGATTCCGACCAGTAGTATAGACAGATTCGCTATTTGGTTAATTTGTCCGCGAAAATAATGTAAATACAGTACGAGCTGGTGAGAATCGAGGAAGGTTGATTACTGAGACAGAAATAGTATTTGCCTGTAGGCAAAATCCATATGAAAGTTTCCAGGAATTCTCGTCCCAAATCAATGTTGTTCCTTCAAACAGAACTGTTATATACATTAATATCACAAAACAAAATCATCACCATAAGAAGTAGAATGAAGGTTGAAGAGCCATAATTATATTAAAAACAAGCAATGAGCCAAAATGATTAGCAACCCGAATGATTCAATACAGTTGTTCTGCAAATGGATGAATTGTTGAGCACTTCATCTAGCATTTAAAAATAGCCTGTCGTAACCCTAATTAAGTAAAGCCGATCATCAGAAAAAGGAGAATTCAAAAATTATGGAGCCAAAGCAAATGACCTTTGAAGAAGGGCGGACTAGGAGATGATTGATCCCTTTGTTGCTGCATGCTGCAATATTCATCGAACAAAATTGATACCTGTACAACCCACCTCATCACCATTGCAATATAAAGTCGTTTGTTATAGAGAGGGAAGATTTGTAGGGACATCAAAAATTGCAAAAAATTAAAATTAGGATCTTGTAGGACCAAGACCTAATTTGAGATCCAAACCACTATCTTCAACTCCAGTGGAAGATTCATGGTGCACTGAGCTTGAGTTTCCATCTTCGATTCTGCTAACACAAATTTGAGAAATAGCCCTGGATACTGATCTAGGCGCAGTTGCTTCAAATTCTGATATTGTAGGTTGAGGTTGAGGCTGAGGCTACAGCATTAGGTATCTGTTATCTGTGCTACACTGGCTGGACTGGATTGATGGAATTGTTGTTGCTGTTGGGAATTGTGGGTTCATTGAATACATGTTTGAGCATGACCCGAAATCTCCATAAGGCATAGAAGAAAAACCATATTGGCCAGTTTGTGGAACGTAAAACCATGAAGGCCGATGTTACACTGAAAACTGTCACCTTGACATTCTGCTGACTGTATGAGCTCATTATCACTCATACTTCCTCCTTTTGCAAGTCCAATATACCAGTTCCTCATATCAAGCTTCAAAATCAGAAGAAAATCCCTAAAATCCCCTAAGAATTGGTATCGCACTTTCTCTATGCATTCCCTGTGGTCCCGCACCTAACGTTCAGCCTGCCTGCGGAACCATACCGCACGTTCTTTGTGTAATGGGTGCGGACCCCTGTAAAACATAAAAAGGCGAGAAAATGAAGATAAAAAGTGAATTCCAGGTGAATTCTAGAATATTCTAGACGGGAATTTTCGGGAATGGATACGCTTTGAAGCTGGTTCATGCATCCCTCACTTGATGGAGCTAACCCCTTGATGTAAGGAGCTTATCCCTTTGAAGGAGGAATCTATCCCTTCATATTTGGAACTAGAAACCTCCTCTCTTTCACTATAAAAAGAGGCGTTGGGTAGCCTCAAAGGGAGTTCAAGCTTATGAGATTTGAAGTTAAATGCTGTTGAGATTTAGACTTAAGTAACTAAGACTTTCTGTGAGGTTAAATCACTCATCTCCATTTGTCTTAGCTCAAGAGTGCAATGCTTGTCAAAGTAAAGGAGATTCCTGCTTCGGACCCTGGGAGGACCTGCACAACATCAAGGCACAGGTTGTAAAGGTTTTCTATCTTTAAAGTTAATAAAAATATACTCATTTCTCTCATTAAACTGTCAATTTGTGGTTTATTTCATAAATTCCTTGATCATTATGATAAGTATGATTTATGATAATGTCTATACAGGTGCTGCTTAATCTTTTTCCTTGTTTGTGATTGCAGATATACGAAAGACGTTCTTTCAGTGCACGGGAAGGACTTCAACAAAATCAAGTAAGCAAGCAAGCGTTGGATATAAGGTAGGCTTTTACACCCGTATAGTGTTTTTATAAATCTTATATGCTTAGAGAGAGATTAGTATAATTGGCTGTTTGTTGCTAGTTACCTTTTGTACTAGAGAGATCGGTCTTGTCCGCAAGACGGATTAATCTGCCAACAAAATGGCGACTCCGCTGGGGATGAACTTGTTTGTTCTTGTTTCTCTTTGATTTTTGACTTGAGAAAAAGTTTATTTTTCTGGTTTTTGATTGATTCACATCTGTCTGGGTGTTTCAAATTTTTTCTGTTTTTGAAAGTTTAGAAGTGTTTTGAATTTTTCTATCATTTTTGCTAGGACCGCACTGCCATAATCATATATGCGCTTTATCACGTTCTTTATAGAATACAAGGACCGCACTGTAGAACACTTCACATGCGACCTCGTAAAATTTTGAAAATTTCTAGGTTTCTTTTTCTCGGTTAATAATTTTAGATCTTCGGTCGGGCCTAAGACACCCTCGCACTCCGCCCCAACCGTCAGAATCAGCGTAACGTCTGCCTTCAACTCAGCACCTATTTCTCGAGGTTCGTAGCCCCGAGTTCGCTATCCCCGTATCCGTATTAAATCTCAAGTCTCGTACTCGTCAAAGACTCTACAAAAAACACCACAAAGATGTATGCCCTGTGACAAGCTGCATAAGCAGCGCTGTTACGAGTCAACCTCAGTTTACTTATCAACCGTACCAAGGACAGCCGCAATACGGTCCCTATGTTCAGAATCCAAGCTATCAACCATACCCTGGTTATACTTATCAACAACCTCAGTATGGTCCGATTCATCCTGGTTATCCGGGAGGTTATACAATACCCAATGCTAATCCGAGTCCTAGTTATCCTGGGTATCCGCCTCCTGGATCTGCTTTGGCTTCTCAAGGTTTTCGTGACCCTAACCGTCAGTTACCGTTCATCGCAACTTTGGACTTACCAGATTTGACGCGCCTTACTAATGATCCTATTTTCTATTATCATAACTGGCTGTCAATGCCTCATAAGTTGCCCAGTGACATACCGAAATTTAAAGGTAAGTCAGGAGAGGATCCATCTAATCATGTGATGACTTATCACCTTTGGTGTGCATATAATTCGATTATTGATGATTCGATTCGCTTACGTCTTTTCCAAAGGACACTCATAGGTCTAGCAGCCAAATGGTACATTGAGTTACCACGAGGCTCGTTTCATAATTTCAGTCAGTTAGCAACGTCTTTCTTAACTCATTTCCAGTTGCCTGTCAGATACGACAATGGCACAGAATTATTAACTTCACTAAAACAATCTACGTCCACATATATTTCTGATCATATTCATGAGTGGCGACGTAGACGACGTTTGGTGAAGGTTTATATTCCAGATCAAATTTTGGCGAATGGTTTGTAAAATCATTACTGCCCAAGATCACTGAAGATGTAGCTAAGGCTGGTGTTGTTACTGAAGAGCAAGTAATTGCTCAGGCTCAGTACCTAGACCTTGTCTATACGCAGTCAGGTACTTTACATGAAAAAATTCCCGATTTACCCAAACAAGGTCAAATAGCTGCTCCTCCTTCAGGGTCTCATGCCGCTGACGGTATGATTGGTACAGTTAGTTCTAAAAGTAAGAAGAAATCCTCAAAGAATTCTTCTCCAATTATAACTTTACCTGATTCCCCGAAGGGAGAATCCTCTCAAGAAGTTTCTGCCGATATTCATGTCGTTGAAACATCTACGCCAAAATAAAAAACCGGTGGTAAAAAGAAGGGGAGGAACAAAAACAAGAAAAATTCGAAAGAGAAAACAGATAGAGAAGAATCCAATGATGAGAAACGTAAACCTCGTTATCCTTGTTTCATTTGTGAACAAGATCACTTCACAAAAGAATTTCCATATCGAGAGGAGGTTACGAAACTCATTAAAGGATTGCAACAACCTGCTGTCTTGAAGGATCCTTTTCCAGTTCAAGATAGTAAGATGATTGGTTCTTCCTCGACCACTTTAGAAGAGCCCATTATGATGATGTCTCATGTAAGGATTGCGACACGATCACAAGATTACGGTTCTAAGAATCCCGTTGATGGCAAAGAAGGAGAGTCTTCTAATGCCAACGCATCAAATACAACTCCTCTTGTTTCCGGTCCGCTACAGATCGAGAAACAAAATCCAGACTTGATAATCAAACCGCCTGCTAAAGGTGTTCTTCGTAAATCAGCTTTCAATCCACATGCGAGAGCTGCTTAGAATTACAACATTGTTGAAGATTTAGCTATTTCTCCTTCAGCAATGTCGGCTTTGGAAGTGCTGCAGTCGTGTCCAGCACAGCGTAAATTGTTATTGTCTGCCATAGGAGCTGTTGATGTTAATGATTCTAACCTCATAATCTTCGATTTAGAAACTAGTACACCACGTCTTCCTCATCAAATGGCTTTCCAGATTCCAGTGTTAGTAAAAAACAGGCCTATTTTTCGGACTGTGATTGATGAGGGAACTTCAACGTGTATTATGTCGCTTCAGTGTTGGAAATCTCTTGGTTCTCCTACACTTAACCAATCTCCGACGATTCTAAAAGCTTTTGATGGTCGAGGTTTTCAACCTTATGGTATTTTGCAGGATTTACCCATAGGGGTTGAAGGTAAAATTGTTAATCTAGATGTCGAAGTGGTTGATGCCCCTCTAGATTACAACCTTCTACTGGGTCGTAGTTGGTCTTATGCTATGACTGCTGTTGTCTCTTCGGTCTTTCGACTTATAAAATTTCCATATCAAGGAAGGATCGTGACAATAGATCAGTTAACTTATTTTTCATCAGACCCAGCCTCTACAGAAACAATCCAGCATGTTGGTAAAACGGCTATCCCTTATAAGGATGTCGGAGTAGGTTTGGTTAAAGATTCTGGTTTGCTAGGAACTTTTTCCTTTCCTCCTCCTAATGTATCGTCTTCTACCGCAACTATTCATATGATATCATCAGACACAGTTATGTCTGATGATCCTTGGATTCTACCTTCAGAATCCGAGATCGACTCATTTGATGGCGCGATGCCTTTGAGTCCATTTGAAATTGCGTACCAGACTGTACAGTCTTTTTCCAACCCCTTTTCAACCGAAATCGATCCAATGAATGGGATCCAAGAGGAATCGCTTTCTATTTCTAGTTCAGACGCAACGACATTTCCTAAAATTGTTCATACAGATGAGCAAATTCGTGAGTTTTTGTCTGTTGATGATTTACCATGGGAAGATCTCCATCATAGGTCTTCATTCTTACCTGAATTAGATCATTTTGAAAATTATTTCGCTTCAATTTTTACTACTGAATATGCCAAGGAACCTCAGAATCCATTGAAAAATCCTGATTCTGAGTTAAATTTGGAAAATATATCTAGAACGGTTCCAATTGACATTTCAGTGAAACCGGGAATAATTGAAAACATTCATATAGGAGCTTGTTGTTCAGATGAAGAAATTCAGACTTATAAAGCCCTATTTCAAGAATTCCGTGACGTGTTTGCCTGGTCTTATGAAGAAATGCCAGGAATTGATCCATCGATCGTTGTTCATGAAATTAAGACTTACCCGGATGCTAAACCTATTCGTCAACGATTACGTCAAAGTCATCCTAGAAAAGCTGCTGCTATAAAAGCTGAAGTTGAAAAATTACTTCGAGCAGGATTCATTTATCCAATTCCCTTAACGGATTGGGTATCGAATATTGTTCCTGTCACTAAAAAACAAGGAACAATAAGAGTATGTATCGATTATAGGGATATTAATTGAGCGTGTCCAAAAGACAATTATCCAACTCCCTATATCGATCAGATAATCGACGATTGTGCTGGTAGTGAACTATTCTCCTTTATGGATGGTTTTTCCGGCTACAATCAAATAAACATACTCCCTGCAGATCAACCTAAAATAGCTTTCATTTGTCCATGGGGAACGTTTGCCTATTGTAAACTACCTTTTGGACTAAAGAACGTTGGAGCAACTTTTCAACGGGCGATGTCTTATGCATTTCATGACATTAAGCACATTGTTCAGCCATATCTCGATGATTTACCTGCTCATTCATTACGTAGGGCCGATCATCCCACTCATTTACGAGCAATTTTTATGAGATGTCGGCATTATCGGATAAGGTTGAATCCTCATAAATGTGTTTTCTGCGTAGAATCGGGTCATTTACTGGGATTTGTTGTCTCAAAATCAGGCATTCGTGTTGATCCTTCGAAGGTTGAAGCTATCGTTAAATTGCCTCCTCCTTCGACATTGCGCCAACTCCAAAGTTTGCAGGGGAAAGCAAACTTTTTACGTAGATTTATTCCGAACTATGCCGAGCGTGCGAAGGGTTTTACCCGGTTATTGAAACAGGACATTTCGTTCTTTTGGGATGAGGTCGCTGATCGATCTTTTAATGCACTTAAACACGCGTTAACCCATGCGCCGTTATTGCATCCTCCCAACTACAACCAAGATTACATCTTGTATCTCACTGCTTCTCATTCCACTATTGGAATGGTACTAGTTCAAGAAGATGAATCTCACAACGAACATGTGATTTACTATCTTAGTCGAAATTTGAATCCGACTGAAATCAAATATACACATGTGGAGAAATTGGCCTTGGCAGCTGTTCAAGCTGTCCAACGTTTTCGACATTACATATTGTTACGTAAAACCACAGTAATTTCTGATTGCAACCCTATGATGTATATTTTGACCAGAAAATTGCTAGGGGGCAAGTATTCTAAATGGATAGTTATCCTGCAAGAATTTGACATGGAATTTGAAAAATCCAAGGCAAAGAAGTCTTTGGTTTTTGCGGAACTAATGTGTGATTTCCCCTCTACTGATACTGAAACAGTGGCAGAAGAGTCCATTGTGGACGAATCTTTGTTTCTTATCAGTACGCTTGATCCATGGTATGGGGATATTATTGTGTATCTCCAAACCCAATCTTTTCGGCACGAAATTTCACGAACTCAGCGACGGAAAATACGTTTCCAATCCCAACAATATAATATCATTGGTGATACTCTTTATCGACGAGGAGCGGATTCTGTTTTCCGACGTTGTTTAACTCATGAAGAAGCTGAGAAGGTCTTAAATGACTGTCATTCTGGAGCATGTGGCGGTCATATGTCTGGGTATGCCACTGCCCAAAAGATATTGCGTGCAGGTTATTTCTGGCCAACATTATTCAAAGATTGCATTTATGCGGTTCGAAAATGCCACAACTGTCAAATTTTTGATAGAAAAATGCGCACACCACCTGCTCCTCTTCACCCTATAATTGTTGTTGGTCCATTTGCAAAATGGGGTATCGATTTCATCACATGTAACCCTCACTCGGCCGGGGGGCATGCCTATATTATTCTCGCAGTAGATTATTTTACGAAATGGGCCGAGGCGATGCCTACATATTCAGCTGACGGCAAGACTGCTGCAACATTCGTGTTCAATCATATAATTGCTAGGTTTGGTGTCCCCCAAGCTATTATTACAGATCATGGAAGTCATTTTCGGAACATCATGATGACTGAACTAACAGAACAACTTGGCCTACGCCACGATAATTCCACTCCGTACTATCCACAGGAAAATGGTCTCGTTGAAGCCATTAATAAAGTTTTAGTCACCATGATTAAACGGATCATTGGTATTCACAAGACGAATTGGAATTCCATGTTATTTTCAGCACTTTGGGCATATCGAACCTCAGTCAAAACATCAACAGGTTTCACTCCTTTTCAACTGGTCTACGGTTTAGAAGCTGTGCTGCCGATTGAATGCGAAATACCGTCATTAAAATTACCCGTAGAATTACTTCCAGCTACCTCTGAAGAGGAAAAACGTTTCTTATACTTGGCCCAATTAGATGAGAATCGACGAAGTGCTGCAATAGCAAACGAGACTCATGTTAAAAGGATAAAAGCTCAGCATGATAGAAATGTGACCACTCGAAATTTTTCAGAAGGAGACCTAGTTTTACTTTATGATCAAGCTAATGACAAGCTAGGAGCTGGAAAGTTCGTGCCCATGTGGCATGGTCCCTATATTGTGAAACGAAAGTTAGCAAAAGGGGCCTATGAGTTAGTAGATTTTGACGGTGTCCCTTTGGATAAACCCAGAAATGGGCTGTATCTAAAGCGATATTACGCTTAAACGAAGTGTGGAGATTTTTGTTAGTTTATATTTTCTTTACTACTGGTGTGTTTTAAGATTAGAAAAGTGTGCCTAGTTTAGAAGGGTGTTTTTGTCACTATGACTGCTTATCTGAGTTTTACTCTTGATATTGCAGATGTCGACGTCTCTTCAAACCTACATTGGTTTTGCTGATGGTGCTTGTCGTAGTACACGGAACATTTCTTCCGCAGCTTGGGTTATCTATTCACCCTCTGACGAGTTAGTATCCATGCATGGGGTAAACCTTGGTCAAACAACAAATAACATTGCCGAGTATAGTGCAGTGATTGAGTTATTATCTGAGTCCATATCATTTTGAATTCGGAGTTTGATTGTAAGGTTGGATTCTGAACTTGTTGTATTACAGCTTAACAGGGTTTATACCATTAGAAATCCGGTGTTATTACGGTTATTTTTGAGAGTTCGTCTCTTGGAACGTGAGTTTGATTATATTGAATATCAACATATTCCAAGACGTTTTAATACATTAGCAGATTCCATTGCTTCTAGTATGATAAATAGACATTTGCAATAATTAAAAGTAGTAAAACAAACAACATTCATTTATGTACACAGATAGCCGTCAAAATAGTGATATATATCATAGGAGTGTGTTCAAAAAAATATACATCGTCTTCGATCATAGGTTGGAAACACCTTATGATCGGCAAAAATGATAACACAAAAGTACAAAAATGAGTCTACACAATCATCTCATCACTGATGATGGTCTCGATAGGAAACAACTGCTCGGGCCACCCTGCATAGGAACCTCCTGAAAGGTCCTGGGACTCCAATCACATATCTTTGTAGCCTGAGAGGAATGTCATCTATGCTGGTCTCTGGTATATCTAGAGTCAAGCGCTCTAGATGATGCTCCAAATCAGTCAAAATCTCTACTGATTGGCCTGCTGGGGCTGGTGCGGGCGCAATTGGTTGTCTCCTCTCGAAAGGTTGGAGATGAGCTGGTCGTTGTGGACCTACATCTGTATTCGAAAAAACTTTTGGTTATTAGTTTTCTAAGACGATAAAAAATTAAAAAAAAAATTAGAACTTAGCAAACGTTGAAAAATGTTTTACCTGAATCATCCCACTGTTCCCCTGCAGGGAGAGACATCTCTCTATCTCCGCGGAAATCTATCCCTGCATATGGAAAATCCTCTATCATGAAAACTTGGCGATCCAGCCAATGAAAATATGAAGCAGGGAATCGTACAATCTCAGTGCCCTCAATAGCATGACGAGCCATCAGCGCGGACCAGCGAACCATTCTCGGTTCTCGAAGTCGACCGGCATCAACTGCAATACTCTGTGGAGCTAACTGAGGAATCCTCTCCAAAGCAAAAGAAACGACAATGGAACCATATCCAAAGTTTTTTAGTTTCCCGGTTTTTGCTCTAGTAAGTTGGCCTTTTATATTGGCCAACACAGCTTCACACCAGTTGAAGATGGTGCCGCGAAAACAGTCCACAGCAATGCGCATTTGGGAACCAGTAGCTACATGAAGCGCGGCACTCCCACATAGTTTGGTAACAGTGAATGCTATAACTTTCAGTTCAGGACGGATGATATGTTTTATGTCAATCCGTTTGTCCCGAGGATCTGCCTGATCATTGCAAAATTCGAGTTGAAGACTAGCGACGGTCTGGCCACCTGGCCTAGTCCCAAACAAAGATACATGTTCGCCCCTCTTGGACAAACCAGTCAAAAAGTATATATCCTCCAGCTCAATTTCGAGCCGGTGGCCACCAATAAAGAAACACTGGTCCTCTATGTGCCATCTGTCTACCAACCATGTTAAGAGTTCCACTTGTGCCCTCATGCTAGAAATGGCCCAGAATTTGTATAAGCAACATGCTTTTAATACCCTTTGTGTGGGTAAATGGAGTATTGCAGCTTCATCCACTTCCTCATGTTCCCTTTCTCGCCAAATAAGCATCTTGTTAATCCTGCAACACAAAATAAGGCATATTAGAATGATTTCATTTGAAAATTTTTGGTAGAAATTTGGGAAAACCATGCTTTAAATTTAACCGCGCGGGTACCGCACCCGCTCTTTGTAAACAGAGCGTAGCTCCGCACGCGAGATGTGTGCCGGGTGCGGTACCATCGATTTTTTCCCGTTCAGAAAAAATCGAGGTCCGCAGGTTACCTGTGTCCTGCCTGCGGACCCCGCGGGCGCATTTTTAAACCAATTTTTGCCCTAAAAAATCAAACTAAAGCCTAAAAACGAATTTTAAATGGATGAAAAACAAGATAAGGAGGTCGTGGATTACCTGGGGCTGACGATTTTCGATTCCAACGGTTGAATTTTCCAGAATCTTCACGGGAACTTTTTTATCGAAAAGCTTTTTACTTTTCACTCTGCAACTGAACGGTAAAAATGAAATAGAAAAAGTCCTTTTTATAAGTTTTTTCGAATGAATGAATTGTAAATTTATTTATTTTTCACTTTAAAAGGGATATTTTTGAAAGCATTTTTATTTATCTTAAACAGGTATGTATAATGTTTTGAGTTTTTGTGCAGAAACAGGATTTTTTCAGGTGAAATGATCGTTTTTCAACAAAGAGCATACTTTTATCACTTTTTCGGACTCTTTCAAAAATTTTACGAAAAAGCGAAACCTTGGAGTCCTCTTTTAAGCCCTTTTCAGACTCTCTAAATATGAAAATATTGCCGAGTACTTGATTATTTGAACTCGTTAAAGTAAATGAATGATCGTCCTTTCAGTATAAGTTTACCCCTTTTACGGACTGAAATGGACTATTTACGAAAAAGGTATACGTTGACTAAATACGGTCAATAGAGTTCTCTCCCGCATTATTTTATCCTTTTTCGAGCTCGAGAGACTAAATTTACGAAAAAGAACACCCATGGAGTTTTCTTAAGTTTTTCTTCTGACTCCCTAAAACTGAAAAACACCGAGTTTCTCCTATATTGGACTCGTTAAAACTTAACAGTAAAGGACCTGTTTAATTTTCAACAGGAACGAACCACTCCTTCTTAGGGTTTGAATTTTAAACTAAGTTGGACTCATCCGAAGGATGAGCTTATAACCAAGCAAATGTTATCCTCCTCAAGCTTGTCAAAAATAAAGAGGTACTTGCCAGAAATGGTGGGGGAAAAGAGAAAAAAATGGGCATGTTTGTTGTATTTTAGAATTATCCGAAAACTCAGTCGACCACTCTTGGACACGACACTTATATTCACCTGGGTTGGGAAATCCTTTGCCTAACAGTTAATCAAACCACATTGAAAAGTTTTCAGCCGGTTTCTGGGTATTAGCTTTAGGTCAATTGTCACCAAGCCATCTGCAGTGTCGTTATGTGTCCAAGAGAACAGTTCAAATAAAACCATTCATCTGCAAGATATCTGTCATCCATCTTTGACCATCCCTGAGTCAGTCCTTGCTAATATATTTTCAAAACTTGATCTATGATTTTGTGTTGTGGGCTTGCCTATGACAGATCGCTTTCTATCGACATCAGCACATTATCTAGAAAGTTGATCCAGAAATCGTCAGTACCTTGAAATCTGCATGCCTCAATGGCAGGTTTCTCGTTTTCGACGATAGGTTACATCAATGACCTTCGATCGAATGACTCCGTGACATGTTCGACTTCAGCTCATTCATTCACATTTCATGGATTGTACTGAGTACTTTGAGAGCCATTGACATTACTGGTGGTTTCTCTCACACTTGTTAACAGTTCACATCATTAACTGGTAATCAAGTGGTTTCTACCATGTTCGACTTCAACACATTCATTCACATGGGTAGAATCGTACTAGTTCGAGATGCGGAAATCAAGACCCTGGATCTAGTTTCCACCATCCAGGCTGCGAGGAATTTTGTTGTCATCTATACAGTAGACTATTGATAAACAGATGGCTGCGTCCATACTGTGTCTACATATATCTGTACTAGGATGTATTCAGAATCATTCCTGTATCAGAAAGATTTCAGTTAGTTCATAGTTAGTTTTTATCTGAGTATGGGAATGCCTACCTCAGTGATGACATATACATGTATATATTTTGCATTGAATGTTTTTACAGGTACCGACTGGGGTGTCCACAGGATGATCTTTGAAATGATAAAGTACTGCACTCTTCATATATGACAGACTATAGCTTCATCTATTACAGACTTTTCACTTTAGGGGGCAATTTGTTACACTGAAAACTGTCACCTTGACATTCTGCTGACCGTATGAGCTCATTATTACTCATACTTCCTCCTTTTGCAAGTCTAATATACCAGCTCCTCATATCAAGCTTCAAAATCAGAAGAAAATCCATAAAATCCCCTAAGAATTGGTATCGCACTTTCTCTATGCATTCCCTGCGGTCCCGCACCTAAATCTCAGCCTGCATGCGGAACCATACCGCACGTTCTTTGTGTAATGGGTGCGGACCTCTGTAAAACATAAAAAGGCGAGAAAATGAAGATAAAAAGTGAATTCCAGGTGAATTCTAGAAGATTCTAGACGGGAATTTTCGAGAATGGATACGCTTTGAAGCTGGTTCATGCATCCCTCACTTGATGGAGCTAACCCCTTGATGTAAGGAGCTTATCCCTTTGAAGGAGGATTCTATCCCTTCATATTTGGAACTAGAAACCTCCTCTCTTTCACTATAAAAAGAGGCCTTGGGTAGCCTCAAAGGGAGTTCAAGCTTGTGAGATTTGAAGTTAAATGCTGTTGAGATTTAGACTTAAGTAACTAAGACTTTCTGTGAGGTTAAATCACTCATCTTCATTTGTCTTAGTTCAAAGAGTGCAATGCTTGTCAGAGTAAAGGAGATTCCTGCTTCGGACCCCGGGAGGACCTGCACAACATCAAGGCACGGGTTGTAAAGGTTTTCTATCTTTAAAGTTAATACAAATATACTCATTTCTCTCATTAAACTGTCAATTTGTGGTTTATTTCATAAATTCCTTGATCATTATGATAAGTATGATTTATGATAATGTCTATACAGGTGCTGCTTAATCCTTTTCCTTGTTTGTGATTGCAGATATACGAAGGATGTTCTTTCAGTGCACGGGAAGGACTTCAACAAAATCAAGTAAGCAAGCAAACGTTGGACAAGAGGTAGGTTCTTACACCCGTATAGT